>CM043015.1:62924161-63313161 GCA_023690525.1 Holotrichia oblita
CATGACAACGTTCAAGATTAAAATTACTAAAAATTATGTACTTCCACCACAAGTGTTTTTTCAATTTCTACAAGTAAATATTAAAGATATCCCCAACAACTCATATATCGTTGAAATCTTCATGAGATCTTCTCATAATCTTCATGATTTTCTTAAAAATATACAGGGTATTCCATTTAAAAACACATGATAACGTCATATCTTTTTTTGATAACCCTGTATACTTCAATTTAATCAAGAAAATGCGCTTCAAAAAATAAAAAATACGTATCGCAGCGTTTTTGCTAGAGATATGTTTTAAAGCTGATATTTAGGTGTTCCTTACTTTTATTGACATACTGTATAATCACATTAATTAAATAAATTAATAATAAACGCAAATCTTTAGCCATGAAAAGAATAGCACATACATCAAAAACAAATGGGAAAGATTATCGGCTTCATGATATTTACGAGCGCTTTTGTGTACAATAACTATCATTATACTATTAATTTCGACGTCCAGGTAACAGCTGTAAACCACCTAGATATTTTCGTTTCTAAAATATCTGTAATCAGCCCTAAATTATACTAGCTATTTGATGATTATGTTTACAGTAGATTAGTGATTCAACAAACAGCGTAGAAAATGTTTACGATTATATTCTATGTCAACAAATACTAATGCATTAAATGAGATATCATAATACATTCTATTCATTTAACAGGCATATTGTTTTGTCAGGAGAAAGCTAATGAAATTTTGTAACAAAACATGTTTCATAAACATATTATATTCAGTGCTGCTTATCTATAAATAACATTGTAAATTTAAACAAAACTACAAATAAATATTGTTATATATAATTTACCAGAAAAACATCAACAGTAAAAGTAAAGACCGTATCAAACAGTCTTCTCTAAGTCCTTTAGAATATTACAAGAAAAGATAATCTTACTATAGTATGTACCAGTAATTCGACCACATCAACTTAATATTAAGCATGAGAAAGCTGTAATTGATTGATCGAAAATCCTTTTACCAGTAGTAATTGAGTAGCAAAATGATTTGCAAATTTTGCATGATTTTTAGATTAGGGAACAAAAAGAAATCGCTTGGGGGAGTTCAAACCTTAATTCGTGGATTTTCGCCATGACAATCACTGAGGTGACGGCGCACTGTTTTGGTCAAACAATTTTTTTCTCTCCAATCGTTGCCGTTCTTCAATAATGTCTGCTGTTAGCTTGTCAAATAATGATGCGTAGTATGTGTCTGTAATGTTTTTTTTATTTCAAGATAATCGATTAAAATAACTACATGATTATCCCAAAAAAGATTTGCTATCATTTTCCCAGCCGAAAAAACAGTTTTTGCGTGTTTTGGAGCCGATTTCCCTTTCGCAGTCAACTGTTTTGACTATATTTTTGGTTGGAACGTAGAACTCTGTATCCAAGTTTCATCTACAGTAATTAATCGGCGCCAAAACTCTGATTTATTGCGCCTAAAATGCGCCAACAGAGTATTGAAACTGTTCATTCAAACACATTTTTGGACCAATGTGAGCAAGCGCAGCGCCCAACGCACGGACAGCTTTATCATGCCTAAATCTTGACTCAATATGTGACAAACAAATCTCTTAATCACTTCTAGTTGCTAATAATTTATTTCCTAGTGCAATTAAGCGATTCACAATAGCATGGCACATGAACAGTATTGATTCTACAGCTTCGCTAACTGGAATGAATACAATTCTCAAGTTGCACATGTGGTTATTGTCCTAAATATCTCTATAATTCTTTCTGCTGTAGGTAAATATATTTCCTAAATTTTGTAACTGCTGAGCAAACAATACTTGGTTGAAGATATCGATATATTTTCTACATGTCTGCGGACTATTGCTTGGCTGTATTTAATCAATTCTGAAAGTCTTCTCTTTATTTTAATATTTATTATTATATTCTAAATAAAGAGTAGCAATTATTATCAACAGTTGCGTTTTTTCTTCAGTTACTTCTATGGAAACCACAATAACCTGCTCTTTCCTTTGTATCTTTTATTCGTTTAATTTTCCATTAATTTAATTCCACTGGATTTTTTCCTAAAGTAAATTTTGTTTGTATTTCATTTGTTATTTGTTGCTTTAACCATGAAATCTATAAAAACATACAGAGTTTTTTTTTAACTTGAATACTAATTATATCCTTTAATACGTTTATACATTCTTTCCAGACGTACAAAAACTGCGTCAATATTGACAAATATAAAATTCCTGCATGAGAAAATCTAGATATTAATGTCGTATAAATCTTATAATTTTTTTGGAATTTTTTATTAACTTATATTACATTTACGTTAACTTTGCTGAAATAGCTTTTTTTCTCGTTCTAAAACAGATCAATTCCTGGCTACAGCATACCTTGTATCAAGTCTTCTTTTCATAATACTTTTAACCCCTTCACATCCAGTACTCCACATATCGATATTTTGAATATGCTCCTTAGGTACCATAATTTCCACATATGGATATAATTGTTAATGGCTTATATTATCGAGCAGGGAGCTGGTATGTCGGGCGGCAATGAATTTAACCGACTAGTACGGCACACAAGCCATCCCCACCAATCCATGGATATCCAAATGTGGATATCCTGGTATAGGCCTAAAATATCAATCACTGTCGCCATTTTGTTTTTGAGTTTTATAAAATATTTTAGCTCTGGTTAAAGATGTAAGTCATTATGTAATCATAATATATAATTTTTGATTTTTTTTTGTCTGGTATGGGAAAGTGTCTTCTTAAAGTGCACCTGGATGTGAAGGGGTTATTTTTTTTAATGTGTGGTGGGTGCTTAGTTGCAGTGACTCCGTAAGCTGTAATCATCAACTCTTTATACACGCAGTTTTTACAGAAGATATTTGTTAGTCTAGTTATTCTATTCTAACATTTTGAGAATTTAAATTAAATGAACTTTTGAAAATAAGCAGACTTAACGTTTCAAATCCGTTATCAATCCCTCAAAATCGCCATCCTATTGATTTAATACGTTTATATACCTTTTGCATATACATTTCAAAATAGTCCTGAACGCTGTTAATCTATGCTATCAATACTAATCGTTTGAAGTGCCTTTACTAACAATTACATATTCATTTTCGAAACATTGGCAGTTCTAACTAAATTTATTCCCCCGATCTACATCAAACAAAGTTCAACACAAAACTATTTAAATTATAAATTAATTCATACTGTAGTCACTACAATAATTGAAGGAAATTCAGAACTACATATAATAGGTTTTAAATAATAATATTGGTTCCCCACTTTAGTTGTCGAGTTAGTATTAGTATTTTAATTACGTAAGTGTAAATCACTTAAAGGCTGCTTCAAAATCTTCACTGAACAGTACTTCATCTCGAAATCCGCCCTTTCATTTTTAATTTTTATTTAATTTTAATTTTTTCTGTAGAATCATTACTTATTTTTGAATATCCAAATATGTTCGGTACAAATTTGTTTGAAGGTATTTTTGCTATATCCCAAAATAAAGACGCGTTTATTACAAAAAAAAATTGATTTTAGTTCTACACAAGCCTTTTGTAAGTGTGCTAACGTTAAAGCGCTTTTAGAACTGTTGATTGTGTATATTTTTCCTCATCCGATATTTTTCGGCGGTTTAATTTTTATTTATCTAAAATCAACCTATGAAATAAGTACAATAAACTCATAAAATTCAATATCGTCCGTTCAATAAATTTGCCTCGCGACGCGATAATGGATTCTAGTGATAACAAGTATTGACTGGAATGTTTCCAAAATAGTCTAGTATGACTGGTCAAAGAAAAAAAATGTGTTCTTCGGTTTTTCGGAAATATGTCCAAACCGCACCTCATAAAACTTGTAAAACAAATTATTATTCTACTCCACAATATGCAAGTTCTTTCCAATTTAACAGATATTTTACTTCATGCTATTTTTAAGATTTCAATGGTAAGCCTGAAATTTGTAACAGCTTTTACATATGGCATATAACTTACCCAGTTTTCAAAAGGCCTAGTGCAACAAATGTTAACACTAGTTAATCTAGTACATAATAATCAGTATTTTGTCAAAACAACTCCATAAGCTTCTTCAAATCTTAAAAAATCTTTTGCATGGTGTAATTAAAAATAGGCTCGAAATTTGACGAATGATACTGATCTCTGATGCCCATTATATGAATCCTATTTTTTTTTAATTACACGATAAGCTCGTGTAGATTACCCAATAGCGAAATGGAACAACCCGCTATGATAGCACAGTTATCGTTAAAAAAACAAACACAGACTATGAAGAACCTAACTTTCAAACAAGACATATCCAGGCAACAAATGCAGCAGTTGAGAATAATCAAACCGTGATAACTATATTGTTCCTCTTTATTATTGCTTCTAGATAGATTCTAGATAGTTAGGGCTCCAAGGTAATGACAACTAAAGGCTGAGAACTAGTTGAATCCGTTGACAAAATTTATCTAAACACTTCGTTAACGGGTAAGCCTAAGGTAAGGGGCCAAATGACAAAAAATAATTGTCTGATGCCACATAAACCTTGATGTTTGTTTAGGACATTCTTTCGCATATACTTTAATATTATTAATGTATCAAAACCACAAACACTCGTAAAGAAAAGCCTTACTAAGGATTATTCAAACATTCTGTGTGGAAGTATTTAAACTTTACCTTAAAATAAAGCTACGATTATTATAAAAAAGAAGTTCATTCCATTCGGTTAATGGCGCAATTGAAAGGAATCCTAATTGAAGTGTCATTAGTTCCTTAATATTTCGAAACGTTTATACTAAATGCATTATAGGTATAATAATCCATACAATTTCTGTATATTTACTCAAAATGTTATTATATTCTATACGAAAACTATTATACATATTAACATATTGGGAAACTTTCACATTTTCATATTGAAAAATAGATAACCTAAACAACCAAAGTGCTGTTGTATCTCTTAACCTACGTCAACATCATAACGATCTATGCAAATTCAATATAAATATACAAGAAAAAAGATAGATAAGCGATTTACTGCAGACTACCCACTACCCTTCATATCGACAACAAGAAGTGTAACGCGAAAAACTTTAGATAGACAAGAAAGTAGCTAACCTCGGAAAACGACATTTTCCGAAAGAAGATGGATTACTTTTATACATATAACGAAAATCATATCTTCCAAGACAATATTGAATATGCAAATTGGATGTTTGTTTATGGGGGATAGGCATTCTACTTATGAAAGCAAAAATATTTGCTTAGTGTGCGCGAGAAAAAAGGGATTTAAGAAAGTCGTTAGGCATTTAAGCACGAATATGTACAACATGTTGCAAAATAATGATCAACATGTATTTTTACTGAAATATCGTGCCAGAGATCTAGGTCGTCTAATTTTAATGATAGGTAACTCTCGCTGTGTAGTATTTTGTATGTAGAATGGTGTTCAAATGGTCTTGTGTGCGCTGGTAATCACTTTACCCCAACAACGAATAGTAGATCAATCGGAATCCAATTCTCCGAGAAAAATGTTACTGTTCTTTCGAAGACTTAAACCCCACCTCCTATCGTTCCGCCACAAGAATAGACAGTCGCCTAGAAGAATAACTATTATAGGTAAATGTACGAAGCCTAAAGCAGAACCATACAGACAATAAACCGTGTATTACTAATATCTTGATGCACCTCCTACGTTTCAACTACTTTTAATTCTATTTAACCAATCAAATGAAACAATTCGGAATTGTTTTCCTTTTATTAAAAGAATGCTTTCAACGACTTTAGAACATACAAAAAGTACTCCGTTAAGCAGCGCTTCAAGCTCGCATATTCCCTTTTCAATTTGTACTTTTAAATATTTCGTGATCCAATAAGGGTAAAGACAAGTTCAGAAGCGAGAATTCTTTTGCTTTACAATAAGAATAAGAAGGCTTCGGCGAGGACAGCGGCGAGATTAAATTTTGTAGTCGATATATATCTTGCCGATTAGGAAGGCAAGTTAAACAAAAATAAACGATAAAGTGCAAGACGCATTTTAATTTCTTTCATGCTCTAGAAATGTTTTATGGCCTTTCCGAGCGCTGATGCGCATGTTAAATACGTAGAAAATTATAAATAGTTCATTCTAACTAATAGGTGTGCATAACGCTGACATTGATTTTTAAATATCTTACGGTAACACTTTATTACTAAAGAGAGCGTAACATTCATGTTTAATGAAGAATTAATTATTGCAAAGCTATCCAGAAAATAATTACAGTCGGTACTTGATGTTAGTCTTATAAAGTTCCTGTCCTGATTCATCTCTCACATTGAGGTATAAAGTATATTTCATATCCCACACAACATAGGTACTTGTCATAAGCTTGTGTAAAACAATTCTACTTGCATTTTTTTCGTCGAATCGGCAAATAAACTCGATGACATTCAATGAATTATTTTGGTACTCGCGTGAAAATGCCATAAAGAAAATCATCACTTTTGTGTCGATAAACATCCAAAAACAGTGTATGTCCACCTTAGCACAAATTTTCTCTTAAAAAGAATATGATATTTTATAAAAGTGGAGAAATCATCTTATTGAATTGTTTAGTCAACTCTTCCTTTCATGATAGATAGATACTCAAATAGTTCATTGTTAATGTCTGATAATCATATACCCTACCTAGGAAATAGGCCTACCGAAATCTTTTGTTCTAAGAACTATGGAAAAGATAATTGAAAATCACATTCGAATGAAGTATCTAAGTCGCTTCTCAATTGTAACCCATTTTCCTACCCAACCGGGAAATCTACGGAAACGGCACTACACATCCCTGTGAAACAAAGTGAAGGGACCTGCACAAACGAGGAGATAGCGCTATGTGTAGTTATTGTTGTAGACTATGCTTTTAGTAACGCCTTCAAATCGATCGGAATTTAAAATCTTCCACAATTTGGTGGATTCGTTCCAAATTAAAAAGCCGAAACTGCAGTACAGCTTAGAGAAAGTTCGGTGGCCTTCAAACTAGTAAACGAATGCCCAAAGAGAAGATACTATCACTCATGCTTTGCTTTTTAATCTTTGATGACATCCTCAGAGTTACACGAAGAGGGCCTTAACGTCCAATCATGGTCTCGTCTTCGCGATAAAACACAAACATGAAATTGTCAACTTCTAGAGTTAGGAATAGTTACAGCCATTCTAACTGGTCATTGGTCTTCAACATCTAGTGAAGGTGATTCTAATGCCAGAGAAATTGCCACCGCACCTAAAGCATTCTTAGCATTCATCGAAAATATTGAGTTTGGGGAAGGGGAGGGGAGGGGAAGGGAGAGACAGTACTAATAGAACTGGTTATTCACAACAGAGCACTTGGTCGCAGTGAAAGAAAGATAACCTTTTAAGTACAAATGTTGAAAAATAAACCAACTTTCTTCACGAACTTTTCAGTTGGCTGACATAAATATCCAGAAAATAAATGCTGTAAGTTCTATAGTCTAATAGCCTAGTATTTCTATAGCATATAACAAAATTGACAACCAAGTTTAACAAAATAGTCATATTGCCCTTAGATCTGAATCGACTATTACCATCAGCACATAACTGAGAGTAACCTACCGTCATAGGTATAGATCTAACTTAAGACTAGGTTTGCAACTATCTTCACTACTGAGGATACTAGTAGTTCTGATAGATATTATGTGAAATAGTGAGTAGATTGAACTTCTATCCAATTTTTTTATGTGTTCCATACCACCGACCTTCAACTAGTTTTTTCGATAAATTATTCTGAACCATCTCAGTTTTCGTCATCTGCGATGTTAGAGCAGCGATTTAGACCACCTAGGACATTATTGCTCTTAATACTATCGTATTGAGAAGCCATTTATTACTAAGGAAAAAAATTAAACGTTCAGTACTCTAATCACTGCCCTGACTCTCTGACTTTCTCTGTAACTTTTCGTGTATATATACTTGCGGCAGACATCTTCCTTTTAAAATAAATGGATTTAGTAAATAGTTCCTATGTCCTTACTGTTTGTTGGTACACATAAGATTAATTATGTAATATACCTATATTAATATACATTTATTCATATATTTCTGAAATAGAATAACCTCCCCATTTTAATCTTGTTTTGTAATTACCTACCAGTGTGACCTGAATTTATTTCGAAAAAACAAATGAGTATCTACAATATTGGTTATTTAAATTTGTATCTAAAATTCACCATTACTATGTAATCTGGATAAAAATTACTTAGTAACTTATAAAAGAAATAGGTAAAAAAAATTTAAACATCAGTGTATCTTGTGTCAATTAAAGAAGCTGTACGAGAGAGGAAACTGGCCGCTAATTAACAATTGATCGGCTTTTTAGAGATTTAGAAATTGATGCTACAGACGTGATTTATAAACGAAAATAGATATTTATTCCCGATGCATCCACCGTTGTGAGCTTTCAAAAGTTAATTATTTTCTCTCCGAAAATAAACCATTCTTGTCTCTACCCGTAGATGAGAGATAACATTGTTTAATAAATCAGATGAAATATCAGCGTCGCCTATTAGACATACACATGACAGGGAAAAATGAAAAAAAAAAATAGCAGTCTACATCGAAATTTATAATTACCACACCAGCCATCAAAACCAGGAAAAGGGAAAGAAAGTCTCTATACACTATATTGGCGGTTACAAACAATATAAATTGGAGATGTTTCCGACAAAATAATTGATTTTAGAAAAGATAATTATGATGTCGACAACCTCTTGCTTATAGTTTATAAATGTTTTTTCCGTATATCAAGAGCGTGAAACCTGTCAAAATTTTGTGTCGGCTAACTACACAGTTCACTCAAAAAAAGCTTTGAACTAACTGAAAGTGACCACCGTGTTACAATGTGGGAAATTGCTGCATTTCAGATGATTTGGATTACCGAAAAGTGTCGGCAAGATGGGGGTTCCTCGACTCTTAACGGAAGATCATGAAATGCAAATCGTCTTGCAGTATGTAAATAATAATAATTATATCGTTTATTGTCCAACAGTTTCCCAATTACAGCACAATTAAATAATTAATACATATGTACAAGCAATGCATTTAGAAAATAATAATAATAAAAAAAAATAACAAATATATATAATTACATATCACAAAAAAAATATCATTATAATATAAATCTGCTGCTCGGCACATTGAAGATAGGGAGGAACTTAAAAGAATATTGGTTCTGGGAAAGGGCAAGGAAAAGGTATTAGTTGATCGGGACGATAATCTAGGAACAAGGAAATTAATCATAGCGAGCAAGGATGGACAATCAATTAAACCATGCACTTTAATGCACGCAATTTCCAGATGAAACGAGCTCCATGTATTTCGCGCCGATGATCCAGTGATTGTACTACATGCCTTTCCAATAGTGACGTGTAATCCATATTCCTCTGCGGGTAGATTCCGTCAATTTTAAAAGACAGGAACTTGAGAAAGCGTCGATATATCTTCTCTATTGCGACTTTGAGGTAAATGTAATGAGGTGACCATACTAAGGATGCATATTCCACTTTACTGATAATAAAACTGAAGAACAATACCTTCAAGAGGTTAACATTCTTGAAATATTTTGATGTGCGCATGATAAATCCTAGTATTTTAGAAGCAGACATACAAAGATCGGTAATACATGGTGCAAAACTTAGCCTGCAATCAAAGGTAACTCCAAGGTCTTTCACATCTTCGCATCTCTTCAGTTGTTCGTTATGTACAACATATGAAGATAAGATGGGAGAATTCCTTCTTGTGTAAGTTACACTGCAGCATTGGGAGATGTTTAGTTGAAGATTAAATCTGGCACACCAATCGACTACAAGATTCAAGTTCCTTTGTAAGTTAAAAACCTCATCCCATGAAGCAATGGAAAAATAAATCTTGAGATCATTTGCGTAGGCAAGTGCAGGACATGTAAGTGACGTTAAAAGATCACTAGTAAAGAGTACAAACAGCAATGGACCTAAGTTGGTCCCTTGAGGGACACCAGATGTGGGAAAGACATCATAAGATCTATAGCCATTGTAAAAAACGTACGTACTTCTATTATGTAGGTATGAATGCAATAATTGTAAAATGGATGGACTAAGGCCAAGCGCAGACAATTTCGCTAATAATATTTCAAAATCAATCGTATCGAAAGCTCGGCTAAAGTCTGTATAAATAACATCGACTTGGCCTCTATCATCAAGAACTCTACTAATGTATTCAGTGACAACAATTAAGTTGGTGACTGTAGATCTGCCACGTATAAAGCCGTGTTGACACTCAGACACTATAGATTTAGTGTTATATCATTAGCAGGAGTAGATTACGTGTTCAAAGACTTTAGCAAAGTTCGATAAAATGGCCTGCAATTGTCAACAAGAGATTTATCACCCTTTTTGAAGATATGACATATCCTAGCACATTTCCACACATTAGGAAAAATACAAGTTTTTATAGATAAATTTATAATAAGTGTTAATGGTTTAACAAGGACATATCGAGCATCTTTTCATAGAAGGGAAGGATCATAACCTGCATTGAAGTTATTTGGAAACTTTGACATAATTTTAATAATCTCATCTTCAGTAACAGAGGTTAATGAGAAGGGGATGCTGTCGCTATATAAAGAATCAGGACAAAAATGCGATGGTCCCTGATAGATAGAAGAAAATTTATTAGCAAATGCATTTACAATACTTTGGGGGTATCCATACAAACATTGTTACAAGTTAAGTTATTTGGGATTCTTGTAGTGCCATGTTTGACACGTTATCGAACAGAGAGGGATGATTTTTTGATCCACATTGTCACCTATGATGAGACGTGGGTACACCATTACTCCCCGGAGTCTAAACAGACAACCATAGAGTGGCGGTAACCTAAAGAAGCAGCAGTTCGGCAAGCCAAGACCCGTCTTTCTGCTGGAAAAGATATTGCAACGGCTTTTTCAGGATTGTAAAGAACTGGGGGGTCACCTCTTTGACGACGACGAAGACGTGGAAACGTTCGCGCGCAATTGATTACAGATGCGACCACATTCATTCTTTGGTGACGGAATTAAAAAAAGCTTCGATTCGATAGGAAAAATATGTGAATGAAAGAGGAGATTATACAGAAAAATACGGTGTATTCAATTTTTTTATTGTACCAATAAATGCTTTAAAACCAAACTCCGGTTCATATTTGATTCGCCCTCGTACATATAATTGGAGTGACAAAATAACAAATTTCTATCACACCTATACAATCCAGAATTGCTTGTTATAATTTCTGCAGTTGTAGTTGCTCATATACTTTTTGTTGAGGGGTTCAGGGTTTTTCAATACTTGGAATTTGTCTCGAAATCTTTAAAATCATAATTATTTTAGACTTGTTTGATCTTCAAATCTACTAATTTAGTTGTTGAGATATCTAGTTTGTCAATGTTAACTACTGATGTATGTAGGTGTATGCGTAGCACATGGCAGAACTGCTCTTCTATAAAATATCAACAGAAGAATTGGCAATAAAAACGAATATTGAAACTACCATGCTGGATTTATTCGATACACCATTGGATACACTCTGCATATGATTTTAGTTATAAATTCGTATACTACAATATTATTTCCGATTACCTAACACGAAACAATCTTTCGCTATATTTAGAAGTGATCTCAACCTGCTCATTTAATATCATTATTTCATTCCGCGACACTGCTTCGCACGTTCAATGTTTCCTAGTCGTCTCTAAGTCTTTACTACTAGATCGATACATAATAGAAAATAATAAAACACCGTACTAATGGCCAACATATGTATATAATTCGTCAACGTACTATTCTATCATCATCTTATCAAGATTCAGTCAACAATGAAGACTTATTTAGGAAATCATTATATACGGATTTATCAAACCATTATATTATAGAATCAACTGGGTGCAGTCTAATGAGGGCTTTCAGCCGGCTTTTTCTTCGTATATACTTATATCTATATATTTTATATTTATGAAAAGAAATGTTACGAACTCGCCTTATTGGAGGAAAAAGAAAAGTTAATGAGCACTGTCGATATTTCGAAATTATATTTTTCCCCTATATCCTTCTTTTATTTTTACTAGAAAAAAATCTGAGAAGATGATATTACATTTTCCGTTCTTTCAGCTTAAAGATTACATTGCCTATCATCTGTACTTAAAAGCTTGTATATATTTAACGAGGAAAACTTCTACATTTACAGATATTTTGTTACTGGGATCAACGCCAACACAAATACTGCGCCAAATTTTAATATGTTTTCTACATTAACAGTTGCCTCTTTTAATATGAAGTATGTGAATACTATTCGAAAAGTAGTATTAAGCTAGCTCCAAATATTGTTAAAAACTAAATGTCAATTGCATTTGCGTTAAACTAGTGAAAATATTTAGAGGTAAACCGACCTGTTTTAAAATAACCCACACTTACGCTTTCTTTTAGGAATTTTAACCCATACTAGAGAGCATGGCTAATAAAGCACGTGTCCAAGCTAGTCCAGTCAACACGATATCTCAGCAGTTGCAGAAACTGATGAAATCAAATTCTCAGAAAGTTTTAACTTCAACCAATTAACATCATTGGTATACACAATTAATGTATGATACAATGTTATTAAAGCTTAGCGGTAGAAAATCTGAGCTTTCCAAGCTTTCCAAAGACAGACTACTCTTCCATTGCTCTTATAAAACATTAAATATTATTATAACATTCGTTATTGTATACATATGTACAATATGTCCTTTCTGTCCGTTTTTTGCTTCAGCTCATTTTACATAAAACAATTTCAAGGCTAAACCTTAGATATGTATGTGTTTTTTTCTACCGAAAGAAACATTTTTCTCCTTCCAAAAACAGAACTGTCGCAAGTCTTACCCCTCGTTCATGTTTTTATACTTTCTCTTCCGACATTTCCGATTATTTTTATTCTACCTTTCCATTTTGTGTCACTCGATCTTGAGTTTAGGGTATGCTATAAATTCAATCAGTGTTTCGTGGACACATGATTGATATATTATCAAGAAATATAAAATAAATAAAAGATCTGATATATATACAGTGAGGTTTTTATAACACCGTACATGGCCCTATGTTCGATTTTATTTGTCCCATGTCAACACACGGGCAGTTCTGCAACCAACATTACACCTATATATTATTGGTTTCTACGTAAACATCTTAGAGAGACAAGTTAAACACTATTCTATTTTATTAAAAAAAAAATAATCAAAAGAATGCTTGTACAAGGAGTTAGGTAGAATTAAGTATTTTTGATCAGCTGGAAGATCTCGGTGAGATCTAACTATTGTTCGGGGTAATTTGACTAGGAGGGTTGGATTGTGCAAGAGCCCGGGCAACAGACAGATTAAACCAGATTGGAAAGCATAGAAATTTTTATTACTCAGATATTTATTATTAAACAAACTATTCTTTGTCATACGTCAAAATTATGTAAATTAAGTTCATTACGAAGGAAAAAAAATTTAGATAATAATTTTCAAAATTAAGAGAAACAATTTTAGGCACACTGTTAGAATACTAAAGAAAATTATGTTAAAAATAAAAAAGATACGCACTCGAAGAAAGTTATCGAGATTGTTTGTAAATTTTCTAAATACTTGGAATTAATGTAAAATATTTGGCCAAAGTAGGTTTCTGAAAAAGTATAATTTAATAATGTTGTCAATTTCTTTAGTTGAAAACTAACTAAAAAGTAAAAAGAAGGAAACTTGGTTCATTAATAATTTTTTCTCTTCAAGATGTCAGTAATATTTATTGTCCTCATTTCCACCAATGAAAAGCTCTGATTCCACATCATTTTTGGAGAAAAATTTGAATAACAGGCAGTATGTTCTTAGTTGTCGTCGAGATAGCTTGTTGTTGATTTCTTCCTTAAAAAGACGCCGATATTGTTATAGGATTTGTATCCGAAATTTTCTTATTTTGAATGAGATTTTAATATGTTTATTTTATTTTCTATACCCTAGGATTGGCCAATCGATCCCTTTATCCTGTTATCTTTCCGTTCCCAAGGCTGAAATTCGCGATTGAGATAATTAGATTCTGAAATTTCAGGTTTGAATATTTTTTCCGTTTTAACTTTTTGATCCCGTTACTTTTACTAGTATTTAATTTTATCTAGTGGATACTAGCTTCAATAATTAATAACATATAGGTCTTGTTGAAATAAATTGGATAATGCATAATTAATATACATTAATAATGACGGAATTTTATTAATATTCCCCATACCGAAGTTTTGAATTTACGTTATGTACATATGTACCGTCGCCATTGTTGGAGCGAAAATTCTGAAATTGAAGCTATGGATAGAAGAAATGTTGACGTTTATGTTATGGTTCTTAGAATCAATGCATTATGTACGGGTTGTCCAAAATTTACTTGTCTTTTAATAAAACTTCAAACCGTTAAAATAGAATACAATGACCCATCTTTGTTCCAATATTTTGTAGCAGATTTAACGTAATAATTTATAATAATTTTCGAGGTATTAACGTTTTTGATAGACTTTGGAAAAATTAAAAACATTAACATTTTCTTCATGGAAATTACTAGAAATATTCTTATTAGCAACTGTCAGCGTTACCTTTAAAGTCTGGCTGCGTTATATCTATTGAAATGGAAAATAAAAATTATTCAAGCAGTTTTATGTTAAATTTATTTTATATTTGTAGGAAATGTAACAAGAACGTTTAAAAAACTTGCCGTGTGTTCAATGGGAAATATTCTCACTTGACAGTACTGGCTAAACAGAAATTTAAACGCATTGAATCGAATTTGCACCAGTTAAGTCCAGCATTTATAACTTTTTATGCATTTTTGTATTTCTGTGTTTATTAGCGGTTATTTAGTTATATCTTTGTATTGTTTTAATTCGATCTGTTTAAATTTAAGGATTCAAAAGAGGATATCTCACTGAACACACTGCCAGTTCTTTAAACAATCTTCTTATTATCAATTTTTCCATTTTAGTGAACACTTGGTGACACTTACTAATAAAAATGTTTGTTATAATTTCCATATGTTATAATTCCAAACTCAAACACGTTAATAACTCGATAATTTATTACAGATAGATGTAGGGATTGTAGAATTTAATTCTGCTACTAAATATTGAAACAAAAATGGGTCATTGAGAAAATTGAGTTTTAATTGTAAAGTTGTACTAAAAGAATAATAATTAAAAAATAGCGGCAGTAGGTATATAATCTTAAGCATCATAACATAAATTGAAAAATTTCCGAAAAAGTCGAAAAATCTCTAAAACGACTCTACTTAGATATTGCGAATACTAAGACAAATCTCTTTAAAATAAAGCTCGGATTTCCAAAATACGAAAAAAAAAATACTATTTTGCAAGATATTGCTTAGTGGAATAAAACAACAGATAAACAATTTTCTTTTTCCTATACATCTAAACATGACTAGACATGAAGACCATTGCGCGTTTAGATACTGGATTCTGTAAAATGTCTTCATTTGATACCCAAAACTTTGTATTTGTTGCATATACTTTGTTTATGCATCTATTCTTTTATTTTTTGCTGAAACCAGCCGCAACTCATCATGAAGAGGTGACCACAATATAAACTCAAACATGACATTTCCAATAAATACAGCGATTTATAAACCCCAAATTACATTACATAAGAATATCTAACAAGTATGTGGACAAAAATACGTGAAGATTCTCATTATAGCTGGCCTCCCTAGGCCGATTTTTGTCTTTACCGAACCGGTTACAATGATCAGGTTTAAGTTATAATTAAGAAGTATTATTGTCTTGACAATGACAGCTTTGTTCAAACACATTAGTTTTATGTCAGTTTTTAAAACTTTGCGGGTGAAATAGTGCTTTTTGTGTTGAACTATTTTAAAACACAAGTAAGCTTTATATAACTTAGAAGTTAAATATTAGATCCTAATTAAACTTTAATCGTATTTAATCTTAAAAATGAAATAAAATTGAAACTTTATTCATATCAAATACATTTAAGTAAAGCCTGACCTGTACAGTCTGATGGTATGGCGAATTTGTTTTGTAAAGAAACACAACAAGAATACATCATAATCAGAAACAGGTAGCCAAAACTGACAATGGTGTATTATTACATTGTTGTGCAACACCAACTAATCTCAAAGTGAAATGGCGACAGGTACGTAATAAATCTGTTCTGTAACCTCAGTTCCACATATGCATGTTTGTATGCTGGTGGTTACAAACCACATAACCTGGTGAATAGCAAATTGAGTACTGTACCGCCTTGTATTTAGCAACGTTATGAATTACGAATGATAAATGTCTTCTGAATGTTTTAAGAGCCATTCGCAATCTATTTAATACAATTTACGGTTATAGCGGAAATATAATATACATATGTACTTACGTACTACAAAGATAACAAGATAAATTTTTATATGTGAAATAGATTGAAAATTTTCCATTAACTATTTTAACGGGTCGATGGCCGCAGTGGTTAGGCGGCTGACTATCGTTGTGAGAGGACGATAGGCGCCGGGGTTCAATTCTTTGGAGGGACGGTGACATTTTTTCAGAGAGTTTAATCCCGGATCGACTTGGCATTCGCTGTTGGGGGCAAAGTGATTAACAGCGCGGCATCATAAAAGGCGATATGATGCTGTCACAAAGCCAATTAAACACAACTTACACACACAAAACTACACCGCAAGAGTTGCAGTGATAGCCAGACAAGCGATACAGCTTACGGAGTCACTGCAACTAAGCACCCACCACACATAAAAAAAATGAAATACTGTAATCATTTTTTAAGGTTGTGAATTTAACAAATATTTGCGTATGAGATCGATTAATTTATTTACAAATTTGATAGACATGTATTGCAGTTTATTTGCAATGAACGAACTAAAATGTCTACGTTGTATGTACAACACTTACAACATACATACACTTTACGATACAATTTTGTTTTTCGTATTCACATAACTAGTTCTTTCAGTCTTTTTTATACATCTATGCAAATCATAGGTATATGTATATCAAAACGCATTTATTTTAAAGCATATCTTTAACTCAGTTGTAGACTCTGTGAGATGTTGTACAGTGATAATTAGACGTAGCAAATTCGATGCACACAATTTAAATTACAAAAAAAAATTACGTACTATATTTACTATTGGACGGGTAAGGAATTTCACCAATTGTGGAATATTTATACACGACACGACTGCATACTAATTAGCAATAATGGCAGATAAAGAAAATTAAGCAGTGTCGATAACTAAAAAGCATCCTCTTCTTATAATTCCTAACAATTGTTTTCGGAAAAAAATATTCTCACATATTACTTTAGTTTACAAGGAAGTAATGTGCACCTACTTCATTGCATTAAATGCTATACTGTTATAACAATAACCTCAATCAGAAACTACACGCGGAATTAGTAAATGTATGTATTAGTACAATACTTATTTGTATATTCACCAAAGTCACTATAAAAGTGAAATTTAGGAAAGTGTTTCAAGCAACCCCATTGAAAATAAATGAACCTTTAAAATATTAAACAAAATTAAAATTAAAGCTTAGCTAATACTAGCAGAGGAGTCACATAACCATCAAATCTTCTGTTTAAACACAATTTCTATAAAACGTTAAAACGCAATTCAATTTAAACAAAGTCAGCAGACTGAATAGTATCAAAATACATCCGAAAAACGTACAGACTGATTATTACGTAATCTCGACATTATTAGAGAGGAAACTCTGGAAAATTGAGGTAAGTCTACTTCCTGCATGTTATCATGGACGACATGACTCGACTCTTGCCGAACGTTTAAACGATCGTTCGTAAGCGATCCGATTCGAATTATTTCTGCTGGTCGCGACAGAATTTCCCCACCCTGAATGAAAATCGCTGCAGTTGCATTATTCACGTAACCGCTTTGACCATGTTAGCTACTCGAGATTAGGAAAAGTTTTAAGAAGCTTTTAAGCGTGAAAAAAATAAATTGCCGTTCACGTCAAACCAGCGATAGATGTCCCAGGAAAGCTAGATACTCTTAAAATAATCCCGAGAAAGTTTACGAAATCGGCGAAGTCTGGATTAGTAGTTTATCAATATTTCGTAGATTAACGTTGAGTAACGTTTAATCCTAAGTATAATTCTAAACCTGCATATATTTTTACATGACGAAATGCTTCTAGAAGAGAATTCCAAATGTTAAACGCGAGTTTTTCAATTGTATTTAATAAATTTTATTCAAACCATTTATGTTCAGAACGAAATTCCTCTTTTGTCGTTCAAAGCTATCTAAATCGATTGGAAATTTCCCAGATTTTAAGATTTTTTTTATTATTAAGTTTGCCACTACTGATTGGAGAAAAATTTGCAAAGATCGAGTAGTAAAAATTAATAATCACTAGCTCGGTTAAAAATAATAAGATAGTTTTGTATTTTGTGAAATCATAAAATCGGCTCGCAAATGAATTTTAATATTGCGTTGAAGTCTTATACGTGTTATATAAGTTTTCACTTGACGTTTCGCTGCCCATGCTGTTAGCTTTTCCAGAAGGTCACTGAAAAAGTTGGTAAACAATGGTCGTGAAACCCTACTCTCAACTATTTCTCAAGCACTGTTTAAAATATTGACTTTATGTTTGCTTTGTTTTATTGATTTGTTGTTGATGACACCACATTGCCAGTGGTATATCCTTCTCATCTTTCACTTATCTTTTGTTATTAATAGCGATTTGTTAAACATTTTTGGTTATTCATAAAAAATCACACCTAATTTTGATTTACTGATTAACTTAGTTGCAATCAATTCATTTTGAAACGCGCCGTATAATTCGATATTTATTATACTTTCCCGCTACTATTGTCCCGGTGATTAAAACGAATTTTTGAGTTATCAGATTAATTAATGAAGAAATTACTAGGATTTCGTGAAAATGCTTCATAAGACTTCTCAAATTATTTCCAGCTGCGACAGTACGTCGCCTTTCTGATTATGTACTCCATTTACTCTTTTAACATCAACTGACAATGAATTGTGACATATGAGTCAAATTACCCCATAATTTTCAATGAATACTGAGGTTGCAACTACAGACTACACACAGACCAGTAAGTAGATTGAAAACTTCATCCATGAATTGCGTTCTGTCTAACAACTCAAAGTAGCCCTTGAAAATTATAATTATGTCTTAGCTTGTTACTTAAATTTTAATAGGAATTTTGTTGGTTATGAAATGAGACATTTGAATGAAATGACAAATGTCAAAATAATAAAACGAATATTTTTAACTGAATGAAATATGTTTATTTCCAACAAACAAGCAAAATTTTATAAAAATTGTTCAAATTTTCCACCACCTTGTTCGAAACATTTCTCACATCGTCTTCTAATGGAGGAAAAAACGTTTTGTAGTATCGCATCATCGCGTCAATTCCATTAATTTGTAACCTCGAAACTTGCCGGAAGTTCCAGCAAAAATCCGGGGAATCCCGTCGCTCGTAATTCGAAGGCTGGGTCGTGAGTTCTTATTTTTCTATTCAAAAGAGGGCGCCAGCTGTGGCTAACAGCAGAGGAAGCCAAGGAAACAGCACGCAACAACTCAAACACAATTGTTTTCAAAATAATGTTTAATAAAGTAAATTTAAAAACGTATAACAATGTAATAAATGTAATGACGTATAGTATGTATATGTGAACAATAAAAGCAATATAATAAACAAATATCATTGGCTATGTTGAGATTTAGTACAAATGCGTAACTTCTAGATCTCTACCAGAATTAAATTAAAATAATTATCACAAATCACTGCTATCAAGTAGTGCTCATTAAAATATTAAATGGTTGATAAATAAGAAATTAGCTATTCAAAAAGTTGTAACAAGAACTAGCTCTATAACACTTGAACGCTAACCTATGTGATGAACATAGTAACATATGGTGACAGAATAACAGCTGTTATCTCCCCAGAACGTACTGTCAAATATGATCGATAACAAAAAATCAATAGCATTTAGTAATATAGACGCCAAGTTGTAATAAGAGATGCTTATAATAATAAACAATACCCTGTCGGTATGTAGACATAAATCTAACACGCAGGTAAGTTATAAACATAAAGTTATCAACAATAAGCACTTAGCCTAAATCAGATTTACAGCAGGTTATAATGAAATTAATAACAGCAAAAATTATAGCAATTAACAAACGAAGTTACTACAAAACACAATGCATGAATGAAAATGATTACAGTAAAATAATGAATTTCACTTTCAAGGTAAGCGTAAAATAATTACATTAAGTTTCAATAAATCAATCGCTTTCAAGGTAAGCATGAAATAATCAAAGTGAAGTTACCTAAACCCTGGACATAACTTGAATAAATTAATCACTTTCAAGGTAACCATGAAATAATTCACATGAAATTACTTAATTCATATATAGCGCACCATTACAGCATCGTAAAATAAATATGCGACACAATTCAACACGAAGACAGACAAAATCTTCAAATAAATAACGTGGCAATAAAAACATGAGCGACAAACAAGTCGGTATGTCTCAGTGGCTGGTTACACCAAAAAAATACGGAATAATCCTACCTCGATAATGGGTGTGCGTGGCGAAGTTGACGTTGCTACCTATGATCCTACGTTAATCATAGCCGTCCCTCGATCCACAACGTTTAGGATATAGCCTCCGAAATCAGCAATAAACTGGTACAATATGTTCTGTAGGTTATTTCTATGATCACCATTCGGTATGTATTTCTTTTAGCCACCGGACCCTCCGATAAAATATTCCAGTCGACAATTAAACCATGGGCATCGCAAAGTCCATCATAATGTATTTCCACCGGAATCACACATCCGTAACAAAATGGTAGACGAATATCAAAATACTCAGAAACCCAAGAAAAAGAAACGAAGGAAAGAAAGAGCCTAGATGTTTTAAGCTCACTACACATCTTCACTCGTCGACATTCAGTCACCAAGAAGGTCGATCTTTGTGCAAAATGCGTATGCGTTAAATCTCAATGCACACAAAAAATTATTATTTATAATAATGCAAAACATTATGAAATGTATTTAACTTATTCAATAAACAAAATTTCTAAATATTAAATAATCTACTTGTAAATATCAGAATGATAAAATGTGAATTTGCTGTAAAAATATTAAACATTGTAAAATTAAGTTCAGGCACATGATAACTCCTACATACAGCGCCGGTCAAAATAATGTAACCGTTACAAATTCTTTCAGCAATTCTGATTTGAAGGTCTGCAAGATCAGTATCTGTACTCGATAAATTGAGTTCTTTAAGAATGGCCATAAAAAGAAATCACATGGGGTAATGTCACAAGATCTTGGTGGAAATTCATGTTCAGTGTTTAAACTTATCAACCGATTTTGAAAAAATTGCTGCAGCATATTAATTGTTTCACCTGCTGTGTGTGCTCTAGCTTCGCCTTGTTGAAAGTAACCCTGTGTTATTTCTTCATCGTTAAGCTGTTCGATAAATGGCATAATAATTTCTTGTCGATAGCTTTCTCCTGTTAAGGTTCCGTTAAAAAAAATAGGGCCAATAATTCTCCTTCGACTAATCGCACACCATACACCAATTTTCTCCTGATGAAGTGTGGTTTCAACAAAAAAATTATGTGGTTTCTCATTAGTCCACATCCTCATATTTTGTGAGTTAACATATCCATTCAGATAAAACCATGACTCATCAGAAAAAAAGGTTTTGTCAAGAAGGTCATTATCTAAATTATTTAAGTACCACTGACTAAACGTTATTCTTCTGGGATAGTCGATTTCCTTGATAACAGGTCATGCGATCTGGAAATAAATGTAAGTCCTTTTTCAAAATTGTATGACATGTGCCAATTGATACACCCACTTGTTGTGATAATGCTCGTACGGAAGTTCTTGGTGCATTATTTATCATTTCTCTTACATTATTAACTAGCTCTTCTGTACGCTTTTTCGCCCGACCTGCGCCTTCTTTCTGTTTAACACTCTCCTGTTTCTCTGAAAACCATAACGGAATGTGGCACTGTGTGCCGAAAACTGTCATAATCAAAGATGAACTTAGGGAACTCATTTCTAAATTCTTCTAAACAATCTTGAAGAGAATACTGCCATTATCCGTCAATCTTAGGTCCGTTTCGTAAATAAGATTCTACCATGAACGATTTGTGTTGTATAGTAAAAACCATGTTAAATCAATTTTAAATTACAAAGCAATTTTGTCAACTATGCATCTGTCAAATTGACAACTAATGCAAATTTAAATTATTAATAATCATACGTTTTTAAAGGTGTGGCCTACTAGAGGCAAAGCTTATTTGAACGCTTTATATAATTTATTATTCGATATAATATCTGATATAATAATATCCATAGAATATCCTTGTCATAATTTGCGGTTAACATAGTTCAGAGGGCGCTAAAGTCTAACATTAACTGCTGTCAATTGTGTACTGTCAAGTGTTGGGTGTAAAACAATATTTTATAAGTGTCTGCTTAGTTAACGCTTAATTAAAAGTACTGCTATATGGAACAAGCATTTTAAATACATCATTTTAAATTAGTCGCCGATCAGTGAGAATGGCCTATTAAAAGTATTCTAACTTTCGGTTTGGTACCATTTTCATACTTTTACTATAATTAAGACAGAGACAATACTGACATATAATATACCTTTCTCAAAATTGTTGAATATGTTTGGTTACTTACATTTAAAAAAATCTATATTTGATCTACCATTGAATGGCTAGTATGAATATGAAAATGATACTGATACCGGAACTTGGTTTTTGAAAATGTCACGGTTCTAAATTTTATTTATAATATTATATAAAAAATATTGACATAATATCAGTGCGCAATGTTTCATTAATATTGTAGTATAACATTGCGATATGATATCGTCCTGTAATACTAACGAACTATACAATTTCATGACAATATTCTGATCTGTCATTTTGTCGAAAGCGCTTTTCAAAAACTTGTAGTTGGACTAAAATGACATCACATCACAATATTATAAGGTAATAGAAACTGTATATTACAGTATATTTGAAACCCTTGACAAATTCAATAGTAAATGAATTCATTTGACTTCCAAAAAGATATAACTAGCTCACTTTATACTTTGTATTTTTTTAACTATGCTATTATTGTAGGAATTTGGACATAAAAAGTAATATTAATTTCAAACTTCGCTCAATAAGTTTTACCCACTCTTATCTTTTTGTGATAGCTTGTAAATATTAACAACCATTATTAACGAAGTAGTCCCAAGAATATTCTAAATACTTAGGATATGACTTTAAAACATGCTCATTTCTTGTGCGTGCTCTGAAATGAGCTTTAAAAAAATTCAAACTGGGTTGCTAACAATGTTAATTCACCAGACTCTTTGTTAAAATCAACAACATTAACGATAGTCTACTACAACAAGAATTTGCGCTTATATATTTATATTCCAAACTTGAATTTATTCAAAATGGTGTACTTTATAGAAACTTGCTTAGTTTTACGTTGTGAACTTGTTACCTACATAAATAGCTATTAAAACAACATTCAGTACGTCATCTTCCTCTCTCACAGTTGTATAACAGAAATACATATTATTTGAAAAATGAACATGGTATCGTTAACACAGTAATCTAACATTCAGCTCTAGCTTCATTTTCCTTTACTATACTTTGTAGTACCGTTTCGTATTACTTGGAACAAACAAAATTTATAATTTTCCTGATTCAATATCTAGATAGAAAACGAAACAAAAATAATATAACGTGATTCATATAGCTACCTAACTGATGACGATAATATTAAAGGTATAACATTCCGAGGCAATAAAGTGCCTATAAAAATAGAAACCGTTGATCCACCATAATACCGAACGAATGAATCCTTGTAATGTAGCGAATAAAAAGTACGAATCTGTGGAACATAGCGCCCGTTTCCAATAAAGACGTCGGCTTCATATGTGGAATAAGAACGTGTATTATTTCTTATTATTGTGAACCAAAACAAAAACAAACTACCAATGAGTAGGTATTTAGCTACGTAGCTTACTTTCGATATAATCCCAGCAAATAAAATTCTTAGACTATTAGCAAAAAGAAATTATACAACGGTAATACAAAGTTCGTGTAGTGCACGATAGACGATAGATGCTAAGGAAAGAAATACTATTACCGGTGCTATGTATGTACGAGAACTAATTAAGGTTCTGTTTGCTCAGCTAGTAGGTTATATAAGAAGAAATACAGCACTGGTGTTACAATGTTACGTTTGTTCATTTATTACTTTCTATATTTATAACACTCCTTTCTTTTCGACTGATGCATATGAGAAGATAAAAATATAGATACACTACGAATTATAACCTCTAATAAGTAAAAACAACAAGATTTTTTTTTAACTTTTAGTTGTGCGTTACCCTGCTACAATGTGTGGTACAGATGAGTAAATTAAACTTCTTTTGTTACTTTACAAATATTTGCATGCTCTAGTAACTTTTTTTAATAGTGCTAGAAGTGATCGTAAAGGAATTGTTAATAAAGAAAAGAGTAGATAGAGATTTGAGGGGCACTTGCATACATTCTGTAGGTAAAATTTATTTTCTGTAGCAGTTTCAATTTGTACAGAGTGATTATAGATTCTAAGCTAATCCGATCGACTTACCATTCGCTGTTGGTAGCAAAGTGATTAACAGTGCAGGTTTATGAAAGGCGGTTTAATGCTGTTGCAAAGCCGTTTCAACAGAATTATACACACACAAAAACTACACCGCGACAGTTACAGTGATAGTCAGACAAGCAGCCACCACACATAAAAAAAAATTAAAATAACTACTCAAGGTACAATTGAGCAATGAGCTTAACAACAGCGTTTAAAATCCTATTTGGTAAATCGCTTAAATTTCGTGGTATTGTCTGATATAGCTTATCCTTTATAAATCCCCACAGAAAGGTCGAAGTGACCAATTAACAGGATCTTGATTGGCAATGCACCAGAGTTGCCAAATACTATTTGAAGAAAGTTACTTCTTATGTGAGTATTACAAACAGGGGCTGCTGATACTAAAAAGTTGGTCTAATATTCATTGGTAGTTTGTATAAATATTCCATAAACTTATTTTACAGAAAATATAAAAATCTCTCGGCAGTTAATAATCTTTGATAAAAAGAAGGTCCAAATATTTTATGTCCAACAATTCCCAACCATACGTTTACAGAAAATCCTGTTTGTCGAATTTGTCGAAGATTTTCGTCATCCCAGTAGTGTACCATATTATGTCGATTGGAAACCTCACTTACCGTAAAGGTACATGCATATATCCAAATTATGTTCGGGATGTTTCTGCATGCTCGTTTAATAACCAGTTACAATATCATCATAAGCGTCTAGTGTACTCGTTATCACGCCATCCTTGAACTAATTCATATGCAACGTCAGTATCACGTGAAACTTGCCTTATCGAATTTGTGTTATGTTATTTGTTCTTGCAAGAAAATGGTAGACACTTTGAATACTTATTAAATTAAATGTATTAAAATTAACCTATGTTTTCATTATAAGATTAATTTATTGTTTTATAAATTCTTCCTGTAAAATATTTTTATTAACAACAAAAAGGTCATTATCCCAGAGGATTTGGCTATAATATAATTTATAAAAACAGATGTGTATAGTCTGTTTCAAGCTACATGGACATCTCCTATTTAGTGACAATCCGGATAAACGTTCAAGTAGCTAGTGGAATGTTATAAAATTCTTAAAAGAAGATAGTAAAAGTGGGATTAAAAATATTTATTTGAAGCGAAAACTTACTTAATTAGTACAGTATACGTAACGAATATTATAAATATACACGCTAACAACTTGAACAACGAAAGCCTACTGATAGGAGAGGGTGGTGGTAGTTAAAATTAAATGTATCCATGTTAGTATTGTCAACTTTTTATATGACAGGAATGTCAGTGGTTATGTCAAATATTTTACCGAACTATCAAACTTTATCCCATCTTTATCCTAATGGAATACACAATTAATGAAAAAGTGCAAATTATAAAGTGGTTTTATAATTTGTCATAGTTTTTGACATAACCGCTGACATTGCTGTTATACAAACAGTTGACAATACTAAAATTGATACATTTAATTTTAGCCCCCACTACCTTCTCCTGTCAATAGGTTTTCATAGTTCAAGTTGTTATCCTGTATATGTCTATAATACAAATATAATATGTATAACAGAAAAATGTTTGTTCGTGAATATACAGGCTAACAACTTGAACTACGAAAGCCTATTGATAGGAGAGGGTGGTGGGGGTTCAAATTAAATGTATCCATTTTACTATTGTCAACTTTTTATATGACAGGAATGTCAGTGGTTATGTCAAATCAGTCAAATACGTTACCGAACCGTCAAACTATCCGAATGGAATACAAAATTAATGAAAAAGTGCAAATTATAAAGTGGTTTTATAATAATTTGACATAACCACTGACTTTCCTGTCATACAAACATTTGACAATGCTAAAATGGATACATTTAATTTTACCTCCCACTACCTTCTCCTATCAATACGCTTTCGTAGTTCAAGTTGTTATCCTGTCTACATATCTACGTACAGTAAGCAATGATAATGGTTGGACAGTCCTGTCACAATATGATAACACCCAAGCCGCGCCGAAGATATCCGATGTATTAGATGCAATACTCCCTAACTTTCATTTAAGACCATACACCTACAGGTAAAATCGTAACGATAAGAGTTTCTACATTTCAGGGTGATTTAAAAGCTATTTACACATGCAAATTTACGGTTTAATATAATGCACACAAGGTCACTAATCTTTATGTGACTATTTCAATATTTTTAATTTAATTTGTCTTACGCTGTTGAAATGCATATACCATTATGTGCAATAGAACTGGAAAATAGCGGCAACAGCAACACATTTCTAATTAGTAGAACTCTAAAACTATAACAGTTAAAAATGAGTTCTCGTATAAAAAAATCCTTAATTTGAATCGCTCTTTCCATATTTGATATTCGGATCCGGATTGATGTATGTATTTTACCATCATATTGGAATACCCCTACGAAACTATCAAAGTCACGCAAACGACATATAGATACTATACGATACCTGTTTTCAATATTTTAATCATTCACTCAAGTAATCTTGATAAATAATACTTACTAAACTCGTAATTTATTCATTCTTATTTCTCCACGAGTCTAAAATTAAATCTTAATATTACGCTAATGATGTCTAGTTTATAATCATTCTTGATGACACTTGACTTATAATCTTTAATAAGAATTATAGAGGAAGCAGATAAATGAATTCTATTAGGATCTATTAGGATATATTAGAATAATTTGTTTAGTAATTTAATATTGTATTAACAATAAAATTTCCTTCGAAGCATTACAGTCTCATACGCCGAATATTTAAACCAAATTTATTAATCCATGAATACCATAAACTGTAAAGTAGGGATTAGACCACAATAAATATAAGCTATTGTATGCAAAACAAATTACTGTTTAATATTATCCTAATAATTAAATCTTGCTTGATGATCTGCACTGTGATCTCTTAACTGGAACTCAGATTCCAAATATTGAAATACATAATCCTAAATTTTAAGAATTGTTAATTTCAATGAGGAGTGTTTTTGTAACGAATTCTCAGAAAGTTCTTATTTTCTTAATATAAACTTATGTATAATGATTAGCTAAACCAATTATGAGCACCGTTTGAATATGTTTTAATTACGTTATTACATTAAAGCCAAAGAGGGGGCGAAAAATAATTTTTATATTGCCTTATTCGTTCTCAATATAAAAGCCTCTCGTCTTGAGAGTATTTAGTTTGCTGTAATCGTCGTAAAAATGCCCGCAACAACAATAGAAACGCGAGGAAAAATAGTTACCCTTTGGGAGCGTGATTTGTCCTACAGGCAAGTTGCTGCAGAAGTTGGTGTATCGGTAAGTATATAATCTATTTTTTATTGTTCTATATGAATTCTTTGAGTGCATTGCACAGATACTATTTTATTCTATTTTTTGTACTTTAGTATATTGGTGTTGGTTCATTGATGTTCTGGCTTGATGACTTAGCGTAAAACGGTTATTTGACTAATAAATAGAAATTGAAAGTCAGTGATATCAACACCAAAAAAACTTGATTCTAGAGTTTTCAAATCAAATGTACCTTACGCACACACATTAAATATTAATTGAAAGATAAATAAATGTTAAGTTGATTGTAACTACATTTCACTCATCATTAGATCACGTTTAGTCCTTCTATTAACAAACAAAATATGCCAACGAGTAGGTATTCATTTGTTTTATGATATCCCTCGTTGGTCTAAATTTTTAGTAACCGTTACTTCTGTGGAACTCTATAAAACTGTATCTTTTCTTTTTTTTTCTCTAACTGTACTTCAACATAACGCTGGCGAACCGAAAACGAAGATGTAGCTCTACGAAATAAATCGAGGCCTGGACAACCACCCAAAATTAATCCAGAAGATGGTAATAGAATTTTGAACTACGTTCAACAAAATCCAGTCACCCATCATCCATTTTTTGTTTTTATTTATTTTTCCATAAGTAAACACTTTAATGAAAATTATCTGTATATAGCAGTGAAATAATTATATAAAAACCTATTTAACTCGAAAGATTTTTTTTCTTATACTTCATATAACCAACACGTATAAAAAGAAGATGTATATGTTTCTCCGGTTGACTGTACTATTAAATTTATTATTATTATTCAAAAATTTAGTTGCTTAACACTGATGACATTAAAAAAAGGTTTTTTATATTGTTATACCCCTGGGAATTGAAAACACAATTTGTGGAATACCAAAAATGTGTGTTTCCAACTAAACTTCCTTCATATAATATATAATTTGTAATAATTTCTGATTAATTCTTTACGTACACAGAAAGAACTCTTTCGTGTTCGGTAGTGATATATGAAAAAAGACAATACATGTATTTAAATCTGCTTTCAATATCACTATAAATTTCTATTATAACTTTTACTAAATACATATAACATTAATAATAATTCAATAATGATAGAATACATCAATACATATGATAATCTTATATTATTATTGTAACGTGACTACGACCCAAATATCAAATACGGAAAGAATGATTTTAGTTAAAGTTCTTTTGTAAGAGAACTCTCCTCTAACTGCTACAGTTTTCCAGTTGTACCAATTAGTAGTGTGTTACTGTTGCCGATATTTGTCAACTCTATTGATACTGTAGGAGAATCTAAAATATTTAAATAGTCACATGAATATTAGTGACCTTGTGTGCATTATATTATACCGTATTTGCATGCTAAATGGGTTTTAAATCACCCTGCAATGTAGAAACTCTTGTCGTTACGATTTTACCTGTATGTGTACGGCCTTGAGCGAAAGCGAAGAGTTATTGCAAGAGGGTATCAATAGCTTCGGTATTTCTCGTATTATTATACTGTGACAGGACTGTCCAACCATTATCATTGCCTACTGTACAGGGTTTCGTGAAAGACCATGTGTATGAAATGTATATGAATTACAAAAAAAATACCGATATGTATGCACGAAACAATTTAAAGTTGGAGAATGTGATTAAGAAAAATGCTAACATGTTACATAGAGTTGTATCCTGAAAATCTGTTTCACTGGAATCTTGATAATTGTTGTTTACATGAATTATTACTCTATCGTTTCAATAAAATGAGGATTAAATCTAAAATTCTCTTTTCGCATTTAAGAAATATAGTCATAATAAATGTACTAAATAATACACTACATAGTTATTACTCTAAATTTCCCTGTGTCGAACCTGATCTTTTTGAAGTCTTTATAAATGAACCCGCTGCAAATTCTCTATTTAATTATTATTTAAATCATAACATCAAAACTATACCCGCTTGTATGGAAAATGCGTGGATTAATCTAATTTTTATATACATATGTATGTACATATATACATATATATACTGTCTGCTACGATTCGCTATAGCAACTGAGCAGATGAAATATCAATTGAAAGCTCTATTTAGATTGAAAGCTTTATATGCACATATAATCATCAAGTATCATCAGTCATTAATGTTTCATATCTACAGAATTATTTAGTTACAGTAATATATCCTCTTTTATTGCATTTATGCCATCAGTTGAAGCAGTAATGAGTTTTAAATTTATTTGATCTGAAGTCAAAGCTGCTATTGAAAGCAGACTTTATCTACAGAATATTTGTAATTACCACTAAAATCCTGGTCTATTTCTTGTTTTATAGATTTATTTTGATACGAAACAACTCAAAGAATATACTTTCTATACAGGTGCTTAATGTATATGTAATACGCTTGTAATAATAATATAAGGAGCCTGTTCAAATTCTCAATATAATTGCTGCACTAAACAGCACGTCGGAAACGGAATATCTACCAAATTTATTACTAGTTGTGCGGACATTTTACATAGGTGCACCGTTATTGTCAATCGGTAATCAATCCTTTAAATTCGGTTGTTTTCTTGATCTTTTGAAAACCAGTACTAGTAAAACCCATATGCAAAAAGTGAGATAGATAAGATATTGAAAATTATAGACCAATTGCTTTAATTTCGGTTATAGTTATATATATAAGTACATAGATCTTAATACAGAAAACAGCTTGTGTATATAAACGATCCACAATTCGAGCCATTTATATTTCTATTAGCAAAGTAACAGAAGTAATATCAAATACGAAGGATGTAGCGGAGTTTAACGGCATAGACCACAAAATTTTACTAGCAAAACTAGAATGGACGGACTTGAGAAGTGTAGCACACTGATTACTATATTCGTATCTCAACGGCAAGATATAGTGTGTGTGTTACAAACGCGGAAACAATCCTATCTGCATAGCTTCAATCAATAAGAGGAATACTGCATGGATCAATATTAAGACCGTTCCTCTTTTTATTGTAATCCAGAGCAGAAATATTAGTAAAATTTTCGTTGTGTAAACAGGAAAAGCTGAACATAATAGGTGAAAATGAGGCTCACACATCTACTGCCACATTCAAATCGCCGGACTAGAACTTGTCAGTGCACTGAACTAGAAAGAGTACATAAATACCCTGACTAAAAAAATTACAGGTATGGTTTACGTATTAAGAATAATCTCCTCCTAAATCGACACAGAGGCAGCTTTGTTCACCTACCATGCTTATTTAGACTCTAGGCTTTGCTATGTCTTTCTACGGTAACAATGTTGATCCAAAGAAGATCTTTGTATTGCAGAAATCGTGTGCTAGAAGTATCTTTAATCTAAATAAGCATCCTACCGAACATTTACATATATAAATGTGCAAGTTTTTCCGAAAGCTATTCTAGTGAAGTGTAGTAGGCGAGTGTTGAAAATAAACTTTACCTATCCTACACATTAGCTGTACAACTACATATCAATAAAAGCATTGAGACTAAAATGTTACAGCACGTCACTAACGAATCAATTTAAAACGTAACAAATCTGACTAAAAATCAGTAGTTACATTATTACTACAGATAGCTAATATGAAATCTCAAAAACAAAAGTCAAAACAAAAAAATAAACCGAAATTGAGAACATATATATAAAGTGGATTGTTGTGAGTAGTTCACCTTAAACGTAGACTAAAGAAAAACAGATAACCACAGTAAAATCAAAAGAGGAAATCTTTTCGTTGCTTCAAATTTTGAGAATGTTGAAAAGTGAAACATTATCAATACATAATTTTTGCATCGTTATATGTAGTACATGTAGTTAAAATAGGAAAGAGTTTCTATTAGAAAACGGGCGCTAAAATGAACTACACGAGACGAATACTTAAGTACATTCAAACAAACAATTTTTTACTATTTTCTGTAGAAATTATTACCTGATGTATAACTTTGCTGAATCACAATTCCAAAATAAACCATTTTAATAAGGACAGGATTTTCGTCGAGATATGCAAGCAGCTCTGTAAGCAGTAAAATCAAAAATGCGATTGAAGAAAGTAGATTGAATTGACGAAGCGTCGGTAGCATCGTGAAAAATTTAATAAACGTCGGGAGAATAGAGAAATATTGATTTTGTTTCAGAACGCGTTCATCCACCTACACAACAGTTTAAAAAAGAAATAGATGGTGCAACATTGTCATTTACCATTCAGTCAACGGTATTATAAAGTTTTACTCGCCACATTTCATATCTAGATCGATAGATCTTAAACTGAGCGGCTGTAAAAGGGACTCACGGTTCACCGAAACAGGATAACAGTAGGCAGGTCAGTGTTAAGTTAAAATTAACATCCTGCTAAATATAAATGTAAAAAAGACTATTCAGAGTCACTTTATAGTATTGATAGAGCGACTTTAATTACGGAAACAACTTTTTGTGCGTAGTAAGTTTAATCAATAGAATTTAGTACAAACAAGATACGTGTATTCATCTTTTATTTACGTTACAGCGTAAGAGTTTATTAACGAGTTATTGCTTAGATTACTTCGAGATTCTTAAGTTCATGAAAGCTTGTAATAATAAAAGTAGAGTAAGATTAAAGTAAAGTCGTGGATTAACTAATGAAAACTAATTATTCATGTTCCATCGTTTGCTGAAAGCTACGTTCAGCGTACTTAACATACACACTTACCGCAATCACTCATGAATATACTTCAGATTTGTGTGACATTTCATGCCAACCAATATGAAGAATTACATAATTGCAGCAATAGCTAATATGTACATAATTACACTTCGTTATGGTTGGTTTCAATACAAACTGCACTACAAAAACAGGATAGTTAAGTGGAGTTTTCAAACCACGTTTAAGATGACTCTGGAGTAGTTATTCATTAGATATTATTAGATATATTCTGCTGAACAAAAAAAAAACAAGTTTATCTAGCTAGTATCATATAGACTGGTTTTATGCCTAGGTTATACATGGGTGAGGCATTAGTGCGTCAAAGCTCAATATATCCCTTAATATTGAAGATATCAAAAAACTTTATGTACAAGAATCATAGACAGACTTAAGCTACACATGGCAATAATAATTGGAATGTAATACATTAGCCATGAAAAAGTGACATTAGAAAAATGCTAAATCATTAATTAAAATAATCTTATTAAGTTTAACTACAAAATAAAAACCTTATACCGATAATTAATATTTTACCATTTTAGCTAAAGTTTAAATACAACAAGGTTCACAATAAATGCTCAAAATGTCCTCCAAAAACATCAATACAACACTGCAGCCGTCTTTCGAATGATCGACTTACATTTCTTAAGATTTCTATATTAATGCTATGGAACGCTTGTCTTATTCTATTCTTCATATCATCTTGCGTAGTTGCCGGTATTTTATACACAAAGTCTTTTAAATAACCCCACATGAAAAAGTCAATTTTAGTTAGCTCTGGGGATCGGGCTGGCCATGTAGTTGGTCCTCCTCTTCCTATCCACCTTGCAGGAAAATGTGTATTTAAATAAATATGAATCGGTCTAGTGTGATGTACCGGAGCCCCGTCATGTAAATACCACATATTTTGACGAATATTGATGGGAACATTTTCCAGCAATAATGGTAAATGGTTTTCTAAGAAGTCTAACTAAACCTGACCATTCACTCGGCCTGTGAAAAAATGTGGTCCAATTACGTAGTCGCCAATTATTCCACCCCATACATTCAAAGACCACCTATGTTGACTATAATTTCCTACAAAATAGGGATTACTTGTAGCATAACAATGAAAATTATGGCGATTTACATTTCCATTTTTATGAAATGTAGCTTCATCTCCAAAAAGAACAAAATTAAAGAAATCTCTTTGGTTGCGGGTTTGTTGTTGAGCCCATTCGCAAAAAGCAACTCTACGGGCCAAGTCATCGTCTAGTAACTCTTGATGCAATCGCATGACGATATGGATGAAATTTATTTTTACAGAGTATTCTTCGGACAGCCTTTTGACTAATATCTTGTTGCCGCGATATTTCTCTGGTACTAATATGTGGATTGTCCGTAACTGCAAGAACCACATTGAATTCTTTTTCCTCGGTAAGAACAGTTTTCGCTCTTTCATGTTTTTCATATATTACAGAACCTGTCCGAGTAAAGCGATCCGTTAACATTTCCAGCGTTATTGTTTCAGGTTGTCGTCGGGTAGGATATCTCTCCTGGTAAATTCGTTTAGCAAGTAGACAATTTTTCATGCACTCTCCTAGTACCCATATCATGTCTGTCAATTCCTCAACAGAAAAATTCATTTTAAAGAGTAATTAAATTTGCAAAATCTAACAAACTATACTAACAAATAAAACTAGTTCATTAACTGATAAATAATATTCAGGCTTTTCTAATGTCACTTTTTCATGGCTAATGTATTATATTCCAATTATTGCCAAAATGCTCACATTTTTTAAAAAATCATTAAATATCTCAGAAACTAACCACTTTAGATATAGGGAATCGTTAATGAAAATGAAAGTATATCAAGTATTCTTCCCTTTCTTAATATAAAATACAGGGTGTTCCATTAAAAAAAAAATTGAAAATAATGCATTTGTGTTTTGAATCGCCCTGTACACAGTTTTCGTAATATTGGGAAAACACCACTTCGTTATAAAAGTGTAACAGTATAAAAAAGTTATTCCAGTAAAAAAATAATTTCAAGCTGTTTCGTATGGAATACACATGACGTTAAATACGCAACGATTTTCACACAAAATTGACCATAACTTCTGAAATACTCGGTATAACTGAATAAAACGTTATATTGAAAGAACGAGGAAGATGGGCTTAATCCAAATTTGTTCCTGTTTGTTGAAATCTCTCCAATAAACTTCGAAATGCATCAGGTCTTGGCTTTCTTTCGTATTCCGGATATCGCGATGCATATATTCTACTAGCCAACAGTGGACATTTTTGGCATTCGCCCAGTATAAACACCATATTTACCAAGTCTTCTATAGTTAGAGTCATTTCTATTGAATAATTAATAATAAATCAAGAATAAATTACAAATAGAGAATTTAATGTTTTGACAGGGATGACAGTAACTGATTCATTTGTTAGGATTTGCAGCATCTTTATTAAAATACTAACTTAATAAGTTTTTTTATGACTTTAAATGTTTAAACGTAACAAATCTCAAAAAAATTACATTTGCGGTCAATTTGCTTAAAAACCGTCAGTCAAAAGGGTAACATGTATGGCATTTTTGGAAAGCTGAAAAAGTGCTCTTTAACATAGAAAAATGATATACAGGGTGTTCCATTTGAAAAAAGTAAGTCCGAATTGAATTTACAAAATTCGATCACCCTGTATAATAGTGCATAATTTCAAGTTGAGTGTAGGCCATTATTTTACAGAGGAATATGGCACATTCAATGATACACTCAATTTTTTAATATTCATATCCGGTTTTGGTATAAAACGGACGGACATTGTAGCGTTTCTTCAACTTTAATCGCTTTTCTCTCCGTAACTATGGATTTTAGACCCAACTAATGTGATATCAAATTATTTGTATTGATTAGCAAAATCGATTGGAATATTCTAATACCGAGTGTTCCATTTAAAAAAACATAAGTTTGGTTCGTCACCGACAGGTTCGATCACCCTGTATAAAAAAATATTTTCAAAACGTAGCCATCAATCAAATTCCAGAAAGGTTTTTCGAAGTTCCTCCTCGTTTAGTTACAATCGTCCACCCCATCTTGGTTGCACCACCCTGTATATACAGTTAGCTAATTTTTTATGTCGTATTAATAGTATTCAGCTATAATAATAGTTGCAGTGTAATTTGATAATACACTAATCTAAAATGAGTGTATGTTGCAAACTATCAATGCTGTCCCATTTATTATATATTTTACAATTGAGCACTTCACACAGACTCCAGAAATGAACAAATGTATAGAGTATTCTATTTAAAAATATACATCGATAATGTTGTATTAGACCACTATACTAGTGGCATCATAACGTAAACAGAAGTCGACTTCTAAAAGAAATTTTCAATATATTGTGCGTTTTGAGAAATAATGAACTTATTCATAGTTCAACCAGGTATATACTCAGAACCTAGAAGCAAGAACACACGAAGTTACGTTATGGAAGAGAACTGATCGAGATCCTGAGAAGTTAATTGTCGCCAATGAAGTAAATATTAAGTAAATGCTCATGAGGAATGCAGGAAGCGGTCTCTCATATTAATTATTGGAGCAAATGTTTGTAGAATATGAGTATTTTCGTATTTCAAAAATAGTAAACGCGTTTTATTATAAAATAAAAGGAATTTTAAAGAAAATAAATCCAAGTCCAATTTTAAAAAGTACATAAATAAAGCAAATGCATTCTAAACAATGTTAAAACTAAAAAGAAATTATAAAATTTTTAAACGAAGCCCTCAAATATACTTGGATCAATGATTCTCCTCCGACTTATCATACACTAACTACCAATTTTTTGTGTACGCAAAGATATTGTCAAGTTTTTCTGTAGAACACTAAACACTTTAACCCACTAACACCAAACAAGTTTTAACTAAAACACCAACGCGTTTCAACAGCAATGCTGATGTCATTATCAAGGCGATAATAAAAATCAAGTTGCAAATTTTCATGATAACAATTCATACGATAAGGAAATAAATGCAAATCTTTTTTTAAACCCGTATGACAAATACCATAAAACACGCCAGTTAGTTGAAATAAAACTCCGGTAGAGGTTCCTGGGGCATTATCCGTAATTTCGCTTACATTATTAATAAGTTCTACAGTACGCTTTTTTGGTCTACCACTTCCTTCTCTTCACTTTACGTTCCCTGTTTCTCTAAAGACTTTGACACAATGTTTAACGGATACTGAAAACTATCATAAACAAATTCCAAGTTCGGACATTCGTTTTGAAATCCTTCCAAACAGTCTCCAAGAGAGTATGGCCACTGTCTATCTATCCTTCGTCCATTATGAGAATTTGATTCAATCAAAATCGATTTATGCTTAATGGACAAAACCACTTTAATATTGAAAAAACCACTACTCCTTTCACGTCTTTTTCATCGATAAGGGGTTGTGATATGGTTATAACTACAAGGTACAACAAAAGAATCGTTCACTTCTGGATCGATATATTATATGGTGCGATCTTGTCCAACTACAGACGTTCTCCAAACGGCACTGTGAACGAATTATACTGGTGTTTATAGAAATAAAGACAAATGTGTCAGTATATATTAAAATCCAGAATTAATTCGGTATTCAGTTAGTAAGGTTGACTTGCGCGTCATTGAAACACTTGTCCCATCTGTACTCTATACTGCCGACATTGAAAAATGAGAAAAGGCATATAATAAAGCTCATTTTAACACGTTTTCGCATTTTATACGAAGGATATAGAAAAATTGAAAAAATACGCCAAATCTTTTAAATGACAACAATACCTTGAAATTTCCTCGTAACTCTGTATGTTGATATTACAAAACAGTCAATTAATCAATGAATTCATCTGGTTTTACCAACTAAAACTGTTTGATAAATAATATATCGAACTAATACTATGCAATCGTTATATGATAAAACAGGTGCCGCTTTTACATAGTAATTTTAAAACTTAAATTGCTCAATCACACGTATGTTTTCTTAAGGGTGTCTTGGACCAGCTTAAAATATTCCGCGACCCTGAAATGGCTTCGACCCAATGCGTAACAACCTTCAAGGTAAGTATGTATATTATAGGAATGCTACATATATCATCAAGAAAACTTTTAATAGAATCTATTTTCTTTAGCTATTCAATGATCGATAACTGGATTTTTTTAAGTAAATAGGGCAATAGTAGAGTACTATCGATACAATATATTTATTTATGCTTCGAATATATGTGTGCCTAACCAATACTATACCTTTGTTATATATCGATTAAGGCATATTGTTGATGTAGTTACTGGAGCAAATATTTATGTTTCTAAATATTTAATAAATTGTTAATTATCCAAACACGTACACACAATAATGTATACATAGAAAAAAAGTAGTACAAACCGAAGTACTGTTTCATTTCTTTGGACAAAAATACAAGAAAACAACCAAACCGATGCTGAGACAATTATTGTCACTGTTACTACTATGGTATGCCAAATTTATAATGATGGTTATCCGACAGAGATTCACCAAATTCCACAAATTTACTATTTGATGAGGTACATTTACAACCAATTCAAAATTCGATAATTGGCAGTTAAAATAATACGTTTTAAATTGACGCATTTACAACGAAGTTCGAAGTGAAATTCATTGCAAACTCGCACTTCATTGCTTGGTCTCGCCAAGCATCGAATTGGAAATCACATAATTGGCTGCTGTGATTGGTTGATACTCTTAGAGTGGGTTTATCAATGTGAGGATAAATGTATTAACTTGCAGATAAAATTTTATTCGTAAGATAATTACAATTAAACGTTTATTGAGTGTTAAATACAAGTTATCTGCAAGATAAAGCATTGTAGTTGCTAAATTTTATCTGCCAATTAGCAATATCTGTCAGTTACTTACTTACTTACTACTTACTTAATACAGTTAATAGTTTCATGCATGAATTAAGCCGCAAAGTGTTTGCTTAATACATCAATACACGGTTGTAAATACAACTTTGCAAATTCATGCGCATTTCTTTTGCAATAGCTGTCTACAGAAAAAAGTGTCCTGTCAGTGCGCGAAAGAAGAAGGCTTCTTATTCAAACAGCACGGGAACTTTATTGTCCTGATACCACAGTCCACACAGAGTCAATGTTGGTACTCTAAGACAAGTAACAAAAAAGTACCCCTGCATTTTTAGTAAAGGGTGTTCTTCTTACATACACTGACAGGAAACTTTTTCTCCTACAATACATACTAGGGTGACCTGAAATGTTTTCGGAATCAACAAGAAAAACACGGTATTGGTGTGGTTTTCTATTTTTATTTTTTGATGTAATCTCCTCGAAGATCAATATACTTTTTCAAACGGTGCTTCAGTCACTTCAAGCCGTCGGAAAAGTAGGATGTTTCAAAGGTCTGCAAAATAATCATCTGTAGCGACGATGATTATTTGGGGCAAATATCTTTTCTGCCAACGATTTTTTCAGGTTTGGGAACAGGAAAAAGTCGCGGGAGCTAGATCCGGTGAAATATGGAAGATAATTCGTAGCGTAACTCATTCAGTTTTGGACACGACGATGCGGGATGAATGAGCCGGTGGTGGAAAAGCCTTCTTTTCCTCTGCAAACGAGGCCGTTTCTCTTTCAATACTGCATCGAATCGGGTCAATAAATCGCTGTAGTATTGTCCCGTGATTGTCCGCCCCTTCTGCAGGTAGTCGATGAGGATCACACCTTGGGAATCCCAAAAAGTGGTCGCCACGAACTTTCCGACCGATGGGACGGTCTTTGCTTTCTTCGAGATGATTCACCAGGAAAAGTCAACTGCTTCAACTGTTCCTTAGTCTCCGGTATGTAGTGGTGGATCCAAGTCCCATCCACGGTTACGAGAGCGATGAAGAAATCCCTTAGATTGCGTTGAATCCCGCCCAGACACTCCTCCGAAACTGTCACCCAGTTTCGTTTTTGCTCCGGTGTAAGCGAACGCGGTAGCCATCGCGCCGAAAGCTTTTTCATGTCCAAAATTTCGTGTATGATATGGCCAACACTTTTCCCTGAGATGCCTGTTGTCTCTGCTATCTCTTCCAGCTTCAATCGACGATCGGCTAACACGACATCATGAATCTTGTCGACCAGTTCATCGTTGGTAACGGTTTTTGGGCGTCTACTGTGTGGTTAGTCACTTGTGCTTATGAGGCCACGTTTGAACTCGCTCAGCCAGATGGTGATGGTCGAAAATGATGCGCCATAAACCTCTAGCAAAATATTTCCGTGACCGTTTTCCCAGGTATCCAGAAGTGTTTTATCACTGCACGAAATTCGATTTTATCCATATTTGCGAAATTCCCTAACTTACTACAGAAAACACACTCTTGAACAACAACTATTGACAGTAGATGTCCGAAATGTTGGCAGTTGCTATAAAAAAAGGTTGCCCTTGCCGAGCAATGAATCAACTTCAACCTTCGTGCGCCATCTCTTACCGATTTTGGAAACATTTTAGGCCGCTCTCGTATTATAGATAGATAACACTATACATAGATACAAACGATGTTTTAATCTGTATCTTTACATCGTTACAATTCAACGTCATTCTAACATTCAATTTTAAGTACTTGCCACAACCACAACCGCACATTGCTTCAGATCTTTCTAATTATAAGAAACTTTTAAACGTACTATCGATTACATTAAAAATTTAGCTAAGAAAGTAATGTGCGATGGCAAACCAGCTCAAAGTATCAAATATTCACCTCGTTAACAGACGTTTCGTCTGAAAACTTTTAAATGCTACGTATGTATTTGTTGCGAACTCCATAGAAATTGTACAGTAGAGCTTCTTTGATTCGACTTCACCAGATTGAGTATCCATAGAGCAAACAATTATAAATACATTTATAGTGGAAAATACTGTACTTCCAAGAATAAGTGCCAAAGCGTAGGAGTTGATTTTGTATTCATAGCATGCATATTTATGTCTCGTATACTTTGTTAATGTGGATATTCTATAACTTTTGAATTGTCTGCAGTAATGATCGGAAATAACGCTTCTAGACACTCCCATACCATTACAATATTGATCCCGATTGAGAGAGAAAACAAATTTGCTATTCAAATAAGATAAATATAATGATTTTGTCAAGTGGTGATGCATTTTAGTTTCACATATAATATTCTCACATTCGTACTTATCTATTTTTTTTTTTTTTATACTAAACAAAAATTTGGCAATATCACCCAAATTTGTTGTAACACATTTTTATATGTATACACGTGTTTTGTTATCGTAGAAAAAATGTTCCACTAGTCTTACCATTCACACTTTTTTTAAGATATCTTCGAATAGATAAAAGAGTGATTTATTGGTAGTTTAGCTTACTTTTTAATACTTGGTGCAAAATGCTTCCATTTAATGTTTTCGATAAAAAAACAAAATGTTCGAAAAATTTAAACAGCGCCCTCTAGCATGCACGTCGTTACATTGGAGGAGTAAAGCTATTTTCGGCGACACTAAAGACTGTAAAATATATTTTTGTCTAAGAGCACCATTTTCCCAGACTACCACTTGTGCATTTAAAATTGCGTTTCTGGAAATTTTTACCGGCACTTAATAGTTCTTAAAAATAAGTGAACATTACCAAGTACATTGGCTAACTTTTGCTTTATTCTTCAAATTTCAAAACATGTTACAGGTAATAATCTCTCACAATATATTTATCAACAGTTTTAACACGCACAAGAAAATGCAGTAGGCAACATATCTCTTATAAAACAAAATGTTTATGCAGCAGAACTCGTAAATGTATACAGTTATAATTGTTTCGAATATGTAAACAGTAATTGGAAAAGTCCAATAATACATTTCATATATTTTGCTTATACGTAATCTGCTGCAGGATCAAGTATAAACATCAAATCTCTCCAGCGCAAAGGTAATTAAATTTTATTGAGTTAATTCCGTAAGTGTCAAAATGCTACATCTCTATAATGATTATGTTGCCATAAAAAGTTTGTGCAGGTTTATCCTCTCCTTGCTTTCCAATATAAAATGCCGGAAATTTATAAAAGTAAAATTTTAATCCTACTTTATATATACATAATGTACAAAATAACGGATGCATTTCATTAATTTGTGTCACTAGCTGTTTCTACCATTAAAAGAGGTAATAATTATTCGAGTTTTGTTTTGTTTAATATTTATCCTACCTGCATACAAACATTGTTCTTTCATGAATAATTTCTCGTTCCATTAGGAACTCCAATATTGTAGTAAACGTTACCTACACTCGTTTATTATTTTCGTGGAACACTTGATTACATCAAAACTAATTACGACTGTTGTAAAGTTAGATGAATAGCCCCAAAACAACTCAAGAAACTCAATTCTTATATCACGTACACGTTTCGCTATGCAGGTATATGAATACTTTAGCTGCATACTGTATGCATTGTACGTAACATACATGTATAGCCTGAATATTTTTATTTTACATGAAAGTCAATTTGGTAAAGTAGCGCAAACGTTTCTGCTAGCGGAAAGCTTTTTACTGTGTCAGATGTCAGCAACTTGCACAAACGCAATAAAGCAATATGGATATACAGGTAAATATTTATACCTTTGTATTACGATGGGATCTAGTTTTGAATACATCTTACCTATACAAGATGTGAATATAAATACAATAAAATTATAAAACAATTTGCGAATGACGTATTTACATACATATGTAGTAATACCGACATGAATGCATACAATATTTCAGAATTCATCTAAATATTAAATCATTAAATTGACATAAAATCCACAAATTCTGCAAAAGTATGTCGGTGTACGTTATTTACAACACATTTTATTAAATAGTTTTCGATATCATAGCTTATAAAAGTTTAAATTCTCTGCAAGCAATTTTATTAAATAACATTTGTGTACATACGTAACAATATGAATTCCCTTGTTTGTGAATGTATAAATAATAAATGCTCTTTGTTATGAGGGCTTCCGCTTTTATTGCAGTTTTGACCGCGTCAAAGTAAAGTACATACATATATACAATACAAAATAAAATAAAACAAAAGAAAAAATAAAAATAAAAATACAAAAATATATATACAATTTACTCAAATTCGACGTTTCGCCACTAATGTACGTGGCTTCTTCAGTAGCAAAACTAGGTGAGGGGCGCCAAAAGGTTACAGTAACTCGACGTGTCAACTACGCTAGAGGCAAAAACCTTCCGAGTCAAAAGGTTGACACGTCGAGTTACCGTGAGCTTCTGACGCCCCTCACCTAGTTTTGCTCCTGAAGAAGCCATTTTTTTATTTCCATTAGTGGGAATTTTCATATACAAAATTCATTTTCTAATTTCTTTGAATTCACGAAGAGCCACTGCATAGTTAATGTGTTAGTGCATGGCGCAATTTACGAAGATGTATTGACATCTAGTTTATTATTTGATTATAAATAAATATAATTACTTAATTATAATTTTACTGCAGCAACTACAACAATTGTTTAAACTGCACTCCATTCACAATTTATTAATGATAAATTCGCCGTTCTATTCGTGGACACCGCTTGCAGTCATTTCCACTTTTAAATGTATCAAAATATTATTTAGTACTTAGAAATGAAAGAGGTAGAAGGCTTAAGTTTTTCTTAACAATTCTTTGCCATCTATACGATTTGTATTTTTAGTTTGCCATTCCTTGCCAATGGGCAGTAATCAAAGCTATATAAAAATCTATACCTATGTTTATATTTTAGATCTGTTGTATTTTATAAAAAGAAAATTCATAAATAGAGAAAATAGGTTCTGGACATAAAACATTAAAACACATTAAAGGAAGCAACACATTTTCTGGTAAATTCTAGACTGAACAGAGATCGAGAGAAATGGCATATGTTCATATATAGCAACCAGAATTTTGGGAGATTGCTTAAAATATTTGGCATTAAATTCCTATAAATGTTGTACAAAATATTGTCGCTTTAATGTCTTGAAGATTAAATGCAGTTGTAAATAAAAACAAAAATAAATAACGAAATACTATTTTTTAATTATATTCTTTCTCTATCGTTTGAGTAAGTTTTATTTACATATACAGGGTTGTCACCTAAGCGCGCGCTGGTCTATAGCTCCTATACTAATGATGTTAGGAATTTCGTTCATATACTAATCTATACTACTTGCAAAACTCTCTTTCAGGAAAATATTTTTAAGTATATAAGGTGACCCAAATAAGTGTGAAGATATGGAAGTAATTTTCTTTAAATGACACCCCTTGTATTGTGTTGCACATTTCAGTTCATCTCAATGCACTTTATCAATTCCCAAAAAATTATTTCATTACTCCTGGTATTTCCGGAGAAATAAATTAAAAGTCATTAAAATGAAATATTACACACTAAAAATAGAAATTAAAAAAAAACGTAGGAGCAATTTTTTGACTCACGATTTAGTATGGAGTGAGTCGAGAAAGGTCTAAGGTTACTCTCACCTTGTTTACATTTCGTAAATTTTCTACAGGGTTACCAAAATTATGGTCGAACAATGACATATTTCAAACTATTTTTTCTCACTTTTTTCAAATGGAACACCCTGTATATTTTTCACCACTTGATGCAGAATTAAAAAACAAATATTTTTTGTAAGTACAACTGTATTTAAATTTTCGACGGTTTTCTAGATATTTATGGAAAACTATTTATTTGGTTTTCCACGGTAAATTTGTATTAACATTTAACTATGAATAACATTAGAGAATTTTACACATGATTAAATTAAGTATTCAAACAATCTACCATTTTCTTTTAAGCACAGATTTAACCTGTTTGTTAAAGACCTATTTGTATTTTGTAACATTAAAAGAGTAACTGTATCAAAGGCTTCTCTTATTCTTTCCCGCATGTTTTCTGGTGTAGTTGGTGGTATACGGTAGACCAGATCTTTAACATACCCCCACAGGAAAAAATCAACTTTGGTCAGATCTGGTGACCCTGCGGGCCATGGAACAGGTCCTTGTCTTCCAATCCAGCGACCTGGAAACTTCTCATTCAAAGTATGTCGAACTTGAATACTGAAATGAGCAGGCGCCCCGTCTAACTGGAACCACATTCTTCTTAACAGCCCTAATGGTATATTCTCTAGAAGGTTATCAAGGTCTTCGTCGAAAAATCTTTGAAAAATATCACCATTGAGATGTCCATCAAAGAAATGGGGTCCTATAATATGGTCTCCAATTATACCTCCCCAGACGTTTACATTCCACCTGTGTTGCCGGTCAACTGCCCTCTTAAAATTTTAATTCACATGGGCGTAATAATGTAGATTATGCCTGTTCACATGACCATTATTGTGGAAAGTTGCTTCATCGGTAAACAACACAGTATTAAAAAACCGTACATCTTCTTGAATTCGAGCGAGACCCCAGTTACAAAAATTTATCCTGTTTTCGAAATCTTGCCCTAGAAGTGCTTGACTCAGTTGTACGTGATATGGATGGAAATGATGCTTCTTCAAAATCTTTTTAACTGAAGTTTGACCTATGTGCAGCAAATCACTAATGTCGGCTGTACTCTATGTGGATTTTCAACAACACTTGCAATAATGTTAAAATCGTTTTCATCATTTAATATGGGCTTTACTCTGTCATGTTTTTCATATTTAACTGTCCCAGTCCTGTTAAATCGATCCATCAATCTTTGAAATGCTCTTTCATCTGGGTGCCTTCTATCAGGAAACCTCTCGCCGTACACTCTGGATGCTAGAAGACAATTCTTTAAACATTCTCCGAGAATGTAAATCATGTCAGTTGATTCTTGGATCGTATAGTTCATTTTTATTAAGAAAGAAAGATAATATGTGCAAGATGTCGCCGAGTGTCAGAATAATACGACAATAATTAATAACATTGTCATACCAACGAGTAATTTTTTTTCCATAACCGATTTGATCTATTAACAAAAATTTACCGTGGAAAACCAAATAAATGGTTTTCCATAAATATCTAGAAAACCGTCGAGAATTTAAATACAGTTGTACTTACAAAAAATATTTGTTTTTTAATTCTGCATCAAGTGGTGAAAAAATATACAGGGTGTTCCATTTGAAAAAAGTGAGAAAAATAGTTTGAAATATGTCATTGTTCGACCATAATTTTGGTAACCCTGTAGAAAATTTACGAAATGTAAACAAGGTGAGAGTAACCTTAGACCTTTCTCGACTCACTCCATACTAAATCGTGAGTCAAAAAATTGCTCCTACGTTTTTTTTTGTTTTCTATTTTTAGTGCGTAAAATTTCATTTTAATGACTTTTAATTTATTTCTCCGGAAATACCAGGAGTAATGAAATAATTTTTCGGGAATTGATAAAGTGCATTGAGATGAACTGAAATGTGCAACACAATACAAGGGGTGTCATTTTAAAAAAAATACTTCCATATCTTCACACTTATTTGGGTCACCTTATATACTTAAAAATATTTTCCTGAAAGAGAGTCTTGCAAGTAGTATAGATTAGTATATGAACGAAATTCCTAACATCATTAGTTTAGGAGCTATAGACCAGCGCGCGCTTAGGTGACAACCCTGTATACAGCGTATTCCACGAGAACCGTTCGTTAGAAGTTTTTGTGGGTAGAAAAACTTCTGAGAATTCTGAAATTTTGGATTCCAGGGTTATTCAAGATTCTCTTTCATTTTAAAATATTTACAATATCATACTACTTTCGGTTATACCGGAAGTCGCCATTAACTTTCTTATTTTAAATGGAATACCCGGTATATTATTTCATTTTTGGATTCCTGTGAAAATTTCATAGTGGGTTTTACCAGGTTTCCCGATACCTACTTTCAATTTTTTCTTAGATATCTCGATTTTTTGAAAATTTTGACAGATGTAGCCCTGTTTTGAGCATTGCGCCCTTTAACCAATTTCGATTCGTGGAAAGCGCTTCTGGGGTAGACGGAAGCACAGGAATGATACTTTCGAATGCCATATTGACAACTGATTTATCGCATACAGGGTATCCAAAATTTAATGACCAATGACAGCATTTTAAAAGTTGAACACCCCGTATTTTATTGGATGGTCGGATGCAGAATTTGATTCTGCATCGATTTGCTATAACATTCCCTATATCTATTTCCAGTCGTTTTCTTTTTAATCCATATTTTTTAATTTAATGTGGTTTTTTGGCAGAAACCGAAACATCGCTTGCCTTTCGAAGCCAAATAAACATCAATGAAACGGTAAAAAAGTTACTTTAATTAGAACATGACATTAGTACATAACATTCAGAACGAAATATAAAATAAAAACAAAAAATTAGAACATAATGACAAACAATAATAAGAGAATGTAAAATTACAATAATTGTTCTATATGACCTGCATTTTGGTTCAAGCACTGAATAACTCATATACTCCTCGCGAAGCAGATCTCCGAAGTTCGTCTGGACTTATATTAGTAAACGCATGCTGAACACGGTTCAATAATTCCTCTCTAGTTTGTACCGGCCTAAAGTACACTAGTTCTTTTATACGACCCCACAGGTAAAAATTCAAGGGGGTCAAATCGGGTGATCTGGGTGGCCAGTTCCAAGGTCCCCGCGGGGCAATTCACCGATCCTCGAACATCAGTGACAATTGCTGGTGTACAGCTATAGTGGAATGTTCTGGAGCACCATCAAGCTGATACCAACTGTTTGCTCTATCACGTGGAGGTAGGGCATTTAGAAAATCACTAACAAACCCTCTCAGTATCTCCAGATATCTAGCCGTATTTAAATTTTCATCGTACACTTGATAAGCCACTCTGTTGTCCATAATTAAACAAAATACATTGAAACTAAAGCGGTCTTGGTGCTTATGTTCCTTAATAACATGTGGATTATCTTCTGCCCAGTAGTGAGTATTTTGGCGATTTGTAATACCTTGCCTGTTGAATTTCGATTCATCAGTTCACATAATCTGATGAAGAAATCCCGGATCTTCGGACATTTTCAAAATCATAAATTCGCAAAAGTTGACACGTCTTACCGTATCACCAAAACGCAATCCGTGAACAGTTATCTCACAAAAAGGATGCATTCCATGTTTTTTTAATATTCTGCGGATTGATGTTTTTGAAATACCCAAATCCAGGGCTGCTGTCGAAATTGAACTCCGCGGATAAGTTTAAAAAAGCGCCAACACATTCACCACGTTATCTTCAATATCAGTTACGGGCTTTAGGTTATTTTGAGTTGCCCTTACGTTTCCAGTTGCTGTAAAGCAAGTTTCGATTCTTGCGAATATTTCGGGAGTCATTGTTGGTAGGTCCGGCTATCGTTCATTACAATTCGTCCACATTCACCGTGCGTGTAAAACAAATGTAACAAATCATTATTGGAATATTCTTCAACATTCTCCATTATAAACTGTACTTAAGCAAGTCAACAAAATTCCTAGAACTGTAAGTAGATACCTCACGAATCTGTATGATGCTTTCACATTAAATCAACATTGTTTCAATTCCTGTCAAAATCAAGGCTTACTAGGTAGAACGTTTGGAGTTTGATCACCTTTTGATAAAAAATATGGATTAACAAGAAAACCGCTGTAAATAGGTATAGGGAATGTTATAGCAAATCGCAAAATATAGCAAAATGTTATAGCAGAATCAAATTCTGCATCCGACCATCCAATAAAATACGGGGTGTTCAACTTTTAAAATGATGTCATTGGTCATTAAATTTTGGATACCCTGTATGCGATAAATCAGTTGTCAATATGGCATTCGAAAGTATCATTCCTGTGCTTCCGTCTACCCCAGAAGCGCTTTCCACCAAGCGAAATTGGTTAAAGGGCGCAATGCTCAAAACTGGGCTTCATCTGTCAAAATTTGCAAAAAATCAAGATATCTAAGAAAAAGTTGAAAATAGGTATAGGGAAACCTACGATAAAATTTTCTCAGGAATCTAAAAATGAAATAATATACCGGGTATTCTATTTAAAATAAGGAAGTTAATGTAGTAGTATGATCTTGAAAATATGTTAAAATGAAAGAGAATCTTGAATAAGTCTGGAATCAAAAATTTCAGAATTCTAAGTTTTTTCTAACCACGAAAACTTCTAACGAACGGTTCTCGTGAAATACAGGATTTTTAAAATGTTAATACATACTTAAAAATATAATACAATTCACTCTACATCGTTTCAATCAATTCAATTTTCTTTATTTTTTTTTTTATTCCTTAGAATTAATTTTAAATTTCATATTTCACAGCATTGCCAGTTCTACGTAGCAAATGATCTATATTTGCTTGATTTCTTTTTAATTATGATTATTATTATTTAATAATCTTCTATCTATATAAAATGTACAAACGACAATAGAGATTACTCAATGAATTTTTAGTTTTAATTGTTGAACCTTGCTATGAAAAATCAAAATACGTCTACAAATGTGTGTATGAAGGCCAGTTTTAAAATACTAAATCTAAATAAATTATAAAGAGATCGTATTAAGAGAAAAGCTAACTGTGAAAACATCGCTAACTGTCAAACGGTATTCAACCCTCTTAATTTTAGGTTGTCTTCTTAGTGTAGGTCTCATTGCAATAGAACTTGAAATGAAACTTTCCCGATTGGTGTGGGACTGTGAAATACTACATGTGGTTTTCAACTTTCAGAATCCTGAAATATTTAATAAATGGCATATTGTTTTAAACGTAAAAATGATGCAAATTTTATGAAAAGAAATAAGTATATGTCCCACATCTCCCTTAAACGCTTCTGCTTTCTTTTATAAGATAACTGCCAACGGCATTATTAGACAAGAACTACATCACATATGCAATTTGTAAGGTACACAAACTACATTTACATAATTAGAAAATTCTAAACTTTAAACATATGAATTCTTAATAATCAAAGCCGCAACATAACTATGTAAAAAAAGTACGTCCTAATTTTGCGAAGCAAAGTACCATATATCGCGTTTATTTAAAAAATAACGACAAAATATAAGACAAGCTAATGCAAAAGAAGTACTAAAAAGATCGTAAGGACGTATATGCCCAGAAGGTAGTCTGTAAGATAGATGTTTACAATAAGGTCAAAGTTGAATACAGTTGCGAGTTACTGGCAAAAACAAGTTAATCCACGGAAACAGAGAAGCACATTGTAATTCTTGGAAAATCTAACAATAGTTAAAAAAACAGACATATAAGTAAATACATTGTAAAATAAAATTTTATTATTAGGTAAGAGTATAAAAGTACACTCCCTATATGATTCTTTCATTTTCTTGTTCAATACATTTAGTATTTCTTCGTAGGGATTTCAAAATGACAATGACGATAAAGAGTCTGATTACTACCTTAATGAATCCAACGATGTAAGTAAAAGGGAACCGTTTTTTTTGTTAAAAGATAGCATGTCTATCTGATCAACTAACAAACTAACTTGGCTCATTATGTATCATAAAGGAACTGAACAATTACTATTAATGTAACAAGTGTATATACTACTGGTGTAGATAAAAACGTAAGTACACCATATCATGACTCTAAGTTGCATTTAAATAAAAATAACAATAGTTAGTAGAGCCTTGATATCGTGTATTTACTAACTTATTTTAACATATTAATATCGTTATGTAGATAATTTTCTAAGTAAACGTATAAGAAATTATAACGATTAACAAACATATTATTTCTTTACTAGGATTCAATCTAAAACATTTTAAACTGTTATTTATACACGATTTAAATTATAAATGAAGACCTAAATTAGTACTGGTTGAACTCTTGTCATTAGCTGTTCGCAGAGAAGACCCAAATCTTTTATTAATTCGCTGCGATTCTTCCGACCTTGCTTGTCCAAAATAAACGCTAAAGGTCTGGCAGATTACTTTATTATGCTGAGACGCAATACTTTTCGAATTTACACCTGACAAGGGATTGTAATAAAGTAAAGATAGATGGCATATATGTACAGTTACGTATGCAAACTGCTACTTTAAAAATTCTCAGAATTCATATCCGCTGCGATTTCACATGAAAATCTTAGATTTTTTTTGTCATTTTAAATAGAACGAGGCGAACAACAAATGACAGTTTTCCTGTGTATTTGCATGAAAAGTTTTGATCTTTTTCGAGTTTGACAAAATATTAATAAAGAATGACAGTTCAAAGAAAAACTGTCGCAGTTACTTTTCATATACATACATTCCCTCAGTGAAATATCTATAGTCCTATATGAACTTTGGAATATTTTTCTTAATATTCTTGGCAAATTATGCATGGAAGTTGAGTTTAACAAAATGAATACATAAGAAATACTTTCGAACATCCAGGTCTTCATGACGTCTATCAATTTAATCAATATTGAACAACAATTTTCCACGAGATTGAGATTGGGCGAGCGAGCAGACCATTGTAGTAAATTAATTTCCTTTTGATGAAACCAGCCTTTTTTTGTCTGGAATTACGGATAACTGCATTGTCTTGCTGAAATATCCAGTCTTGCGTCGGCAATTGTTCACCAAAATATAACAGATTCTTTTCCAGTAGTTCCATAGCCTCCCAAACTACTAGTACTACTACCGCCACCAAAATTTCGGCTTATCGCAACTTAAGTGTTCTTGCGCAAATCGTGCCAATAATATTTGAAACAATCAGGTCGGTCCAAGTAAAATTTCTTCTTGTCAGAAAATATGACATGGTCTCACTCATGATTCAATCTCATATGATCTTGAGCAAATTTCAGTTTTGCCTGTTTGTGTGTCTCCTTTAAGAGTGGTTTTGAAACATTTTTTAGCCACCGAAAATGTTTACTGCCGGATAAAATTTGTTATGCACGTCTGTTAGTTGCTGAAAAATTAAAATTATATTTCATTTGTTGTCTGGTTACAGTACGAGAAGAGGCTAGCCGCAATATCGATGAGCGCTACCTTCAAGCTAGTTTTTGATTGCTCCCCTTAGCGTGGTATTTGTCATAAGAATTACCTAACTTTATAAAATTCTTGATGAGATGATAGGATCATTCTATTTACTTAGCTATGGCTCAGTTTAAAAACCCTACCTCTTTATGATAATTTTGTTTTTTTTTACCTTCCTCGTACAAGAATCTTTTAATTACCGACATTATTTTAACACTTTTAAACAATCAATGGTGCCTTGCGAATCTTATTACACTCCATTAACACCCTTTTTCTCTTTGTATATTATAAATGTTTAGTTACGATCAGAACTAAAAAAACCGACGAAGTCATCGATAATAATGAGAGCAACCATTCATGTACCATTTAGTTTTGTAACCAAGGTAAATAATTTCCTAAGATAAAATGAACTTTCTGGAAATAATTTAGGCAAAGAAACTATTCTCTAGGAAATGTTACATAGCTGTGCCTATTTTTCTGCTGCTAATCCTTAGAGTACCTATCTTCCATTATTTTCAAGCAACCTTCTAAATGATTAATAGCAGTAGCATAATCATTGTCTCACAACAAAAAAAAATAAGATTATTTAGCACAATGAGCTTGTATTTATATTATATAGGGGAAGAGTAAGGGGTTAGAAAGCTTTGAGTTCAATGTACCGCTCTAGGGTGACGTCTTCTTCAGGTTGCCTATCATGTTCGAATTCTCCTTTACTTTAGTACTTAATTTTTGCGTACCAGGTTGCACTCTGTCTCTTCTTTCGAGTTTTACTCTATCCATCTTACCACCACAATCACTACTGTCACTGCAAGTAGCGATCTCATCACCGGTAAGACTGTTAATTCTTGAATTTATATTCACTATTATTCCATCTATCATACGACATTTTTTACATCTTCCATAACACCCAACATAACATAACTCGGTTACATATAACGCAATAAAGTAAATAACTGCCAACTTGCTAAATTTTATTACAAAAACAATGATAAAAGTTAATCTAAACGTTTGTTAATCGATTAATTTCTAAAGTATCCAGCGTAAATAACAATCCTACTGTAAATATTACGTCTTTTTCTCCTAAACCTCGACCTGAAAATTGTTTCGTCTATACTGATCTTCTTGTATCTTTCCAGCTCGATCATAACGGATATGAAGAGACTACAATTCGAGAAGTAAACGGTGAAAATCTGCTACCATTTCCGCCGCCGCCCCCATCGCCGGACGGTAAGAATTGTCTGTGTAATGAAGAAAACTGTTGTAACACTATTCTTGATAATGCTCTCCAATCAGGAAGGATTAAAGGCGATAAAGGTGAAACCGGTCCAAGGGTAAGATATCCTTCGTCTAAATTTCATGATTTTGTTTCGTTTAAAATTCGGATTATTGCCCGCAGGGACCGCCTGGAGATTCTATTCGTGGTCCACCAGGTCCTCCCGGGCCTCCTGGCTCACCGGGCGCGCCAGGTCAACCAAGTCCACCGAGTTCTACTGCAGAGGTAAGTCAATATTATTAAAAAATAAAAATTATTCAATTAATGACAACTTACAGTAATATTTCATATCTTATTGATAAATCTTCAAGGCAAAAACAACCACTTTTTATTTCGCTAAAAGAATAAACTACTCTATGGAGCTAATTTTCTCGCTTGAAAATATTTTGTCAGAAAAAATCACAATATTTAAAATGCTTAGACTTAGACATTAACTTTTATATTTTTTGTTCTGTACCAGTTCAATATCCACCACCAAGCTTTGTGTGACAAGCTTTTGAAACTAGTTTCTTTATCTGATAAAATAGTGTTCATTACTTCTGAACTGGTACACTTATATAACATGCAGTAAAAGTAAATAACCCTTCTTGCGCATTAGGCGTGACTTCCTATATCATCAGGGCTGTGTTTCGGAATGCAAACAAATGCATATCGAATGACATTTGCGACTCCATTGTTGTTTGTTGTGATTATCTGTCATAAATGTAGTTACTGAGGTCGCGGACGCCAATTTTCTCAAGTTTTTTTGCTAATTTCTCGAATAAGTTTTAATGCAGAGTGGTTGACTGCATTTTAGAGATACCATTAAGGCGTTTATGTATGGAAGAGATGAGCCAAGCTATAGGAATGCTTATGACTGGCGCATCGCTAAGAACTGTTGCTACCTATTAGAATGTAAGCCACATAATGTAATTAGAAGAGTTCGAATGCGTTCTAATGATACTGGATCTGTCCAACATAGACACAGCGGACGGCGAAATCACAGTACAACAATCAGGGAGGACCGTTTTATTGCGGTTCAGTGTCGAAGGAATTCGACTCCAAGATCTCCTCCAGATCTTCTAAAAAATGCCCATTGTTGACCAAAGCCCACAAAAGAAGAAGGCTAGAATGGACACATCAACATGCAAATTGGAATGTTGAAGATTGGGGTCGTTGTTTATTCAGTGACGAGACCAGAATGCGTCTTCATATCTCAGATGGAGAGTTAGAGTTTGGAGAAACAAAGGAGAATGCTATATTGAGAACAACTTGACTGACTTACCATAAAGCTTATGGAGGTGATTCAATTACTGTTTGGGGAGGTATTTCTGCGAGTCGTCGTACTGAATTGGTTATGCTTGGAAATGCTACAATAAATAGTGTCAGTTATCTTAATGAGGTATTACAATCTGTAGTGTTGCCATTTGCTAATAAAATCAGCGATGGTTTTGAGTTTGTTGATGATAACGCATTACACACATGGATTGGCCAGCGAACTCTAAGATTTTAATCCCATAAAGAACCTATGGGATTACCTGAAAAGGGTAATAAGATCACGAGGAGTGGATCCAAACAATCACCATCAGCTCCGAACTTTCGTTTTAGGAGAATGGCAAAATATTCCTCAGCATTACATTCGTAATTTGATTTCCAGCATGCCAAGACGTCGCCAGGAGGGCATAAGAGCTAGAAGAAGTTCTACCCATTATTAATCTTTAATTAAGTGCTTGGTTCTTTTCTTTCCAGAGCAAACTTTTCTGTAATACTAAAATGAAGATTTTATTATTTTTCTATTAAAACATTCACAAACTCGTTATTTCAGATTTATTCTTTTAATTCTTCGCCCGAAAAGTGTTTCCCAGAACCAGGTGTTCCTCAAATAGTAGTAAATTGTTATTTATACATGTTCTTGTCACTGTACCAGTTCAAAAGTTGGACAGTGCAGTAGAGTTGTAGATTGTTTCTTATGAAGTCTTTAATTCATTTATTTCTTTACATTTGCAGGAATTTTAAAAATTCATGCTATTTCTATGATCAGTTTTCACTTCGAAACGATATGGATTGTTCTATATTTGCAATTAGATTATTTATTGGCAATTTTTTGTCAACGTAAGGAATTTTATGTTTATTAACCGAGAATATTATTTTTTGCGTTATTTAGAACTGCTGTATTTCATGAATTTTATACCCATTCATCATCATTTTGGTTTTTTGCACGGTAAGATTGTTAGTATCTTTAATTTTATTTATTTTTTAACAGTTTTCGTTTTATTGAAGAAATTAGTTGATACATGTTTTTAATTAAAATAAAAAGAACTGTGAAGTATGTCTATTTTTGCAATTACGTAAAAATATTTTTCTGTTTGTTGATTTTGTGCATACCTAGAAAATACACAATGGGGAATATTGTGTATTTATAAACATATCGACGTTAGTAATAACAAAAGAGCACAAACGAGTAATAATAAATGATTCACAATTCTATAAGTGATTGCAGGTTAAACAAAAAGACAACTATTTATGATCGATTATCGGAAATATGTATATTCGGCATTCTTACTCTGTTATGAAGTTCGAATACAGTTTATTTCAATATAGATATGAAGTTACCCGACACATACAAGGAACTACCGAAAACTGTGAAATTTAGATTTACATATACAAAACTTTGTAGGCTTCAACCTTGATGTAATAATTTGAAGCATATTATAGAATTCAATTCAGACATAACTTCGAAGCATATTTTATAATTTAAAAAATGTACTTGAAACCTTGAAACATTTTTTGATGCCTACATACGTATTTGTTATCCGTTAAAAAATAAAACCGCCTTTACATGAATGCTTAGAAAATTATATAGTCAAGGAACACAAGATGATATATTAAACCTTTACTTTTATCTCATATTTTTAATATATGCACCATATATTGCAAACGTTTATTTTTTGCTTGATTTTTCATGTTATATAACAGTATATTAAACATTCTTGTTATACCATTAGCAAACGTTCGCATTCAACGTATGTGTAATGTATTCCAGATAGAAACGTTTCATAAATCTGCATATAATTGGTGAGGTAGTTAGTACATAAAACTACGTTTATTGTATATTTTACAATTGATATAGATTTTTTCGCAGTTAAAATTTTTCGTATTAAAAACTTTTTTTATTAATTTTTCCTAAAAATCTATCCTACTTTATAAAAAGGTCTGTTTATTGAGAAAACTAGAACTAAAAGTTGATTCGTTAGAGTGAAATTGCTGAAGTATTAAAAAATATTTCTACATGAAAATTTATTTGTATCTTAAAAAACACTAACATTGTGAGTAAATTAAACACACATATTTTATATCACTTTCGTTGATTTCAATACATTTTTTGCTCTTTTAGAAGAATATGGGATGTTATTAATGAGACTATGTGTTAGAAAAGTCAGTCACGTTTGCTAAACATTCTGCCATGTTGCAGTTTACACAAAGTGTCCCCTATCGTTATGTTCAAATTTTAGGAGTGTAACGTAGACTTCATTTCAAGTACCAAAAACGTAAAACTTGCATATCCATTTTTATTTGTTTCAAAGTTACAGATCTATGAATGTGAACGTCAGATCATGAAAAGAAATTAATCCTAAAGTCAATAAAAACTGCACATTGCCACTTCGCAATTGCACATATGTAGTCCACCTTGCACATCTTCTTCAGGTGATACCTAAGAGGGCCGCGGCCAATGAGTAAAGCCGTGATGGTGCTGAAATCTCTTCTGTTGAGCTCCAGAAGAGATTTGGCGCTGATGACTGAAAAAGTAATAAACTTTTTTGATTGTCTTAGTTATGGGGTTGGAAATGAGCTCTTATATGGCTTTTAATGAGAGTAGAAAATGGCTCTGGTCCAATAAATCCAAACGCCACGCCTTTCTTTGCAAAACCATCGACAGTTTCGTTGCCCTCGCGCCCCCTGCCACCTGGTAAACACATCAGTGGGACTGTGTTTCTTGGTGCCAGAGCATTGAGGGTGAGCAGACAGTCTCAAGTTAACTTGGAATTACAAGTGTAGGCTCTTAGAGTCTTTAGAGCTGACTGACTGTCTGAGAAGATATACATATATACGTGCATCTTGGTAGCGTCTTTTCGAACATTCCTAGGCACATTGTTCAATAGCATATACTTCTGCCTGAAAAATTGTTGGGCTCGTACTTAAAAAAGGATTAAGATTAAGATTACTAAACATGTTGTTTCTGCATTGAATAAAAATCTCTTATACTTGATATTATTGAAATTTTCCACTTCTTAGAACTGTGTTTTTCTCGAACAATTGAAAAATTAATAAACATCCCTGTTTAGTATTGTATACGCTTAGTTAAATTTGAATTTTTGTGTTTCCCGCCATAGTGTAATATAGTTTAGTTTAATACGCTTGGAAAAAACCGTTGTTGTTGTAATGTAGCCGTTGACATGTATGTTTTGTGTGACAGTAAAAAATACAGTTCTTTTGATAATTGCATGATGTTTGTATTGCTGAATTGTGGCCTGAAATAGACGGCAATTTCAGGATCAACTACCGCTGTTGATTTTTTGGTTAATAACGCGGCTATGCCCAACATTTTGGTCCTTCGAGCCGGATGAATTTGGTCCGAAACAACGCTATACATACAACAGGGTGAGGCTAACATAGTGGTTGCGGATCCCTAACTTGGTTAAAAAAAATATATACATGAACGGCTAACACGAATTGATACAAGTAAGTCACTCTCCCTTTCTCACAATAATCCTATTACTTATTTGTCGATTTTGATACAATACATGTGTATTTCGCAATGGCGACTGAAAACGAATTGAGTTCTTTAGTTTTGAAACGCGGTCAACTTAAGGCTCAAATTACAAGACTGCATACATTTTTAGATTCTTGTTCGGGTGAAAAAGACAACACAGTAGAATTAGAAACACGTTTGTCGAGAATTGATAATATTTTAGATACGTATGACGACATACAAAATCAAATCGAATTAATATCGGGATTTACTCTTCAAGAGTCGGAAAGAAACACGTTTGAAGAATCGTACTATACCGTTATCGCTAGAGCTCGATCTTTCCGGGACAAATTCAAATCTTCCGCGGGTGTAAACGTAGGTGGTACTGAGGCAAACAAACACGTTGCTAATCAAACGCCACAAGTTGGTGATTTTTTTAACGTAGCTAGCAAAATTAAACTACCGAATATAAGTTTACCAGATTTTCACGGTTTGTATAGTCAATGGATGACGTTTCACGATAGTTTTAATACACTAATTCACAGCAATCAGCAGTTGTCAAGTATTCAGAAGTTTTATTACCTACAATCGTGTCTAAAAGATGAAGCTGCGCAATTAATACAATCATTAGAAATTTCGAATTTAAATTATGAAATAGCGTGGTCTATGTTAAAGGAACGATATGAAAACAAAAGATTGATAATTAACACACACATGAAAGCCATATTTGATTTAGTACCAGTAAAATATGAGTCGCACATACATTTACGAAAGCTTTTAGACAACTTTAACAAAAACTTCCGCGCATTAACGGCACTGGGCCAACCTACTACGACTTGGAATACACCTATGGTGTATACAATAAGTTCTAAACTAGATTCGGCTTCCAAAAAGGAGTGGGAGCAACACATTAGTAAATTTGAGGTTGATAACGTTACCATACAGGAATTAACGGACTTTTTAGCAAAGCGATGTCAATTGTTAGAAACCATTGAAAATAAAACGAAAACGGATATTAAACCTACATATAGTAATAAAAGCTTGACCCATTTAACTACACGTAAGGTAACCTGTACATTTTGCAAGAAAAATCACTTTAATCAGTATTGTGATTATTTTTTGAAATTGACAACTCCCAGTCGTTTAAATGAGGCAAAGAAATTGAAATTATGTTTAAATTGTTTACGCCCTGGACATTTTGCACGCGACTGTAAAAGTAGTAGTTGTAAGACATGCGGAAAAGGACACAATACTTTACTACATTTAAACGCAGGTGAAAATATACAACCAGAATCGAGAATATCTGATAGTGCAACCAGTAACATTGATACTAACGTAACACCAACCACATCCATAACTATGAATGCTATTCACGACAAACCTAAAACAACGCAAATATTACTGGCCACTGCTATGGTTAATATTTTAGACGGTTACGGTAATAAAGTACCTTGTCGTGCGTTATTGGATAGTGGATCACAATCAAATTTTGTGTCTTCTTCGTTAATTGTAAAATTGAAGGTGAAGGTCAAACAAACCAGAATACCAGTGGCGGGGATTAATAATTTATTAAGCAATATTTCAAAGAAATCAGATTTAGTAATGTGTTCAACAGATAATCGGTACAAGACTAGAGACACATTCTTAGTTGTTGATAAAATTACGGAAAATTTGCCACAAGTATCGTTCGATATTTCTACGTTAAATTTACCTTCAAATATTCAATTTGCTGATCCATATTTTAATGAAGCTAAACCAATTGATTTGCTACTAGGAGCAAATGTATTCTATGATTTATTATGTATTGGTCAAATTAAATGCGGTAAAAATAATCCTATTGTGCAGAAAACTAAGCTTGGATGGATACTGTCGGGTCCTATTGCTTCATTACGTCAAGATATGAACACAGTTTGTAATTTAACTATTTCGAATTTAGATTTACACAATCAAGTTAAAGCATTTTGGGAACTTGAAGAAATCGGCGAAAGAAAACATTATACTAGTGAGGAAACAGAATGTGAGCAACATTTTGTACAAACCTTTCAACGCGATGAACACGGTCGTTTCGAATTGCAGTTACCATTAAAACCCAATATTCAAAATTTAGGAGGCTCTAAAGAAATAGCTTTGCAGAGATATTTGTCTTTGGAAAAACGATTACAACGGGATGAAACCTTTAAAACTCTTTATATTAATTTTATGGAAGAATACCAATTGCTAGGTCATATGACTGAAGTTAATGACAGTCTTGAAACGGATACGGCAAAATACTATTTACCACACCATGGCATTTTGAAGGATAGCACAACAACGAAATTAAGAGTAGTTTTCGACGCTTCATGCAAAACAACGACTGGCTTATCACTAAATGATGTTTTGAAGATTGGGCCTACAATACAAAGCGACCTATTTTCCATTGTTCTAAGGTTCCGGAAACATAATATTGTTTTTATTGCTGACATTGAGAAAATGTATCGACAATGTAACATTTCAGACAATCATCGAGATTTGCAGCGGATACTATGGCGGGCGGATTCTAGTCAAGAAATAAAGCATTTCAAACTAAATACCGTAACATACGGAACAGCTTCCGCTCCGTTTCTGGCCTGCCGTACGCTACATCAATTAGCGATGGAGAACGAAGAATGCTATCCAACGGCAGCTAAGATTATTAAAACAGACTTTTACATGGACGATTTGATTACAGGCGCAGAAACCATTACAGATAGTTTGAAGTTGAAACGTGAAGTTAAGGAGATTTTAAGGGGCGGATGTTTCAACCTACGAAAATGGAATTCTAATTGTAGAGAACTTGCAGAAAATGAGACCTCAGACCCATTAACCCCATATCACATTTCAGACAATAAGGATATTAAGGCATTAGGGTTGGTATGGAATCCCAATCACGACTATCTATCATACTCTGTAAAGCCTGCTGAATGTAGAGCAGTAACAAAACGTAGTATTTTATCAGCAATTTCGAAAATATTTGACCCTCTTGGACTGATAAGCCCTACTATAGTACAAGCCAAGCTCATATTGCAACGTTTATGGCAAACCCAAACAGATTGGGATGAATCCATACCTTTAGATTTACACACCTTATGGCAACAATTTTATGAAGCTCTACCTATTCTAAACAATATAAGAATTTCTCGTCAGGTTACCACTTCCAATTACGTAGACATTCAACTCCATGGTTTTAGTGATGCTTCAGAATTAGCATACGGTGCTTGTCTGTACATTCGTACCACAAGGTGTGATGGGCAACATTATTCAAGGCTATTATGCGCTAAATCCAAGGTTGCACCTATGAAGAAGGTAAGTCTTCCACGTCTTGAACTGAATGGTGCTCTAGTACTGGCACGCTTGATGAACAAGGTCGAATCCACTTTAGATATGGTAATTCCGCGGAAGCTATTATGGACTGATTCTACCATAGTTTTGAACTGGCTTGGTTCTGAACCTTGTAACTGGAATACTTATGTTGCAAACCGGGTATCCGAGATACAAGGATTGTGCAAGAAGGTTGAATGGCGACACATACCATCGGATACAAACCCAGCAGATGTAGTATCCCGAGGATGTAATCCTACAAAATTGATGGAAAATGATTTATGGTGGCATGGGCCTGAATTTCTAACAAGTCATGAAGATACATGGCCAAAAAATTACTGTACAGTTGCTCAAAACATACCAGAACGACGTAAAATTACTCAGCTCTCATTTGTGACTTATAAAATTGATGTTATCTTTGAGAAGTATTCGAGTTACACGCGTCTACTTCGAATTTTTACTTATGTTCTTAGATTCTTACACAATAGCAAACCCACTAATTTTACAAAGCTTCATGGATGTCTTACTTTAGAAGAACTCAACAATTCGTTGTTATTGTTGTTGAAGATTGCTCAACAGACAGATTTTACTGAAGAATTTAAGGTATTAAAGGCAAAGAGGGAATTACCTGTTTCGTCGAAACTGTTGCAACTAAATGCCTTTTTGGATGAAAATGATTTAATCCGAGTAGGTGGACGAATCAGGCATTCTGCTGAAGGTTATGATAAAAAACACCCTATATTGCTACCGTCCAAACATCCGTTAACGAAACTTATTATTGACTATGAACACAAACGCAATTTGCACGCTGGACAGCAGTCGGTATTGGCAGCTGTACGTCAAAGATATTGGCCGATAAATGGAAGAAGTGTTGTGAGAAGTGTCATAAGAAGATGTATAACTTGCTTTAGAGCTAAACCTTCAAATTCGACTCCTAAGATGGGTGATTTGCCAAAGGCAAGACTTCAACCCGCAAGACCTTTCTCTTCTGTCGGTATCGATTTTGCTGGGCCGCTTATGATAAAGGATGGAATTACACGGTCACGTAAATTAGTGAAATGTTATACTTGTGTGTTTGTATGCTTCGTTACTAAAGCTGTACACCTTGAGGTAGTTGGAGACCTGAGTACACAGGCCTTTTTGAACTGCTTAAAGCGTTTTATAGCTAGACGGGGTTTTTGCGCGAATATCTATAGCGATAACGGTAGTAACTTTATCGGTGCTAATAACGAATTAAGGTCAACACTAAACACATTAAAGAAAGACACGGGATTTAAAGATTTTTTCTTGAAACATTCAATAACTTGGCATTTCAACCCCCAAACTCCCCTCACCATGGAGGCCTCTGGGAAGCAGCTGTTAAATCAGCAAAGTTTCACTTAGTTAGAATCGTTGGTAAAGCACACTTAACCTTTGAAGCATTATATACTGTATTGTGTCAAATTGAGTCCATACTTAACTCCAGACCCCTGCTTCCTCTTTCCAACGATCCTACAGACTACACTGCACTTACACCAGCACATTTCCTCGTGGGTGACAGTCTTACTGCCTTGCCGGAACGAGACGTTACCACTACTACTACTAATCGACTAAAACTCTATCAACACCTACAACAAATGGTACAACATTTCTGGCGTCGTTGGTCAGCCGAATACCTTTCTTCACTGCAGCAACGAAACAAATGGACAAAGACAACTTCCAATATTAAAATTGGGGAATTAGTGATCTTGAAAGATGACAACGCACCGCTGATGCTTTGGAAATTGGGTCGAATCGTCGAGCTGCACCCAGGCAAGGACGATGTAGTGAGAGTAGCTAGTGTTTTAGTAAGTGGCCATATATTAAAACGCAGTGTAGTGAATTTATGCAGGTTGCCGCTAGAAGAATACGACAATTAATAGAACTAGCCAATTGCTTAAGACACTATTGCCGTATTGCGTACCTACTTATTGTTTATTTATTTCATATTGTTTATTGTTGAAAGAAATCCTTTCAAGGCGGGCGGGATGTTTAGTATTGTATACGCTTAGTTAAATTTGAATTTTTGTGTTTCCCGCCATAGTGTAATATAGTTTAGTTTAATACGCTTGGAAAAAACCGTTGTTGTTGTAATGTAGCCGTTGACATGTATGTTTTGTGTGACAGTAAAAAATACAGTTCTTTTGATAATTGCATGATGTTTGTATTGCTGAATTGTGGCCTGAAATAGACGGCAATTTCAGGATCAACTACCGCTGTTGATTTTTTGGTTAATAACGCGGCTATGCCCAACAATCCCAAAACCTATTAATTTCTGGTATAGTACATGGTAGATGAAATTTATTCAAAGCTTGTCGAACAATCTAAAAATAAAATACAGAATACCATTTTTGCTCTTTTAGAACAATATAGGATGTTGTTAATGAGACTATTGGAAAAATTCATTCACGTTTGCTAAACATTCTGCTAACTTTACGTTCCTCCCTCTCCTCTCCCTCCACTATTTCGTACCAAATGATTTAAGGCGAATGCGAGGTGAGAGTCCGATTGTCAAATTTGTTTTTGTATGTTGGTATACTTGCCTCTGAAGTATGATAAAAGTTTCAGCTATATTCATTATATACTTTGTTTGTGACGGCCGCTAAGGTCAGACGTGTTTTTATGAGCTCAGCGATTTGCTAAAACAAATGGATTAAAGAATTTGTATCAAATTTTGCGTAAAAAATAAAATAAAGTGTAACAAAGTGTGTGAAATGTTAACAAAGACCTGTGGTGAGTCTGCTATGAGTAAAACAAGAGTTTACGAGTGGTATAAGCTTTTCCAAGATGGTCGTGAAGACGTTGAAGATGACGAACGCCCCGGACGCCCCAACACACCAACAACCGATGAAAACGTGGAAAAGTGAGAGAAATGATTATGAACAATCGCCGAATCACAATCAGAAAAGTGGCTGATAATGTTGGCATATCTATTGACTCATGCCATGAAATTTTTTCGAATGTTTTAGATATGAAACGCGTGACAGTAAAATTTGTTCGAAAATTGTTGAATTTTGAACAAAAACGATAACGAATGGAAGTTGCTCAGAAGTCACTAAATGAAGTCAATAATGATGCAGAATTACTGAAACGTGTTATAGCAGGTGACGAAACATGGGTTTACGGATATGACATCGAGACTAAGGCTCAATCGTCCCAGTGGAGCCATCCTGACTCGCCAAGACCGAAAAGTGCTCGACAAGTGCGGTCAAACGTGAAGGTTATGCTCCCTGTGTTCTTCGATTTTAATAGCATAGTACATGATGAATTTTTGCCACTAGGCCAAACGGTCAATAAGGAGTACTACCGACAAGTTCAACGCCGTTTGCGTAAAGCAATCCGCAAAAACGCCCGGATTTGTGGAGAAACAATTCACGGCTTTTGCACCAATACCGCACCTGCACACACTTCATTGCTTGGTCGTAAATTTTTGGCCAAAAACAATACTGTAACGATACCCCAGCCTCCATATTCGCCAGGCATAGCTCCGCCCGACTTTTTCTTATTTCCAAAAATAAAGAGAAACTTAAAGAACCGTTGCTTTACAAGCATAGATGACATTAAAAGCGCATCCCTGAAAGAGCTAAAGGCTATCCCAAAAATCGAGTTTGAGAAGTGTTTCCAGGATTGGAAGAAGCACTGGCACAAGTGCATAATATCTAATGAGGACTATTTTGAAGGTGACAACATTAATGTAGACGAATAAATATTTTTTCAAATACATAAATAAAATTCTGGATATTTTCTGAACACACCTCGTATATTGCTGTTTCTACTCATACGATAAAAGAGAATTTATTATGCTTCCATAAAATTAGGGGAAACACATTAAATCTTATAATATAATAGCAAATTACTTAAAAAGGCTACAAATTATCTTGAAAATATCACAAGATGTGTTACCGATTTTATGAAAAGCTGTCAAGATGTTAAATATACGTATGTACCTGCGTAGCAGGCATAACGCAGCGAACAAGGAAACCTTTTATAAATGTTACAATATAATAATTTCGATTTGCTCTTTCTTGACAGTTATATCCCTCATGGGAACCGTTTGGGAAGATACATAGATCTTTTCTGCGCGCGAATCACATGTCAGAGCTTTATAAAAAGCAAATGAATGCGAACAATGGATTCATAGATACGATCTGTTAAGTGTGTGAAACTCCTGAGAAAAAGGGCTAAATTACACATTTGATAAAAAAGAATCGTAGCTTCTCATTTTAACGTCTTATATGGAATGGAATTTATGAGTTATCCGCTAGCATATTTTATTTATTATCTAATATGTAAATATAAAACATTAAAATTCTAACATTGTACCTTCAATTATTCTCATTCAATTATCTTTTACTGATTCAAACTGTTTCACTTTTCTATGAATACAAATGAGTATGAAATTAGTAGATGGGGCAAAAGTTTTAAAGAAAAATTACCAAGAACCTACAAGAAGCATCCCAACAGAACCTACTGAGGTAGTCAAATATGAATCGTAATTCAATATTGAATCAATTTTTCTAGAAAAATATCCGAATACCCCAATAAATTGCGAGGGATCGTTATAAATTATACGTTTGTTCAAATTCATTTTTCCGATTATTTCCGCAGAACATACGGATCCCGTGGATAGGTACATTTCGGCGTGTTATTAACGACAAAGTGAAATAAAAATTGTAGAAGAGGGAAGAAGATATTTCATTTAAATTGATATTTACGGTTAAGGGCGTCTGGAATTCGACGATTCTTCGGAAAGCAGACCGGATTGTAAGTGTTCCGCGAAAATAACTTTTTGCTACCTTATGAGAAAACTTTATAAATAATATGTAGTTATGTTTCTTCTCATAAAATCAACTATAGCGAGTGTATTAAATTTACTAGAACTTTGGGAAAATAAATTTGTTAATAGGAAAGGTAAACCTACATTTTATTTGTTACAGAAGATACAGTCTTTTCGATCTCGTTTTAATCGTATTTCGACTAGCTTATACAAGTAAAATGCAATTTTTGAAACAAGAAAATCTAGATCGCGTTTGGAAAACTATATTTAAAGCATGTTTTGCTACTCGTACTGCTTCCTAGAACTATACACTATAATGTCCATACACCCGAAATCGAATAAAATATAATAATGAAGTTCTAGAAAATCCACAGGCAATAGCCGATGCATTTGGTACCCATTATAGTAATTTTTCCTCTACTGGCAACATTACAAATTCTTCAAATATTATTTCTATGTATAACGCTAAAGGTAAACACTATCCGACCATGTATGTTACTCCTGTTACCGAAAACTGCACATATAATTCTATTTTAAACCTAAAAAATTCAAAATCTACAGGAACTGATGGTATTTGCTCACATGTTTTGAAACTGTGCGCTCATTTGATTGCAACTCCCCTAACATTATTATTTAATAATTCAATAGATACATGCTCATTTCCCGAAATCTTCAAGACTGCTAGAGTGATGCCAATCTACAAATCTGGCGATAACTTATTGATCACGAATTACCGACCAATATCTCTTCTTTCAACGATTTCAAAGATTTTTGAAAAAATAATGGCGGAAAAGATTGTTGATTTTTGTTCAAGGAATGAGATTATAAATTCAGCACAACATGGATTTCAGAAAAACAAATCAACTACAACTGCTATTTTGGAGCTCATAAACGAATTACACTGGCAGTTGGATAAACACAATAGATGTGTAGGTGTATTTATGGATTTAAGTAAAGCCTTTGACCTAGTAGATCATACGCTTTTACTAAAAAAATTAGAATCGTATGGCTTGCGTGGTAATATACAGAAATGGATAAACTCTTATCTCTCGGGAAGGCAACTTGTTGCGGAAGTAAACGGTGTAAAATCAAGAAAGTATCCTGTCAACTGCGGTGTGGCTCAGGGCTCTGTGCTTGGTCCGCTTATGTTTCTCTTGTTTGTAAATGATCTTCCCACTATAGTAACAGATGGAACAATCGCGATGTATGCGGATGATAATACTTACCTTTGTGGAGACCAGGATATTTTAAAAGTACGAAGAGTTGCCCAAGACATGCTGGATACCTTTTCAAATTGGTTCCACCAAAATGAATTGATCTTAAATAAAGACAAGACAGTTTTTGTTAATTTCTGTGCTCAACCTTGGACAATGGATACGTCTTTATTACTTAAAGTGGAAAACAAGTCAATACAGCAAGTAACGACTACCAAATTTTTAGGACTCTATGTTGACTGTGGTTTGACATGGTACACCCACATTGATAATTTATGTAAAAGACTTGCAAGTGCTTGTTACGCCCTGTTTAGACTCCGATATTTGGTACAAAGAGAAGTCCTGCTGTGTTATTATTTTTCAACTTTTGAATCACGAACTCGATACGGTCTAATTTTTTGGGGCAGTTCGCCCAACATGCAGCGGGTTTTTAAAATGCAAAAACTAGCAGTACGTAACATAGTAGGGCTAAGATCACCGGAATCCTGTCGACCTTGGTTCAAGGCCTTAAGTATACTACCATTACCGTGTCTCTATATTGCTGAGACACTATCTACAATTCATCAGAATATGCATATGCTGCCCAGAAATAATGCCTTTCATTCATACTACACTCGAGGCAGAGATGAACTTCTAATACCTACGCGAAATTTAGTACTAACGGAACGTAATCCCTTAGTAATTGGTATAAAATTATTTAATAGTTTGCCTCAGTATATTAAGGATATAAAAAGTCACAAACTTTTTAAGAAATCTATAAAAGATAGGCTTATAACGCATTGTTTCTACAGTGTACAGGAATATTTAGATTGTAATGTACTTTAGAATTTGTAATGTACCTTAGTCATAGTTTTCTTTAATAGTAAGTATATATATGTCTGTTTCTTTGTTATTCGTGCATTACCTGTATTAGTTGTGATGCTAATTGTCACTCATATTATATATTACTTTTAAGTTGTATTATGACTTATCCTATTCCTTTTTGTACTTTTCTTTGTACTTTTTTGTGGATCATTGGATTAAATATTATTATTATTATTATTATTATTACCCATAGTCAGATCTTGCAGAACCATAAGGCACTCAAGAATCAGCCTTGAAGTGGTTTTGTGCGATATTAGTACAACGATAGCTGTTTTGTTGCCTGCCGTTATAAAGTAGCTTCTACCTCTCCAACACCAAATGGGACGCCCTTGTTATGTTTGTAGTATGCTGGCGTATAAATTTCTTTGCAAATTAACATCTCTGTAGATACTATCTGCCTCTCTATCTTTTCTCATAGCGTTTGCCATCCCATTTACCTTAGTTGGAGTGAGAACTTTCGTGAAGCGAAAGATTTTATTCGTCATCAGAATCAGTATGGCATGATTGGAAACAAATTCCAGAATTGGGCAGTGCCCTTTACGGATTGTTCCTATATCTTGTACTACATTCAAGCCCTATACCTCTAGTAAAATATATAGAAAAGGCATATCCAGCAGTACCTTATATATTCAATGGGTCATACTCAGCGAGAGTCGTCAATTAGTACAGTAAAAAATGGATAAAGTTTGGTCAAGCGTAATTTCCAGATATTTCACATACGACAACAGCGTTAGTTCCTCCTCAAAAAAGTAATTATCAACCCTATATAGGGCGCATCTTCGATTAAATAGTGCAAGCAAAGTTTTAGAAGCACTTGTCCTCACTTACTTCCTTTCTCACTTCGTCTCCACAAACTCTACAGCAGCTAGCATTCTTTCGGAGACTGCCGCAAATTGTTCGATAGTTATAATTGCTATGGCCTCTTGTCACTAAATTATATGAACGAGGTATACGCTCGATCCGAGTAATGATAACTGACTCATACGTACGACAGATGTTTTTTCTATTGGTAGAAAGGGATCTAAGCGTAGTTCTCATTATTTTTTTTTTAATGAAATATCTTCAAATATACAGGGTGAGTTTTTTTTAATGTTTAGCATTGGGATCTCAGAAACTACTGAAGATAGAAAAACGCTTAAATGGGGAAAGATGCGCAGTTTTACGAGTTTGATTTAAAACTGCTTTTGTTTCTCCGATAACTTTCATGGCTTATTAGATATTCAAAGAAAACTGAATTTTACGATTTTTTTTAAACATGCCCTAGCATCGTTAATAGTAATTTCAGAGAAGAAGTGTTCAGACAAAAGTTTTAGATAATTTTACGCCAAATAAAACTATCTAGCTAATTTTTTTTCGTTTACCATTATTGAGTTATGACAATCTTGTGTTTTTTCAATGGAAACCATAGTTGGCATCATTAAAAAGCTTATTTTTTGCTGATTGCAATGATATAAGGTTTGATATGGTTATTTTAAAAAATAAAGAGGATATGGACATTTTTATGGTTTTTATGGAAAACAATTGAATTTCGAACTGATAAAATACAAATCCAACGAAAACTTATTTTAAAATCTTATGTAGTAATAAAATGAAAGCTATAAGAACTTTTATTAAGGGCACACAACATTATTAATGTTCAAAGATACCTCTATTATTATTAATACACAAATTGCATCTGTTCACAATAGAATTTGTAGCATTACGGACTTTACGCCTATCGATGTTATTAAAAGCAACTAAGACAGCTTCTCTTAAATCGTCGATTGTTTCATATGTTCTTTTGTATACTGTGTTCTTTAGTACACTCCACAAGAAAAAATCCAAAACTGATAAATCAGGGATCTAGCCGGCCATTCAATGGGTGCATTTCGTCGTTAATAGTAATTTCAGAGAAGTGTTCAGACAAAAGTTTTAGATAATTTTACGCCAAATAAAACTATGTAGCTATTTTTTTCTTTTCGTTCACCATTATCGAGTTGTGACACAAACTTTTTTTTTAAACGGTTTTGTTTTAAATGGAAACCATAGTTGGTTTTGACATCATTAAAAAGCTTACTTTTTGCTGATTACAATGATATAAGGTTTGATGTGGCTATTTTAGAAAATAAAGAGGATATAGACATTTATATGATTGTTCACTTTATAACATAAAAACTAAACAAAATGTTTGGTGTTTTGTAATTCAAAAAACGAAAAATCTGAGTTACAATAGTGTTCGTTGGAGCGGTCGAGATAAATATACTAACATTGCTTTCACGGTAAGTCACAGAAGTGAGAGCTGTTAATTTTTACTTTTAAGTCAAGTTAATTGTCAAACATACAATTAACTATTAATTAATTTAATTGTAAGTTTGCATTGGCTATGAAATTTTCTAACGTACAAAAGCGTGATATGGTAGAGTGTTACATTCAGTGCCAGAAAAATTCTACTAGAGCTGCTGAAGTTTATTTTGAAATTAATATATGTATTTTTTGACCTTTATGTACTTATCTTTTAATTCCTGATTTATTTCCACTTAGAGGTCAATAAAACAACAAATAATTAAATACCAATTTATTCCTAACTATTTTGAAAATTATTTTGATCGACGTCAGCCGTCGCTACCTACTTTTAAGAGATTATGGGATAATTTAGCAGATTATGGTTCGTTCGTTAAACCAAAATCAAAAAAAGGGATGGATGAAGATAAAGAAATAAACATATTAGCGAGTGTCTCTCAGAATCCATCTACATCGACCCGACAAATTTCAACAGAAATGGGCTCCTCTCAACGCACTATTGTCAGAGTGTTGAAGAAGCATAAATTTCGTCCCTACAAATTATCAGTATCACAAACTTTATATGAAGGTTATAACATCAGATGAATAGTTTTTTGTAGATGGTTTAAAGATCAGTATCAAAACGATCCACACTTTTCAATGAAAATATTATGGACTGATGAGTCTCGTTTCACAAATTGTGGAATGTTTAATAAGCACAATGAGCACATATGGTCTCAAACAAATCCACTTCACGTTGAACATAGGAGGCCACAAATTAAATTTGGGTTTAATGTTTGGTGTGGTGTTATAGGATCAACTGTTCTTCCTCCTTTTATTTTTGATGGATCACTAACTGGCAATCGTTACCTTAATTTTTTGCAACAAGATTTCGAGGAAATGTTAGATAATTTAAATTTAAGAACCCGAGCAATGCTGCAATGGTACCAACATGACGGACCGCCTCCGCACAATCAACTGAATGTTAGAAATTATTTAAATTTGAACTTCCCTAATCAATGTATAGGACGAAATGCAATTGAATGGCCGGCTAGATCCCCTGATTTATCAGTTTTGGATTTTTTCTTGTGGAGTGTACTAAAGAACACAGTATACAAAAGAACATATGAAACAATCGACGATTTAAGAGAAGCTGTCTTAGTTGCTTTTAATAACATCGATAGGCGTAAAGTCCGTAATGCTACAAATTCTATTGTGAACAGATGCAATTTGTGTATTAATAATAATAGAGGTATCTTTGAACATTAATAATGTTATGTGCCCTTAATAAAAGTTCTTATAGCTTTCATTTTATTACTACATAAGATTTCAAAATAAGTTTTCGTTGGATTTGTATTTTATCAGTTCGAAATTCAATTGTTTTCCATAAAAACCCATAAAAATGTCTATATCCTCTTTATTTTTTAAAATAACCATAGATATCAAACCTTATATCATTGCAATCAGCAAAAAATAAGCTTTTTAATGATGCCAACTATGGTTTCCATTGAAAAAAACAACAAAGATTGTGTCATAACTCAATAATAGTAAACGAAAAAAAAAAATAGCTATACAGTTTTATTTAATAATAATAATAATAATAATGGACTTTATTATTATTTGACGTAAAATTATCTAAAACTTTTGTCTGAACACTTTTTCTCTAAAATTACTATTAACGATACTAAGCATGTTTAAAGAAAATCGTAAAATTTAGTTTTCTTTGAATATCTAATAAGTAAGCCATGAAAGTTATTGGAAAAACGAAAGCAGTTTTAAATCAAATTCGTAAAACTGCGCATCTTTCCCCATTTAAGCGTTTTTCTATCTCCAGTAGTTTCTGAGATCCCAATGCTAAACATTCAAAAAAACAGCCTGTAGATACATTTATTATATCTTTCTATTCATTTTTATAAATCTTCAAACAAACATAATTTCGTCCAACGACACTGCGTCCTCAAGCATCCAAACTCGTTTGGAGCCAAGTCAAGACTGTATAGTAGATTTCTTGAAAATCGCACGACATCATAACAGAAACCGCAAAGCTGACCTTTTGAAGAAGTGCATTCCTATAGAGTAAAAGAAAGCCATTTGCTAACTTTCCAATTGGCGTTAGCGCACGCAACAGTCGCGATAGAACGTGAACTTTGATCAAAAAGTTGAATAATTTGCAAACGTTGTTGAAGCGTGTATCTCTCCATGATTAGATGGCATAAACCGACGTTTCAAAATGTAAAAGAATTGCGAAGCCAACTTCACTCCTATTCGAGAAATGTTCAAAACAATATGCGTCGCTCTTAATTCACATCTTGATTCCAAGAATACCAATGACCGAAAACTGCTTAATTTGTTGACGGGCGATGAACGAGATGTACCAGTATATTGAGCTTGAAAGTGAAAGGAATAAATGTATGACGTTATTCATGGGAACTCATCGGAAGGGGAGACATTGCAAAACAAAATGCGTCGCTCTTTGTTTTTTTGCATTTTGTTTTTCAAATAAAAGACTTGTGGGTTAGTTATGGAAATGATTTTTATTTCAAATGAAAATACAATCGATGCCATTATTTATTAAATACAACGTCGTTCAAATGTCTGCCGCGGAAACGCTGGCACGAGTGAATACGCTGGACCCAATTTCCCATGACTCGAGCAAACACATCGGCCGAAATAGCAGGAACTTCGCGTTCGATGTTGGCCTGCAGCTCTTCTAACGTTGCTGGCTTGTTGGCATAGACCAGCGATTTAATGTAAACCCAAAGAAAAGAGTTTAAAGAGGTTAAATTCGCGAATGGCGGCCTCGTGAACGAGGTCTTCTTCTAACTTCTTCTTCAATAATTCGATTGTGTCGTATGCTGACACGTTGCGCCATCCTGTTGGAACCACGTATCGTCCAAGTTCATAGCGTCGAGCAATTTTGCTTGTTGACAAAACCATCGAGCCGGAAGTGAGCTTCATCCGAAAACATGATTTTCTTGTGAAAGTCGTCGTCTGGTCCAGAGCCCAATTAGCGAATGTGCGACGCTTAAAATGATCGGTTGTCTTCAGTTCTTGAGTCAACGCAATTTTATACATGACAGCTAAATTCTTCCGCAAAATTCGACACAAACTGGTCACACTGATGTTCAACGCCGCAACGTGGAATGGACATCCTTGACTGCTCACGTACACTCTCTCGAACGGCCATGATATTATCTTCACTTCGAGCATTACGTCATCGCACAAGCACTGGGGCATTATGCAATGCATAAATTGTTTCGAATTTTTGCACCAATCTTTCAATAGTCCGTCTTGTTGGACGATTTCATCCGATCGAAAATTGGCGTAACCGCACGCAACATAGTCGCAATAGAACGTGAGCTTTAATAAAAAGATTGAATAATTTATAAACGTTGTTGAAGCGAATATCTCTCAATGATTAGATCGCATAAACTAACGTTTCAAAAAGTGAAAATATTGCGAAGCCAACTTCACTCCTATTTGAGAAATGTTCAAAACAAAATGCGTCGCTCTTAATTCACATCTTGATTCCAAGAATACCAATGACTGAAAACCGCTTAATTTGTTGACGGGCAATGAACGAGATGTACCAGTATATTGGTCTTGAAAATGAAAGGAATAAATGAATGACGTTATTCATGAGAAGGGGAGACATTGCTTTCGAAACACACAATATATTATTAAAATTTTGCCGGTTTCTTCGAGTAGGTAATTTTCTACTGTTCCAAATTTTCAAACGCAATTTTTCATTCGACAACTAAGTTCATATTTTCTGTTATATTGTTTTGAACCGAATCTACTTACAGAAACTTTAAATTGAACTATTGATTCATCCGAAAACGGGAAAATGAAATTAAATATTACATCGGGGCGAACTGTATTAAGTTCGCTTGATTAACAAAACATAACGGAATAGTTCAATCGGTTTTATAATACCGCATTACATTTCAAGCACTGATAAAATAGTAGCAGCGTTCTATGCCAAGTTTAAAACTGAAATTTGGTACAGTGCATTAAATTATTTAAAACGAGCGATAGCGAACGAAAAGTTTTGAGAAGTAGCTTTATGTAGTTGCATCCAAGAATATCCAAATAATTTTAGACATATTATTACAACGACTTACATTAAAATTATAATAAAGAATTATCTGAGACAGAATTGAATGAGAATATTGATGATATTAACGAGCTTGAAGTTTGATATAACAGAATAATTTTATTGCTGTTTAGAAGTGTAGATTGATATGGTTTTTGTGTTGGGAGGAAGTAATAAGAATATTTTGCTCGCAAGAAGACTTTATTACTTACTCTAGTAGACGACAGCCAAGAACAGAAGCTTTTGAAATTTTCTTGCAACGGTTTTGTCGGACTGAAACTATGAAAAATCTGAATGTACCAATACCGTTTAAACAGAAGAATAAATGCATCTATATTATGCGCAACGGCACCAAGAGTTGACTGATGACGAGCATAGAGAGACCATAAAAATAAATACACAAAAATAAATAATACTGTAATTAATCGATAGTTTTAGCCGTTACTTTGTGGTACATTTTGTAATATAAAATAAATAATACCTTACTTTTTACCTACCTTTTAAACCACTTTATTTAATATTGTTTGCTGCAGTTCCAACCTTCTTGGGTCATTCTTAAAACTAAAGTCTTTAGTTGACCCAAAAAGGTTGAAACTGTAGTAAATAATACAATAATGCAAATTTTTCCCAAACGCCAATTATTTAAACATATTTTTATATAAAAATATGCCGTCCCGAAGTGGAGTCGAACCACCTTGTAGGGCTATCGCGGCTCTACCGCATACCGATGCGACCACCGGGGGCTTCGACTACACAAGTAAACTTCACATATATATGCGAACGAGATGTTATAATGACCTAGGATAGGCAACATTTTTGACACCGAAGTGTCGGTGTCAAAAATGTAGTAAATAATATTAAATAAAGTGGTTTAACAAAGTAAATTAGTATTATTAATTTTAAATTCTGTAATTCGTTCCTACTTTACTTTTTTGTTTTATTCAAGATTCATAATTAAATGTTATTTTATTATTATTATTTTGTGCAACCGTAGTACTATAGGTACTTTATTATTTCTTAGCTCAGCATCACGGTGAACCAATTAAAATTAAACCCGTTTTTGTTCCAAATCATGTTTTCGTTATAGAAACGCAAATAACTCAAAAACTAAAACATTTAGCTATAGGGAATGTATAATAAATAATAAAGTTTGTGGAGAGAGGAGTTTACTCCAATAATAAAATACAGGGTGTTCCATTTGAAATAGGTGAGAAAATAAACATTCCGAGTTACGACTCGCCCTGTATATAAATATTGAATACTCCGATAAATAAATAATTTCTCTTGAACGGAGATCACATTAGAAATGTTTCTAGCACAATTGAATTATTTTATGTGAAAACCGTAGTATAGTCGGAGGCCCCAACTTTGTTATTAAATCATGAACTTCCCATATCTTCTAAAGTAAACTGAATAACATAGCAAAATCCTATATTGTAATAAAGGTAAAACCTAGAAGACTCGTAAACAGTAAAAATATACAAGATGTTCCATTTAAAATAAAGTAAGTTTAGTTTACCCTGTCTTTATTTGACACCCTGTATAGTTAAAAACATTTTTAAGTTATAGCCTTCCATATGCTTCAACTTTTATCTTAATAACATTTTCTCATTTCTCTTATAATACAGGAGTAATTGGACTTCCTCGTATTAATGCCCAATCCTGTATATGAGTTTTCACAAATTACCATTATTATAGGTAGCCTGATGAGGTTTGAAAAACGCGTCGCTGCATACTGCTAAATTAATTACCATTAATTAATTAATTAAATTTTGAACCGTTACTACCACGAATTAATTATCATACAAAGATATCATCATCTCTACCGTATGGATTTTCGCCGTTAAAAGAAAATTGTTTTGGATTACACGGCATTGCCTCTGTAAATTTTACTTCCTCGGATGGTAATATAGAATGAAATTATATTGTAATTACTTAAAATCAACAATGGATATTGTTTATTGTGTACTTGACAACATAATACAATTGTTACATTCAAATTTAAAATTTCTACGAAAATTCTTCTTTGTAAATAAAAGTGAATCCATCAACAATAATACACGGAAATAACCGAATACAAAGCGTCCTCAGATTGTATTTTTACTCTTTCTGTGACGCTTCGTTCCCAAACATCGAAAATAACATATTATTTTAAATTGAATATTGTCATAGTTCACTGAAATGTGAAATACCACTCAAAAATTATTGCATTTAACAAAGACATTTGGCAAGTATCTCATAACCAAGATATTACGTAAATGAACACAAAAGTTCATTTTACAATAAATTCGATGTGATAGTTGAAATCAATTATTGGAAATATTTATCGGACTAGCTAGTCTATTGGTCTAAATAATGACGCAAACTAAACTTGGGAATTTTATTGTGAATTATTTTCAATCTCTGTAATAACAGTGTCGAGTGTTTATTACATTGCTACACGATGGATACGATGGACCTGAAACTAATTCGCAAAACCTAAAAGAAAGGTTTTTTTTTTTAATATCGTGATCGTACTGACCAACTGCGTCTACTGATCAGTCTTTCATCAAAAAATTGTTGCAAAAACTGTATAGGTACAGTGGCTACATGTGGTGGTCCTGCTGAAAATACCCATTTCTAAATTCATGATCATAATCATGCAATTCTTTCATCAATTCATTATTCAGATAATTGTTAAGTCATTCGCTGTGTTAAGTGCTGTCCGTAATTAAGAGGTAACAATTGCTGTACAGCTATCACTCAAAATTAGTAGGGGTGCATATATAAATTCTTTATCAGCGCTGTACGACAATTAAATCCACCCGCACCTATAAAACAAATTGTTTTTTAACTAATTTCAATAAAAGAAAAACACATTTTACAGTTAAGTATGAATAGAAACCTTTGCGATACCAAAAGACACACTTCCAGTTTTACTAAGATTTAGTATCAGTTTCACATTAAATGAAAGTGTACCTTATTGTACACTTAATTTTCTTATCGATTTAATTGAACTTTGTTCTATTTTCTATCGCAAATCATTAACATTTTCTTCGACAAGAACTCTCGATCAGTTGACTTCTTCTTTCAAACACAATTATAATTTTTAAAGTGCAAACGTTTCATATCTTCTGCTGTAGTGCTGTGTAGTGCTGTAGCTGTAGTGAATTATTACACACGGGGTGAAGAATTGATGCCATTATACAATTGGATAAGAAGGCAGATATATTATTCAACAGCCGTAGAGAAAGTATTATAAATGCGAATACCTGAAAAATCTAAACGGTATTACGAGAATGTTCCTAATTTAAAGATCGGTGTGACAAACGGAATGTTAAGATGATGTCTGAGTTCGATAGAAAATAACCTTGTTATTGACGTATTTTGGAAATGTCAAATTTGAAAGTGACGTTTGGTTTGGCGGCCGCTGCTATGGGTAACGGCCGCGAAATTGAATTTTTGGTTCTACCCTCATTACTAAGGACCGCAAGTGTGATCGGATAGCAGAGGCGTAACTACATCGGCTTTACCGAAATAAAAATGGGCGATATTTAGAGAAACAAACACGTTGAAGCATTTTCACGAAGTTTCGATATTTTAAATGCATTGCAACCGAATTATAGTTACTTGCAATGCATGATCATGCAACAATACCATACGATGACTGCCTACAAACTACATATTTAACTACATACATACTCGTATGTACGATAGGCGCGCGTCGTTAAGGTCGCTCCCGATGTACTGCCTCTGGAATAGGACCAATTCTTGCGGTCTTTACTCATTACATACCTACACCACTTCAATAATGAGCTTTGAAAACGTACGCAATACAAGAAACCGAATGAAATGTACAGTATAATCTCTAACGTTTTATTCTCCGCCTATTATCTCTCTTTCGTCACAATTTCACTGCTTATTTCGAAAAATTCAATTATAATGAAATTCGAAAAAGAACACGCAGAAACAGAATAAAAAACAAACACAATAGTTTATATTTGTAACCAGCCAATTATGAAATAACTAGCTTAAGGTTTACATTCCATTTGCAGACATTTTGATTAACCTACAATAACAAATATAAAGCAGGAAATTCAACTTGTCTTCCATGTTCTGGATTTGGTATATATTCTCTCTTTTGACGATAAAACATTTGTATTAAAGCATATTAAAGCATTGCACTCTTCTTGTTGTACCTAACATTCATAATTCATAATAGCAAACAAGTTTAAAAAGATGGACAGATGCTAAACAGAACTTATGTCTACAGTGTTTATTTCTGCATATACAATTACTAAACAAGCCTCCCAACCGCATACTACAATTTATTATACGGCTTTTTATGTATTATCGAACTGTGAATTACATCTAGTTTATCGTTTCAATGCGATTAGATGTATGTATTTTTAACTGTGTTTAGTTTCGTTTAAATTATTAAATTTAAAACCATTTAAAGCAACGAACGATTTATTAGATATACAGGGTGCTTCATTAATTATGGGAAATATTTTAACTGGAGATATTACGTGTCAAATAATAACCATTGACCAAAAATAGCCTTATTAAAAATCCCACCGTTTTCAAGATGAAGATCTTCAAAGTTCATTCAAAGTATTGAAGATTAATCGAAAACTTGTCCTAAAATTACAATTCCGCCAGTGACGTAGAATTTGAGTGTTGGCCTATCTGGATTTTTGCTGTTTCAACTATTTTAACCACAAATCCTTCCGAACTTTCTCGTTTTTTAAACGTAATTAAGATGATCGTGGAGTTAGTGGGGTTAGCAGCCAATGGAAAATGCTTATTGAAAGGAAATAAGACTCATTTATCTAAACCTTAAGCTTTCGATTTTTATTAAAATCTTCTTCAGAAGGTAATTCTACAAGAAAATATTCAAGTATAAAAGTGGTAACAGTAATCATAAATAAAAACTTACGATTAGAGTAAGAAGCTAGCAGTCACAGAACAAAACTTCATAAAACGCACCATTAATACTAATTAGTCATACTAGGCGCTTTTTTTTTAACTCAACACAACATGTTAAAACACAAAACACATTGTGAAATTAATAAAAATGCGGTGACAATTCACCAGAAATAGACCGCATGGCTAAGCGCGGGAAACAGGTGTGAATAAGATAGGTTAAACAAGGAAATTATTTTATTGGAGAAATATCAAAACTGAAAGTAACCAACTTAAGTCAAAACTGTAACACAGTAGGGGGAAGGCGGGAAATTCAAACAAGACTAGTCGGAATCTATAACTGTAATAGTGGCATTCAAATCAGTAATGAGGGGATTATTACCGTGAGAGGTGTTTTTATTGATATTGAACAATAAGGAGTATATATCGCTGAGATTATCCAGATCCGTTCTAAAATTCATGGTATTATTAGTAGTTTGTATGTAATACATCTCAAGAAACATGCGCTTCCTGTAGTTCTTTTCAGTAGCTATAACAGAAGTGCCATCAAAATCCATCAAATGTCTATTATGAAAACAATGGGAAGAAAGAGCAGTACTGTCAGAATTTTTACTGCAATCTCTGCTGTGTTGATAGATGCGATTTTTTAACCATTGACTGGTAGTACCTATGTAAACAAGTTCGCAGTTCCTACAGGAGATATGGTAGATAACGTTGGAACGTAGCAGGAATGGGGTAGTGTCCTTAACTCTAGAGAAGATCGACCCTACGGTGGTAGTGTTGTAGAAAGCCAACTTAGTGGTGGGATATTGTAGAAGTAATTTCCTAATTTTTTCCGAGCAGTATGGTATGTAGGGAAATTTTACATATTTATATTGAACGATGTCAGTGGTATTATTAGAAATATGTGGGGAATTAGGTGCGGAATTTAAGTTAGGGTGGGTATTGCGATGTTGAGTGGACGGTGACTGATGCACTATAGATTTGGACAATTTCAAGGGGTAACCATTTTGAGTAAATAACTCAACAAGACGGGTCTTTATACTATTATGAAATTGTGGATGGGCAATTTTGAGAATTCTAGTCCTTAAAGCACGTAAGACATTAAGTTTCATCTGTATAGGATGGTTAGAATAGTAGTTCAAGTAACGACCAGAAAAAGTAGCTTTGGTGTACCAGTCGAGGATTATGTTTTGATCAGGAGTTCTATGTACTTTAGTGTCAAGAAAGGGAATGGCTCCGTTGTGTTCCAGTTCAATGGTAAACTGTATGTGCTCGTTGAAGCTATTGAAGTGATAGAGAATGTTATCCTCCTCAAGGTCGTCAACATATTTGTAGATGAAAGGTAAAGGGAAAGGCAGGTTAGGAATCACCTGTTCGAGGAGGTGATCCATAACTATTAAAGCGAGTATTGGACTAATTGGACTCCCCATTGGTGTCCCAAAAGTTTGCTTGTAAAAACTACCATTAAAAGAGAAGGTGCAGTTGGTCAGCAAAAACCTTATTAATTTCAAAAAGTAGTTACAAGGAATGTCAGTACAGCTGGAGATATCTTCCCAATGAAGTTCTATAACAAATAGGATCAGATCCAAAGGTATACAGGTGAAAAGAGATACAACATCTAATGAGATGATCTGATAGTTGTCAGGTAGAGAAATATCTCTTACCTTATCGACAAACTCGAAAGTATCCTTAATATTAAAATTAGTTCTCGAGCTTAAAGCATTAGAAAGCACCTCAGAGAGATGGATGGACAAATCAGAGACGGGTGACCCACAAAAGGACACAATAGGTCGTAGCGGATTGTTGATTTTACTACCAGTCAATGGTTAAAAAATCGCATCTATCAACACAGCAGAGATTGCAGTAAAAATTCTGACAGTACTGCTCTTTCTTCCCATTGTTTTCATAATAGACATTTGATGGATTTTGATGGCACTTCTGTTATAGCTACTGAAAAGAACTACAGGAAGCGCATGTTTCTTGAGATGTATTACATACAAACTACTAATAATACCATGAATTTTAGAACTGATCTGGATAATCTCGGCGATATATACTCCTTATTGTTCAATATCAATAAAAACACCTCTCACGGTAAAAATCCCAAATGCTAGAGAATGGAGTAACATTCTCGAGACTATGCCTGCCGGCATTTTAGTGATCTGTTTGAAAGCCCACTTAGCAAGGTCCAGAGGATTGTCTGTCTGGGTATCACGAGAACGAGACGATCCTTGGGCTTCCTCCGCTATAGTTGGTATTATTGTCAAAACCAACCCTAAAAGCCTATAGAGCCAAGTGTGGTGAGTCCCGGTAAAACAGGAGACCATACTAGCAGCTTCAACTACATGGAACAGACAGTACTACTCTCCATAAAGGCGAATAAGATCTCACCCGTTTTCAATTTCAGTGGATCATACACTGTAGACATCTCTATAAGGGAGGCTGCAAAAGGCTTCATTCGCAAATCGAGGCCAGGTAGTGCTTCCCGCTGGTTTATAAATGGACTTTTTCACAAAGCGCCATGTAATCTTTCTTTTATTATTCTCGCTTACGGTCTAAAAGGATGTGTTAGTACGTGGATAACTTTGTAAAAAGTTGTATTTTGACCTGAAAATAAACTTTCAAAAGCAGCAAATTTTCTTGGCTGAGTAAGGTTAAATTGAACTTGCGCCCTGTTATTAATTTGTATGTTTTGCTGTTATATTACTTATTCACAAATTTTGTAAAATTTAGATTTTTAACAAACGCTTTTAAATCAGTTTCAATTTTTATGAAAATTTCCTAAATGATGGAAAAAAAACATAGGTCATACTTGGATTCAGCAAACCAAAGAAACATGGGGTTCAACCTCTAAACCCAAGACAATTTTGCAAAATTAAAAAAAAATGCAGACCTGTGTTATTTAAACTTGCAAATTTAGTTATGGAAGAATTAGAGCACACCACTTTAAGTCAAAGTAAAATACCTGTCTTGTTTTTAAAACATACGTAGACGATTATATCCCAGCTATCCTTGAAGACACAGACCAGCGAATGGTGAAAGAGTTTAATAGTTTCTATTAAAGATTACAATTCATTATTGAAGATAATAAATAATATTATTATTATTAATAAATTTCAAATGATTTCTAAATCTTTTTCTCTTATCTTTGTACGTTTTGTACGTAAACTTTAAACAATAATTATTAATATACGGATAAAATAAGAGAGGTGATTTATATGGTTCTTTTATTTAAAGGGGATTCTATTTAGTTATTTCAGTATTACATCTGATAATAAACAGTGTTCAATAAAGAGGGTGTACTAATTTCAGAACCTATGTACGTAACATCACAGTAAAATTACTAGGTATTTTCCTTGGGTAATTACATTGATTCTCATTATACACTAATTAAGCGGACCTGTTTGGCAAAAGCTGCTAATAATATTGACCAACCGCGGTTTGTTATATTCAGTGGGTCGTAGTTGATAAGTATCGATCTATTCAATATGGAGTTACTTTTCAAACATATGGCAAAGGGGTCTCTAAAAGATACATCTTCAATTTGCATCATTCTTTCTACAATATTGATAAAGCTTTCGAATTTGTCAGATATAACAAAGCATTTCTCACCCGCAAGGAAATACAAGAAATTATTAACAAATACGAGTCAGCTCCATTATTATATAAACAAAAGATAGACTTTTGTATTAACGCAGATGTTCCCGGCAATATCTGAATACAAACGGAAACAAACCTAGAGAAGAAGAAAATTATTAAGCACAAAGAGGATGTAACTCATACATTGCTTCTATAACAATACAAATATCGGAAATAAGTCCAGTATAAATTCCGAAACAGTAACAGTTATTTGGCGATGTTAACTAAGGAAAGTTGGCAACTGATATTTTAATTTCGAAGGCTATGTCTACTGTTTCGAAATTCATTACGAGGAGATTCTACGTCACTTTTTGCGCTCTTACCTAAAACTTTGTATCCAATATATTCTTAACTTCTTCCTCGGTTGACGAGATTACTCTGTAGTTACTCGCTCTAATAAACTTCGTTTGATATTAAACGTATTAATTATTGAATAACTTGCGTAGTTCTGTTTTATTCATTTTTTAATTAAGAAATTAATTAAGAATTATGCTTTGAGGTAATTAAGCGATAGATTTTTAAACCTCTAAGTAGAACATTTAGATGTAGGGAAATGTAAAGATGCCTTATCAATTAGAGTTTCAATTATTAATTTAAGTTAAAGCAATTCACTTAGCTACACAATACTCAAGGCGATAAATTCAAATCTCCCACCATAACAGTTAAGTTCAATGGCGGTTGCATCTGTTTGATAGTGAAACAGTAATTTGGCGCATGTAGCGGAAATAGCCATTGGCAAAATTGACATTTGTTGTGTTTATGGTGTATGGTTTAATGTAATAGTTAGTATAAATTTGTTCATATGGTAAATTTGCTAAGTTAGGACCGTGTGCTCACACTACATGATATGAATAGTTATTGCCAGCAATTTCCGGGTAATTTGTTATAAAATTAATTAATAAAAGAGTATATAAAGACAATAGCATACTATGATAATTTATGTTGTAAATAGTGTGCTTTAAAATTGTTCCTGTAATAACTACAAATGTACACTCGGTTGATTTAAAATCGACTCACCCGGCAAGCGACGTAGACCTAACGTCGCACACAGAAACTTTCAACATTTAACTGGATGTTTGTAGTAATAAAGCAATTTGCTTATGAGCAGGAAGATCGCTGCAGAAATATATTCTTTTTCAGATACTTTTAATACCTGCGTTATTACGTAGTATAGCGTTTGCCAACACCCATTACCATTAATGACATATAAACGCAAATAAAATAATAATACAAATCTATTTTAGAACCATAAGAAAAATTATTTATCGAAGCAGATGACAGGAATCTATGTTCATCTTAAGTTTGTTTCGTTAAAAACACTGATTTTATTCGAGAATTAATAACAAAACACACAGTAAACAAATAATAATTTATTTCAAATAATAGAGAAGGTAAACGAAAAGGCAGTCAAACTGAAAACAAATTAATACACAGAAAAAACTTTTGAATTATTTGTTGGTTCTGAAGGACATTTTCTGCACCATCATGCGAACATTCATTCTCTAAAGTATATGTAATAGGGGAATCGAAAAACGCGTCTTTTTTTCTGCAATACAATTCTAATAGCACGGAAAACTTGCGCATAGGCGTCATTATAAATAACAAAATATTTAAAAAAATTTTCTTCAAAATTTGAAATCGGGCAAAAGGCCTAAAGTTACCCAAAAAAAGTGAAAATCCCTGTAAATTAAAAAAAAAATGCAAACATTACAAAAAAAATATATTTTTTGTTGTAATAGTGAAAAAAGTGTTTATAAGAGTGTCCTTAATGCATACAAAAAGTAATTAGACCCATTCTTGTTTTACTGAATTCGCGCAAAACACCTAAACTGGCGAGCAGGGTTGCCGCCCTGAAAATATTATATATTATATGATATCGGCTGAAGGTTACGTAAGACTTCAAAATACATACCTTCAATAAATTTTAGTGCAAACGACTATACCGAAGTAATTGATTGGTCAATCTGCAAGTTAACACCGCCGCCACTACTGTCCAAGATGCCAACTGAACACATTGCTTCTTCGTTGAAAGACAAAGCGCTATCAGTGTTTAACTACCTCAGATTCCCATGCCACACCCAGTCAGTTGAGAGGTATGTAAAACTGGTTACAGAAGCAGCAGAAAAAGTGTACGGGCATGAAAATCGAGATGGTTATATTAGAGCTACTTTAAAATCAAGACAACTGATGCCCACATTTAATTAAAAGTCAGAACTCAAAGGGGCTTCTATGTAAATAATCTTTTGCCTACAACGAACATATGCATTGTACAAAGTAAATAGTTACTGTAAATATTGTAAATAAAATTCACCCTGGTTGGTTGGTTGCGTAGGGTGGGTCTTATTACAAACCTTATATGTTAAATAAACACTCATCAGATATGGAAAACGGCGTTTTTACGGGACTATAACTTAACTTATGCTATAATTTAGATCAGATCTTTTGCACGAATACAGTTAAGGAATAACAGGTCTGAAAGTATTTTTTCTGGATTGGGAAAACTATTTTGAATGGTTTTTACACTATTACAAATTAAAAATAAAACTTTTATGGGTTTTGGCACATGTTTAAAAATCGTCGAAAATCATGAAATATCGTTTTTTTTGCGATACAACCCGCAACTTTAGACCTTTTGCGCGAATTCGGTAAAACAAGTATGGGTGTAATTATTTTTTGTATGCGTTAAGGACACTCTTAAAAACACTTTTTTCACTATTACAACAAAAAATGTATTTTTTGTAATTTTTGCATTTTTTTTAATTTACCGGTATTTTGACTTTTTTGGTAACTTTAGGCCTTCTGCGCGATTTCAAATTTTGAAAAAAAATTGTTTTAATATTTTTTCATTTATAAAGACGCCTATGCGTAAGTTTTCCGCGTTATTAGAATTGTATTGCAGAAAAAAACGCGTTTTTCGATCCATTCTAATATGTAATAGACTTTTATATCTTGCCCCCATACATATTCTTATTCATTTATTATCTTAATTACATAAATACTTAGAATTATAGTGAAATTGTATGCGATAGCGATTTAACTATACATATGTTAAGCTCGCATTAAAAAATTATCGGTTTAGGAATTTATAAATGACCCCTTGCATATGAAACTGGATTTAATAGAAAAATATATTGTATATATACATAGATAGTAATTTACATACGTAGTAATTTACATACAGTTGACCATACTATTACTGCTTTGCATTCGGGGGCCGCAATAAAGCATACTTTTAACGGGTTTTATGGCAGTTTGAGTCGATTCTAAATCAACTGAGTGTACAGCACAACTTGCTGTCGCATCTTTATGCTTTAGTTATAAGGAAACAATCAATAAGAACGCTATAACACGGCTGACTAAAAAGCACATGTTTAAGCTGGCTCAAAACTATTTTTTTGTAACAATTAGGACCAGATAGCCAATGTGCTTAAGCGAGTCCTAACTTTCTACCACCAAATGTCATCCTTGTATCGAGACGACTGATTCGAGTGTGCTGCAAGAAATTGTGGTTATTAATTTGGTATTGAAGAGCGAATTTATAATAATTTCTAGGTAAGGTAATCTGAGCGCATTTGTCAATATTAAAATACTAATAATAATAATATCAGCATCGCACAAAAACCGAGTATGACGGAAACAAGTATTGATATTACTTATATACACTAGAAACAAGAGTGGGCCAAGGTGTGATCCCTGCGCCACGCCTGACGTAGTTTATATGTAACGTGATTTTCACCATCTCTTGTGGACACCTCTGAATCAACTTCGGGCGGCGCTCATACATGCTGCCTCAATTTCCACGCTTTAATTATCACACCAAAAATTCTTAATGATAATCATAGTTCAATTATCTCTCAACATTAGAAAATTTAGTACTGCTATTTAAAACATCAGCACGAATTGATATTTATTTAAAACCAATGACTTGATGTCTGATGTGAGATCTGTAACATATGTAATAAAGCTCAACATTAAATTAAATATAGCTTCGATTTCTCAGTTTTCATCAATGACAGAAATTCAAAAGCGCTTTTCTCCGAAAAGCAATTACTTAGCTAAGAAACAGATATATAAATTATTTCTAATTTAATAATAACGACAGAAGAGAATAACAACACTCACAATCAAATGAAAATTAATTTCGCCCGATTAAAAATGTAGACCAAATAAAAAATGATTAACGGCAAAATTAGGGGCTTTTATTAAAATTAATTTTCGTTGAGGTATAATGGCCTTTCGGACGTCTCTACCATTTTGCAAGCAATACAATTTCGCCGACGCGGAATAATGCTATTCTTTGCTACAATTAACTTTAAACAATAGACTCGAACGTTTTTCTGTTTCACAATATGACGTAGCAAACCAACTTTCAGTTTTTGATATTGTATGAGATAGACGATAAAATCCAATTAGAGATGCTAAAAGTGTTTCGTAACAATTTTACGCTACATTCGTTTTTGTATTATTAATATATCTACCAGCTGCTACGGAATTGAATACTTTCACAAATGGAATTGTGTTTCCCTCAAAATGGCCCTCTTGTTGTGTGAATTTCGACCTCGTAATCTCATTTCTAATGCATTTGTGAACTTTCAAAACACGCTTTTCTTACATGAATACTTGGTTAGCCATCAGCATCTTGGCAAATTATTGTATAAAAAATGCACAGATTAAATGTCTTCAATATCTTTTAAACATGTTCAAACTTGTTAAAGTAAATAAAATCTAATACATATATGAAACTATATAAAATTCTTAAAATGTTGCTTTTAAAATCAATTACTATTACAATCGCCCTAATATAGTTGTTAAAACTTTGTCGTTGGTAAAATTATTAAATTTTTATAAGTATTAAGTAAAAATGAGTCGATATTCGTATTTTTTAGGTGGTTAGATCCAGAGTTCAATGCTTCAAGAGGATAGTGACTTTTTTCTCGAAAAATTGTATTCCGATTGATCTACTGTTTGCTGTAGGGAGGAAATATAATAATAGTGCAGCATTATAAAACGGCAAGATAGTACGGTAACGCCATTAGATCACAATTACACACACACATACACACACACACACAAACTACACAGCAAGAATTCCAGCAAATAGTCTTTTGTTAGTGTAATGGCATTGAAAAATGGTAACGTATGTTTAACACGTATATATTTTTGTACTTATCGCTTGAGTGAAACTATTTTTGCCTGTAACGTCAGAACAAATTTCATTGTCAAAAACTATGGCAAATTATAAAACATTTACTGATTTGATCATTGATATCTGCCTTGATAAAAGGACGAGCAAGAAGGTACAAAATTTGTAAATTTTAATACAACTGCAACATTTCGACTAATAATCATCAAATCGAAATGTCACCAATTGTCGTTATAAATATTTCCAAATAATGATAAAATGCCGTGGTGAATACCGTTTCCTGTTCTAGAAAGGGTATAATACCTACATGAAGAACTTGCGTACCTCAAGTAGTCTCATGCTGCAAATTTTGGTAGGACCTATGTAATTGCTTCAAAAATTAGTTTTGATTATTATTATTTTATAAAAAATTATGGCGAATTATACCACGCTTCTCGAATAGGCACTCTCAGCTGTACACTCGGTTGATTTAGAATCGACTCAAAGTGCCATAAAACCCGTTAAAAGTACGCTTTATTGCGGCCCCCGAATGCAAAGCAGTAATAGTATGATCAACTGTATGTAAATTACTACGTATGTAAATTACTATCTATGTATATACAATATATTTTTCTATTAAATCCAGTTTCATATGCAAGGGATCATTTATAAATTCCTAAACCGATAAGTTCTTAATGCGAGCTTAACATATGTATAGTTAAATCGCTGTCGCATACAATTTCACTATAATTCTAAGTATTTATGTAATTAAGAAATTACATGAATAAGAATATTATGGGGGCAAGATATAAAAGACTGTTACATATTAGAGTGGATCGAAAAACGCGTTTTCTTCTGCAATACAATTCTTAACGCGGAAAACTTGGGCATAGGCGTCATTATAAATGAAAAAATATTAAAAAAAAATTTCCAAATTTGAAATCGCGCAGAAGGCCTAAAGTTACCAAAAAAGTCAAAATACCGGTAAATTTTAAAAAAAATGCAAAAATTACAAAAAATACATTTCTTGTTGTAATAGTGAAAAAAGTGTTTTTAAGAGTGTCCTTAACGCATACAAAAAATAATTAAACCCATACTTGTTTTACTGAATTCGTGCCAAAGGTCTAAAGTCGCGGGTTGTATCGCAAAAAAACGATATTTCATGATTTTCGACGATTTTTAAACATGTGTCAAAACCCATAAAAGTTTTATTTTTAATTTGTAATAGTGTAAAAACAATTCAAAATAGTTTTCCCAATTCAGAAAAAATACTTTCAGACTTGTTTTTCCTTAACTGTAAGTTAAGTTATAGTCGCGTAAAAACGCCGTTTTCCATATCTGATGAATGTTTATTTAACACATTAGGTTTGTAATAAGACTCTAACAAGTGATTTCCACATCCACCCTACGCAACCAACTAACCAGGGTGAATTTTATTTACAATATTTACAGTAACTATTTACTTTGTACAATGCATATGTTCATTGTAGGCAAAAGATTATTTACATAGAAGCCCCTTTGAGTTCTGACTTTTAATTAAATGTGGGCATCAGTTGTCTTGAATTTAAAGTAGCTCTACTATAACCATCTCGATTTTCATGCCCGCACACTTTTTCTGCTGCTTCTGTAACCAGTTTTACATACCTCTCAACTGACTGGGTGTGGCATGGGAATTTGAGGTAGTTAAACGCTGATAGCGTTTTGTCTTTCAACAAAGAAGCAATGTGTTCAGTTGGCATCTTGGACAGTAGTGGCGGCGGTGTTAACTTGCAGATTGCCCAATCAATTACTTCGGTATAGTCGTTTGCACTAAAATTTATTTGAGGTATTTTGAAGTCTCTTACGTAACCTTCAGCCGATGGCTCATTTCTGGATTTAAGGATCCTCCTGTAGCCAAGTTCTCTAATGTGTGGTCTCTCATCCGTTATCATAGCCAACATAATATTTTCAGGGCGGCAACCCTGCTTGCAACTTTAGGTCTTTTGCGCGAATTCAGTAAAACAAGAATGGGTCTAATTACTTTTTGTATGCATTAAGGACACTCTTAAAAACACCTTTCTCACTATTACAACAAAAAATGTATTTTTTTTGTAATTTTTGTATTTTTTTTTAATTTACAGGGATTTTGACTTTTTTTTGGTAAGTTTAGGCCTTCTGCTCGATTTCAAATTTTGAAAAAAAATTTTTTTAATGTTGTTTTATTTATAATGACGCCTATGCGCAAGTTTTCCGTGCTATTACAATTGTATTGCAGAAAAATACGCGTTTTTCGATTCACCCTATTACATATACTTTAGAGAATGAATGTTCGCATGATGGTACAGAAAATATCCTTCAGAACCAACCAATAATTCAAAAGTTTTTTCTGTGTATTAATTTGTTTTCAGTTTGACTGCCTTTTCGTTTACCTCCTCTATTATTTGAAATAAATTATTATTTGTTTACTGTGTATTTTGTTATAAATTCTCGAATAAAATCAGTGTTTTTAACGAAACAAATTTAAGATGAACATAGATTCCTGTCTATCTGCTTCGATAATTAATTTTTCTTATGGTTCTAAAATTGATTTGTATTGATTTATTTTATTTGCGTTTATATGTCATTAATGGTAATGGGTGTTGGCAAACGCTATACTACGTAATAACGCAGGTATTAAAAGTATCTGAAAAAGAATATATTTCTGCAGCGATCTTCCCATTCATTTCACATTACGTAGCTATTTTACCTGCTCATAAGCAAATTGCTTTATTACTACAAACATCCAGTTAAATGTTGAAAATTTCTGTGTGCGACGTTAGGTCTACGTCGCTTGCCGGGTGAGTCGATTTTAAATCAACCGAGTGTACTTTATTTATAAACTGTTGCCCACTACTATAAATCCTTTGGGATAACCTCCACACATTTTCTATATAGAAGGTGTACCAAATTTGGAAAAAGTGTTCATTTGTATTGTAAACATTACTCAAAAACGGATCTCTTGGAATTCTATCTCTAAAAGGGTACAAAGGTACCAAACTTTGATTAGTAAATTATAGTTTTATGAAAACACGTGTTTTGGTCTTTTTTTTTTAATTCAACTCCTAATGGGGTGGCAAAGTTTATGTAAGAGGAAAATGACAAATTATATTTATCATTTTTAATATTATTATTTTATAAAAAATTATGGCAAACTGTGACCAAAAATATTATAGATATATAGGGTAACTGATAATGCAACGGTCAGAGTTTACAGCGTGGTAGAGATCATTTGCAATAGATACAGCCCAATTTGCCGGATCCAAAAGTCACCCTTTTTCGAGATATTGTGGACTTTTTTCGAAGTTCAGTACTTACTCTCACTCAAACTTAAAATTTACAAAAATAATGCAACCTTTTCTCAATTTTTCGCTTTGTCTGACTAGAAGACATCTCAACGCACATTATCAACCGGTGACAATTACGTTAAATACTTGGACAAATTAAAAGAAAAAATAAAATAAAACTTCTGCTTGTGTAATTGTCACTGATAATAATATATTTCTAACATACATCTTGCTGTTATTATTATATGTGGGGTATAGATCACCTATAACTCTGTTGATGTTTTGGGGTTTCACTATTATAGCACAAGGACATTTTATTCTGCAAAAGACAGTAATACGATCTATACTGAATACGCCGTCGAGGGGTTCTTGTCGTCCACTTTTCAGGTAGTTAAGTATATTGCCATTATGGTCACTATATCTTTATGAGGTGTTGATGTTTTACAGACGTAATGACAGTAATTTCGTACGAAATCGCGAGGTATTTGATCACTAGATATGCAGATAATTTTAGCGTGCCACCTCATAGAACTAGTCTATTCGAGCGCGGTTCAGACTACCGAGCGATTATATATTTCAACAACCTACAAGTCGGCATCAGGACGAGTATCTCTCTCCAGGCTTTTAAAACACAACTAAAAAAGTATCTTATTTGAGAACTCTTTTATACTGAGGATTAGTTCATGACTGCTTGATCTGCCTAATTATTTTATTGTATTGTCTGGCTCCTATTGTTTTTTTTCTTTCTGTTTGATTTTAGTATTTAAGTTGAAAATATATTACCTAATACATACTAGCATAAGACAAATTTATATTGATAATGTTGGTGTTCGAAAGAACTAATAACAGTAAATAAATTACACTTAAAATATTTTGGAAATTCTACTGAGCTCTTTGCAAATGTAACAACTTAATATTTTTGCATTTCCTTGTAATTTTTGCTAAATGGATGGAATATAATTTTGTTGGATTTGTGTTGATGTTGGAATAGAAACTTGATTGATATTAAATTTAATAATAATATCTTTTTTCATAATTTTGACAAAAATTGGTCAATAAATGTCAGTGATATCACTCATCATATCATAACGCTATGAACTTTCAATCTTAAAACAATCAACACTATTTATGATTTAAAATAACTTAAGAACCTCTCAATTTCGGTGGAAGATAATAAACTTCATTTTAAATAAATATTTGTATTAAACAAAAATTTTCAATTTTATTTTTTTAAATTTGCATCGAATATTTAGACACCCAATGTATCAATTCGAGAAATTATTTTGCTTAAATTTTGCTTCCCAATTAATAGACTTACAGAAATCTAGCTTCTACTTCAACGTCAATCCAAGAATATTCGATGAATATATTGCATACACGAAAGCACTTTAAAATTACACGAGATTTTCGAAAATGTTAAAGTATACAGGATGGTTCATTTGGAAAAGAAAAACAAGTTAAATACAATTTCAATAATAACGCCAACAAGCTGTAGATTAAAAATATTTTTTGATAATACCTCCCTTAAATTCAACAAACTTCTATTAGCAACATTTTTTGAAACATGAATGTATTAAGCAATATAAACAGATATTGCAGATGTTTTAATTTCTTTGTACGTTTCTGTGTACAATCCAGAAAGTTGGGAACTACAGTTTTTCCTACAAACAAAAATACATGCTCGATATTTTTTTGAATTTGAATTCCAGGGTTGAAATGAAATATGTGTATTTTACCATTGCCCTTGAGAGTAAAAGAACAGACTCTTAAAGTTTATGCAATTATTATACAAGTACGATAGGATTTATAAACATTAACAATAAATGAATGCTATCACACATCGATTTTAATACAAGATGAATATAACAAGACTAAACCCAGCATTGTCCACCGACCTGGACATTTATCTGCATCACAAAATGTTTTACCATTGGTTGAGGCCTCTTCAATATTCTCTTCTTGGTATTAATCTATGTAATATCTCTACCCACAATGCAATAGCCCCCATTTCATTCACCTATGGTGACAAAAAAATCTAGTCGTTCTACTATAAGAAATATGCTGACTTCTAGAGTAGACCTTCAACAACACTTACAGGCCCCTGAGTACCTAAAGAGTGAAAATATAAGAATGAGAAATCCGAATTTCCAGAATTTGTGAAAGCTGAACTTCTGATTCAGCTTATTCAACTCAATTTCCCTCGTATTAAGTTTTTGAAAACGTTATAGATCCAAACAAATTTATGAATATAGTTATTATGTCAACTTATATCAAACTTACAAATTATATAGATGACAAGATTTATCTGCTATCTGCATTTCAAATGTGGTACGAGAAACTATGCTAATACCGTATATCATTCGTGCAAATACATTCGACTAAGAATAGATTATACATGATCATTATTCGAAATCATTCTGCTGTGATGTTCTATTGGCTTGGACACATTGCACGGAATCCATCAAACCTTAATAAATAATTAAATTAATCGGATCTACAGAGAATAGTAATAGCACCGAGCAGCAATTCCGACATAACAAATCAATCACTTAATCAATTTTCGATTAATATGGTAAAATTGTTTGAATCTGCTTCGTCGAATTAATATCCAGGTAATTTTCATTATATCGGAAATTAAATTAAGGAAGTTATTATACATGGTGTTGAAATTTGTTCGTTATTATACGGATATAATAATAGAAACATAAAAAACTCTATTTCTCTTCTTCCCACGATTGACTCCTGAGAACAAACGATTTATATTATCGAACTAACGCATTCTTTCCGGGAAATATTTTCATACTTGTGAAGTATCATCTGTTATACACATTTTAGTTTTATATACCTATACAAATTTTGTCTTGTCGTTTTTACGATGATTTATTACATTATATTCAAATAATACAGAAAGACAATATTGGTGATTTATGTCAATTCCCTGTTCGAAAAGCTCAAATTTCGATCGAACAGATGTTATAAAAAAGAGGAGAAACGTTACTGAATTCTATTAAATATTAAATAACGAGTGTACTTCAAATTTGTGTATTGTACCCGTATGGATATATGCCTACACATTATTATACAAACTGAAATAAATTCAACTAGAATAAATTCTATAAAACTAGGAAGGTTGTAATACATTTTTCTCCAACAGAGGGCTGAGAATTAATCCTCAACTTTTTTAATGTGACATGTTTTATAATTACTCATTTGAAAGACCATTTCAACAGGATTGCAGTGCACTATGTGGTGTTTTGATTAACTAAAAAAAAATCAGAGAAAAAAATACTAACTTCAATATAAACGGTGCTCAAAATGTGGAAAGAATGAAGGATTGGGTGGAGCATTTGTGAAACAACACAAGGCAATACTAATCCAGAGAACCGTAACGAACATTACTAACTCTAGAGCAATGAGGGACGAAGACATAGTAAAAACTGTTTTTGATACTTTGAATCAGGCACTAAAAGGAATTTTTTCCAATCACATTTATAATAACGACGAAACTAACTTTATCAAAAATTATCACAAAGTAAGAAACCAAGTACATTGATAAGACACAAAGTTTATTAAAGGCATATACATTACTCAGGCTGTGCGGAAATGCAGCAGGAGATGTAGTGCCCTTAGGAGGCGCAAGCATTGGCTTACAACTTGAACCAAATACGGTTCAGTCGGAGCTCGGTGCAGTAAACCTAAGTCAGACCAGTTCGATGAAAACACTTTCTAGGAATGGTTCACATCTTTACTATTACGTATCCTCAAGCACCAGGAAGAACCAAATACCATTATTGGTGTTTACACATTAACATCAAAATATTGACGCTTTGCAAGGAAAACCACATTGTTTTCCATCAAATGCTACACGCCCTCTGCAGCCATTATGACAAATATTGCATTGTTTTGCCCAATGAAAGGTGCCTGGAGGAACATCCTGAAAGACTGGAAGGACACGCTTTGGTATACTGCTGAAAAAAAAACGCAGCACATGAATATTCGTTTTTTCCCACGTTGGAGAAAGTTTCTTAGAACAAAGTAAGAAGAAGCGATAGCATGCGTCAAATTAAGAAAAGATAGAATGTTCTAAAGCAAGAAGTAGAAGAGGTTAAGAAGACCAAGTAGTAGCAGCTATCCCTCACCCGTTATTATATAAGTGTTGTATAAGCAATACATGGAGTTAAACAAAAAAACAAAAAATGCCTATAATTAATGGGCGCTCGTGGTATATTGTTGGAATTCACCCTGCGAATGAATGCAATGAAAATAGAAGCAAACCACGTGGTTTCGACCTTCTAGGCCTCGTCAGTGCAACTACGATCTTGCTTGCAACTGCAGTAGTTTTTTAAATCATATCTGGTTTTGATATCTGTAACTTTTTGCGTTTTTGTGTTTTGTTTTTTTTTTGTTGAGATATTGACCTTCTAGTAGGAGAGATTTAACCCACTCGTCTTTACTCCTTTGTATATAAATCGGCAAAAGACGTATTGAAACGTGTAGGAAAACTGAATCATAAAATCTAAATTAATATTTACATATCTAACATAAGTAACCACATAATGACATAACCAGTATTTCCTGAAATACCAATGATCTTATCAGTAGAAAATAAATTTAATTAAACGGCAAAAATTCTCAAACACAAAAAATCTCTTATTAAAAACACAAAAAATATCTTATTTTTCTGCCTATACAAACACATCAGACAAATTTCGCGTCAATAAGTATCTGACTATAGAAACTTAAAAACATATTCTTTAGTTTTAATTTGCATGTCATTTAGTTGTCAAAATATATTTATATTTGAACTTTTTCATTTATTTAATGTACGAAAGATCGATGGATAGTAGCTATACTATCTTGAAGACTGTTCGGAAAAATTTCAAAACGAATTTCTGAACTTTGATTGTGATAGTTTTTAGCATACTTACCGTTAAACATTGTGTCAAAGTCTTTAGAGAAACAGGAAGCGTTAAACGAAAAGAAGGAAGTGGTAAACCGAAAACGCGGACTGTAGAGCTTATTAATAATGTAAAGGAAAATTCAGATAATGCACTAGGAACCTCCACCGAAGTTTTATCTCAACTAACTGGTGTATCATATGACACTTTATAGTTTTGAAAAAGAATGTGCATTTATTTCCTTAGCACCTGTTTTCTTGAAATTTTGCAAGTTTGTAATTTTCGAATAATAACATTTTGCCAATGGTTCTTAAACAATATCGACATAACCTACTTGACAAAACATTCTTTTCCAATGAAGTATGATTTTGTCTGACTACACAAAAACCTGATAACTTTCATATTGAAACATCTCTCCATCCACAAAGAAATGGTGTTTGGTGTGCTAAAAGTCGTAGGTGAATCCTGCTCTTGATGATTGGTCCGCTTTTTAATGGTACTTCAATAGCGAATAGATTCGAGATAAAATTATATTTTCTTATAATCAACTAAATTGGGAAGAAATTACAAAAAATTTGTGGGGAGGCCATTACATCTGTGAAAAATATCCATAGTAGTATGTATAATAACAAGTGATAGATCGTACTTGTCTTCGACATAAAGAATTCTTAAGAGAGAAACATCGGTGCAAACAATTTCTTTCTATGTTCCTAGTATCTGTGTCTTATCGTTCCTTCGCAATAAAAATATGCATATGAACCGACAATGAAACTCAGTAGAACTACCAACAAAAGTTATTCTACTATGAACGAGATAGCTACAAATTTTACATTGTAAAAAGGTCCAAAAATATACAAATCACGAATTAATAAAAAAACGGAAAGAAAAATATCTCTCTTCTTAAACAATGCTAAATCTAGTGATCTTTGACAAACCATTTATGAGTATAGTTTATATTTTTACCCTAACGTTCAGAAATATTCTAAACTGCTTATTTAATTTTCATTTAATCAGATTCAATATTAACTATTTTTTAAAAAGGAAAGAGACTTTTTAGGAAAGTTAATATTTCGTCTAATTCATGTTCCACTTTTCCATTAGAATAGTCCTACGTTTTACAAAAACCTTATAATTGAGGATACCTCCCCCTTTAATTAAATCCAATCAAACCCTGATCACACAAGTAAACATGCCTTGGCAATACATAACTCTGATAATATCCCACCAAAAGGAAAGAAAAAAAATATTTTTTTCACTTTCAGGTCCCAAACTAATTTACCTGTATATTTGAGGCCTAGTAACCCACACAGAGAGGAATTCCTATCATTAGGAAACATCCTACTGGGTGCAGAGGTTCGCTGAAATTTTTCATCAATTTAGCTTGTTCGATTAATTAACAAACGTCCTTGGTTTGGAGTTTTTCCGATCGCTTTGTAAAAAAAGCACGCTACGCAGTGTCGGAAAAAAACCGTTAAATTCGAAAAACACGAGAAGAATCCACGTGTGGGCGAACGTACGTGTAACACGGAGATAGAAAAAGGGACCGATAGAGTTGGCAAACGGAATGTCAAATCGGAAGAGGATACAAACGGAGGCGTCGCTTCCTGCTTAACAATACCTAAATATTATTAAAGGCTCGGGCGCACAATATGTTGAGGTAGATGATTTTACATCTGCAATTTTTCAGATCTTTTATTTGATTCTTGGGAAAATTAAAAAATGTAGATAGTAAGATTGTAGTATGTATTCTTTTACGTATTTTATATATTTTTCAACCCATAAATTCGTTCGCATTTTTATCCACATTTTCTGATCCCTTTCGGCTGAAATTACTAATATACGAATGTGATGGTGGTCTTACGGGCCAAATCAAATTTTGCAATTCAAAAGAAACTTCAATTTCGAATTTGTATTAGTTCTAATAAACTAAATGTATAAGTTATGGAGGAAAAAGGCAAAATCAGTTTCAGGACCTCTGGTGGCTATATATAACGCGTTACTTGTCTAAATACACCTAGTGTTATAGCTTAAAAAGCACTGCCATTAATGACTTTACAGATTTTACAGTTCTTGCAATTTTAAAACAATTGAATTATTTCCGGTTATGCGGTTTAAAATATGAATCTATGGAACTAAGAGATATTTTCTTATGTATTTTTGGGTGGCCATGCTGTTGGAAATTGAGCCATTATAGCAAGTTAAATGTTTTAAGATAAAACTACTAATTTATTGACGTGAAAGATTGTTACAATTAATTTGAAGTGAAGCATCTCTACTAAGATAGTAAATATGTAACAGTATTTTCTTTAGTATTGGAGTCTCCTGGAATCCAAATCAGTGAAACTATTACTTATAACTAGCTGCATAACATTAACTCAATATTCCTGGACCAGACTCAAACGGTATATGCAGTCAACACTTTTAATAATAATAATAATAATAATAATAATAATATGTATTTTCCAACAGGCGAACCCAATTACAGGAAAAAAAAACAATAATACAAAATAAAGAGTAGATGTAAAACATACATAACTAAATTCTAAATATTATAAATTACATCGCATATATGCTGAAAGCTATCAAAGTGAATGTCACATAGGTTACTTAATATATTAAATTTGTTACACATGAGAGAAATCGGTGACCGAGATAACGCATTAGTTCGTACAGCTGACGAATAAAATAAATCTTGTAACCGAGAGTTCGGACTTGGAACGCGAAAATTTATTTTACCTAATAGATAAGGACAATCAATGTTACCATGCAATATATTATATAAAAACTTCAATCCGCACACAGCACGTCTCTTCTCAAGTGAGGCAATATTGAATCTACCCAGCAATGCGTCATGATCAAGTCCACGTTCCGGATAAACACCATCAGCAAGAAACATAATATATTTGAAAAATTTCCTTTGCACAGACTCTACGCTTTTCGTATGTACGACATAAATAGGATACCAAATTAGTGAGCAATATTCAAGCTTTGATCTTATGTAAGTATAATACAGTTGTTGCAAACATCTGACATCTCGAAAATCTCGGCAGTTTCTGAAGATGAATCCGTAAGTACGATAAGCGCTTGCAATAGTTTCATCAATGTGCTCAACAAAGCTGAATTTTATGTCAAATAAGACACCTAGGTCTTTATGTTTAGAGGTGCGACGAAGCACTTCGCCTTTGATGGTGTAGTTATAATTAATAACGGTGTGCTTCTTTGTGAAGGTCATTATCTCACATTTATGTAAATTCAGCGAAAGATGGTTTTCATCACACCATACATTTAGCGCACTTAAATCTTTTTGTAGAGACTTGCAGTCTTCCAACGAGCTTACACTAGAGTAGATCTTCAAATCATCAGCAAATAACAGTTTTTCGCAAGTTAATTGAGTTGTGACATCATTAATAAAGATCAGAAATAGAAGCGGTCCCAAATTTGATCCCTGAGGAATGCCTGATGTTGGATAAAAATCTGAAGACCTGGTGTTACGGTACTGGACGAATTGTTTGCGATTAATCAGATAAGATTGAAACAGGCAGATTAAAGCTGGAGAAAGGCCTACACCATACATTTAGCGCACTTAAATCTTTTTGTAGAGACTTGCAGTCTTCCAACGAGCTTACACTAGAGTAGATCTTCAAATCATCAGCAAATAACAGTTTTTCGCAAGTTAATTGAGTTGTGACATCATTAATAAAGATCAGAAATAGAAGCGGTCCTAAATTTGATCCCTGAGGAATGCCTGATGTTGGATAAAAATCTGAAGACCTGGTGTTACGGTACTGGACGAATTGTTTGCGATTAATCAGATAAGATTGAAACAGGCAGATTAAAGCTGAAGAAAGGCCTATTCTTTCTAGCTTATTTAACAGGATGTAATGATCAATCTGATCAAACGCCTTTTCAAAGTCGGTATAGATCACATCTACTTGTCCACGTGTATCCAAAACCTCTGACACATACTGAGAAAAACAGGCAAGATTGGTAACCGTCGAGCGTTTCGCCATAAAGCCATGCTGATTGGGAGAAAGCAGATTTTTAACGTGATAATATATGTTATCATATAGTACAGCTTCAAATATTTTAGCAAAGTTACAAATAATTGATATTGGTCTATAATTCCTGATATGTGATAAGTCATCTTTTTTGAAGACGGGCGATATTCTAGAAGTTTTCCATAGCGTCGGAAATGTTTTAAGTTTTAAAATCAAGTTAAAAATATGTTGTAGCGGTTTAACCAAGATTGAAGCAGTATCTCGTAGAAGGAAGCTAGGGATTCCATCGACTCCACTTAAAAGCGAATTCTTACTCTGTTTCATTTTTAATAAAATATCATTCTCTGAAATGGATAATAGGCTGATGGTATCTTGGTAACCTAACGTTTGACTGACATCAGTGCGTAGGTCTTTGTTGGAGGCGGTATAAACGCTATCGAAGTAATTTCCAAAGGCTTCAACTATTTGTAGAGGCGTTGTAAGCTCCATACCTTCATAAACCATCGTACCTGGTATTCTTGTAGTTCCTTTTCTGTTGTGGGTGAAAGACCAGAGCTGCTTTGGGTCTCGCAAAATCGATCGCTCAATCTCAGCGATGTAGTCCTTATACGAATTCCGAATTAATGATTTACATTGGGATCTAATTTGTTTGAAGCAGTTACAATCATACACAGTCCTATTTTTTTTGTACTTTTTATATGCATTGTGTTTACTCCGAATACATTCTATAACATTGTTGTTAAACCATGGGGGATAATAGCGTTTATTTGAATTCGATTTATATCTCGGTACGGACTGATCAAATACATTATATAAAATATTATAAAACGCGTTGCAAGATTCTTCTACATTATATATATTACTAATAACTGACCAATCAACACGAAGCAACAAATCATAAAGTAAATGAAAATTGGCTTTCCTAAAATTGAATGGCATTTCGCCATGTTCATCCTGAAAACGCTTAGCAGTGGCAGCGCAACAATTAATTGATAATTCCAATGGTGGATGATGTAAATCTTCATCCAATAGCGGATCCTCACTTCTCTCAACGGTAACTTGAAGATTACACAATACAAGATCTAGTAAACGATTATTAGTATTAAGTACAAAGTTTTTAGGATCATATTTATAGTTCGTGCTTGAGGTTGTGTCGATGCTTGAGCACACGATTTTGACACATTTGTAATGACATTTATGTCAAAATCACATAGTGCGACCTGACTATCAGTACAGATTTAGATGATTGCTCCTTTCATGCCTTTGTTTAAGAATTATCGCTTTTAAGGAGAGATTGGTGCTCGGACAATGAACGCCAATTCCCACCCCTTTACCCGTCTTGAATCCGTTCATGTTGCAGAAAAGTAATCCGTTAACACTCTTAATCGCCGTTCGCGCCTCAGTTTGACATATATGATAATAGTCTAATAAATTTCTCAATTATGCAATTATAAACACCCCAGAATTAGAGTAGAAACTAGAGAGAAATATATTATTGCTTGAACGCACTCGAATTAAGCACGCATTAGCAGTCACGACTCATGTACGAATATAAAGAGACGTATGACATATTTGTTTTAAAATATTGTATGTACAGTCGTGGCCAGATAAATGTAGTACAACCTTAAATTTCCTATCTGTCAAAAATTTGAAATTCTATCATTGTAAGACGAGCTTTAGCTTAAGCTGCTTGTCATAAAAATTAAATGTCAGATCATACCGAAACACTAATTTACACCATACATTTTTTTAAACGCTTGAACTACATTTATCTGGCCTCGACTGTACAATCGTGGCTAGATAAATGCAGTACAATTAATTAAATTTTTATGGTGTAAGTTAGTATTTTGATATTTAAATGTCAAATCATTTTAAATTTTAAAACGTCAATTAAATATATTTTTACAATAGCATGTAAGCCTACAATAGCTGATAAAAAAAATGATGAAGGTTAAGAGACAATAATAAAGTTAATATGTTCCGCTATGATCTGAAATTTGATTTTTATGACAAATAGCTTAAGCTTAAGTTCGTCTTACAATAATAAAATTACAAATCTTTGACATACATGAAATTTAAGGTTGTACTACATTTATGTGGCCACAACTGTACAATAATCGCTTTTTCCATTTGCAGCATTCACAAAATTCAGAATATACCTAAAACATTTTTTTAAAGCCCACAATAATTAAAAATTATGATAAAAAACGACGAATATTAACCTATACTGAACAGTTTTGAAAAATATAATCCAACGCTGTTGCGTACATTGAGACTGACCACTGGTAAACCATAAAAGCAAAAATCACCAAAGAAAATGTGTTTCATTTTGTAAATGCAGTCTCGCATATAACTTGTACGAGTTGTTGTAATGTTAAAAACTGCAAAGAAAGAGTAAAACTATCCAAGGACGATAATTCTGCGTATACATGAATTAAGTGTATACTTAAAACTAATGCTTAGTTTTTGTTTTGCAGAGTACATGTTCGTGCAACATGACACAACTAATGAACTCATTTATAATGCCAAAAATGCTACCCGGACCTCCAGGTATACCTGGAGCTGAAGGTAAAACTGGTCCACCAGGTATGACCGGTCAACCAGGTATACCTGGTGAGAGAGGTTCGGCTGGACCTTCTGGTGATAAAGGTGAACGAGGCGAACGAGGACCAGTAGGCTTAATCGGACCACAAGGTCCTAAAGGTGAAGCTGGTAAAGATGGCATTCCAGGCCAAGCAGGACCACCAGGACCCCCCGGCAAACCAGGACCAGTCGAATTTGAAAACTCTGACGTAAGATATTTACTGCAATACACGATATTTCTAAAAATCTCCCTTTATTCTTTAGTGATATTAACATAACATTACTAATCTATTCATGTTTATATAGAACCTATAAAATAGCATAAAGTTCTCGAAATATTCCATCGCAAACTTACTAGTTTAAAAATCGTTCTACAAATATCGGATGAGGTTTATCTTCGCCAAAGAAGTTAAGCACCTCCGGCCTTTTGCACTTCAACTACCTATTCAAATAAATCCCTTATATCCACTCCCGAAGTGTAACTCAACACGAAAGTTAGACTTCCACACTTGTTAAAATTTTTATCTGACCAAAACTTCCACCTTAAAAACTTTCCTTATATTACTTTTGCGGATATGCCAGTCAAATTTACATGTTAATGTCGATTTCTTTTTTACTGCCTACATCCTGCAGCCGAGTTGGAAGCCGAGGAATCCCTTCAAGGTGCCTATAAAATTTCACGATAGTAATAATCTTTGTCAACAGAGGTTTTAACAAAATATTTGTCATATTAAGCTTATGATTATCGAATATAATATAACCCTAAACTTTTAATTAACTTAAAATAGTAGCAAACAATATGCAACAAAATCCACAGAAGCATCCTTCTATTTAAAATGCTTCTCTTCTAAAATCTACATATCATTATTACTATGAGCATTTCTAGCGATATATCATGAACTATTTTCTATACTTTTTATAATTTCTATTTATCATCATTTATAGAAACGAAGAATAACATATTTTATTAAGACTTCTGTTGCAGTGTCTACAATGAACTATAACAAGATTATGATCTTTGCGTGCAGTAAAATATATTGTGTACTTACTGTTACTGTAGAAGGTGAAACTTTTGCGAGTTTTGATTGATGTTACGATATGTATTTTTCTATTTAGAACTTTTATATCAAAGTGCAATAACAACTAAATTTCGTAATAACTGATATAAAAGGATCAGTTTGTAGAATATTAATTTATATATAAGAAAATATATGTATTATTACATAGAACATACATTTATCTGAGTGAGCGAGGTTGCAGTTTGTGAAGAACTGAAGTTTCTGCAGTTTATAAAGAATATTTTGCTGCGATCAAAAAAGATGGATAGGTCAGTAAATCGTTACAATTGCTAGTATCGTTCGCTAAAAAAAATTTTATTGGACACAAACATTTTACAAACAACGCCAAGGCAAATTAGATTCTATGTATATTTCTTACAACTTAGTTCATGCCAACATTGACTCTTATTTGTCCTAATGACGAAGATGACGGCATATTTGGTTTCAGCAATATGGAGCATCTTCTTACTTCTAGATAGCTGTCCATCAATTTCCTGACGAAATATTTCCAAAACAATATAATACCTAACTGCGGGACTTAATTGATTTTGCAGAATCCAATCATGAAGTATTTAGCTACATACATTGTTCGAATACTCCTCCTTACAAAGAGTTGTATTCGGTTTGCATTTTTCTACCCAAATCCGTATGTTTTTTTAATTTCTTTCTATGTTTCGACTTTTATTAATCCTTGGCTTTACTTCAATTCAATTGTTTTGACAACAAATTTTTGAGTTTTCCGATGCATGCTGTATCCTGACGTGGATTGAATTGCATTACATATGAGTATGACGCGGCTCAAGAATTACTTAATGAAGCATTCCTATTTGGAACAGAACAAAAGGCCGAATATATAACATCTTTGGTTTTTTCCCGTAGATTCTTAAGAAACATATTGTCGCAGTGAACAATTTCATTTAGATCTGTCGTTCCTTCAAACGCTGGCCAAACATCCTTGTTTGCCACGTTAAACACAGTTAAATTAAATGCTGCTTTAGCATAGAATAACTTCTTGTCGACTCATATTACACATTTTCGTTTGCTTTTTAGCATCTCTTGCTGCAATTTTTCTTCGTAAGAGCAAATTAAATTCTTCAATCTTCTCTAATGTTCATTTTCTGGTAAAAAGGACTTCTTTATGAAGAAAATATGAAACTGGGTTCTTCCCATAGATATAAAGGTATATACGAGAGCTATTCAGACAGAAGGGAACGTTTTGGAATTTAAAAAAAAACAAGTACATAGGTACAAGAAAAACTTTTTGTTATATACATGTGAAAAAGGGACTAACATACTACTTTTCAACATAATCACAACACAAATTCAGGCACTTATCATAGCGGTGAACAAGCTTTAAAATTCCTGTGTCATAGAATTCTGCCACCCGTGATCTCAACCACTCACTGACGCGTACTTGGAGCTCCTCATCGTCGTCAAAATGTTGTGTTGCTAGGCAGGTCTTCATTCTCGGGAATAAGTGAAAATCACTTGGAGCAAGATCTGGACTGTACAGGGGTTGAGGAAAAACTTCCCAGTTGAACGTGTCCAAAAGTTCTTGCGTACAGTTTGCTGTGTGAGGCCGGGCATTGTCATGAAGAAGTAAAATTTTGGATAGCAATTTTCCTCGGCGCTTGTTTTGGATAGCTCTCCTTAGGTCTTGCAATGTTTGGTAGTACCGCTCAGAATTTATTGTTGCGCCACACTTGAGAAAATCAATAAGAACACGTTGCTTGTCCCAGAACACTGTTGCCATAATCTTCCTTGCCGACAAAGTTTGCAAACATTTTCTTGGTTTTTTAGGGGAACTTGTGTGCCCCCACTCCATGGACTCTAATTTGGCGTCGCAATTCACATGTTTCACTCAGGTTTCGTGCCCTGTTACGATTCGATCCAGTAGTGCAGCTCCATGACTGTGGTAGGCCTCCAAAAACGTCAAAGCTGCCCCCACTCGTTGTTCTTTCTGGTGTTCTGTAAGCATTTTTGGCACCCATCTTGCACAAAATTTGTGGTAGCGTAGCTTCTGTGAAACAATTTGAAACAATAAGGTCCGTGAAACTTGTGGGAAACATACAGAAAGCTCAGTTATTGTGAAACGGTGGTTTTCGCGAATCTTTTCGTCAACTTTGGAGACCAGCTCATCAGTCACAATGCTCGGACGGCCACTCTTCTCGTTATGGTGGACATTTGTTCGGCCATTTTTAAACTGAATGCGCCACTTCCTCACAGAAATTTCAATAATTATGTTGTTCCCGTACACTTCACACAGTTCCCGATGAATTTGTATTGGTTTTAAGTTTTTTGCCAAAGAAAATCGAATCACAGACCGCACCTCACAACTGGCGGGATTTTCAGCAGTACACATTTCAAATTTGAATATTAAAAAAACGGGCAGTGCGCAGATATTCCCGTTGTTACAGCTGGACGGTGACTGAGGTACCGAGCACGAGCATACCAATATATACGCGATTGGCGTACGCCTGGCGGCGTCAGGTGGAAACGTTCCTTACTTTCTGAATAGCCCTCGTAGAATGCTAATAGGTTACAAAAAGTGCGATCACGTGAGTGTCGCCATTGTACACCATTACGGTGGGGATTATGGCGGGTTTTTGAAAATTTATTTACTCGGATACATATAAAAAGTAGTTATATTTTGGCTGAAGGACTTCTATCAGTGGCCTTGTAAGTTGACACCATAAAATACTATGAAATAGAAGTTCACAGCGTCATAATAAACGGTAAATAAATAGTGTGTAATCGCAGTAGCAATTATTATTTTTCATATACCTACATATTGCAGTGCTCGTAATTTAATTGTAAGTTTAAAATAAATAAAGACAATTAATTTTCCTAGATTTCTGCTAAAAGATTTATACGATACTCAAATATTTGTGTATGTGTGCAGGAAATTATCTTTTCGCAGTATTTTTCACCTGCGTTTCTTCTTCCCTACTTCTTTACTTTCTTTTCTGACGTTTCTTTTTATTTGCTTACCTGTCTATCACCACATCTTCCTTTTGCTCCATTTCAAGACCTCCGTAGTATATGTTTCATGTTATGTAACAATTCATTTTTATATCCGTTGGCCTAAATTGAAATTCACGATAAGTGATCACATATTAGCTAACTTCAACAACATACCATATTCGAGAAGAAAATCTAAGAACATCTATAAAGAAGCTACAAATGGTACTCATTTACTGTTGTATGATTTCAGAAAGCACTTCTTTATTGTAACAATAACACAAGGTGAGAAATAAGTCTAATCCATTCAAGCTAATTATATTCAATACAATATATAATACAAGCCTCTAAATTAAGCATCATGGAAACAGTGTATGTAGTAAGTAGCAGAAAATATTCACCAAAATATCTAACACAAGACTTTACCAAAATGTAAACAATAACCTCAAATCTCATATAAACACACAAAAATGTATACATAAAGGTAACCAACCAACCACGTTAACTCAGTGAAAACATCAAATAAAACTAAAAATGTAACTAAATGGTGTCACAATGGCGGCCCCCATGTTGTCCCAACTCAGAAAGCTGCGCATATACGGCACATAAGCGTTCTATATACCTCTATATCTATGGTTTTTCCTTGTTTTTATCACAATATTGTTTATACAGATAACAGTGTTATTCCAGAGGCATTCCATCACGTGATGACAGCCTTTCTCTAAAACTACAGGCAAAGTTTTCGCCACTAGCGTCGTGTAACACGTACATAAACAGACGTATTACACCACAATTATTAATAAAGCAACCGCAGTTTTGTTTAAAAATTTTCTTGTATTTGCAATTAGAGTTGGATACCTGTAGTCCAAGCACTTGAGCTGGATGCCCTTTGTACCATTTTCTTGTATTTATCTCATTTACTTGTAGCAGAGGAATTGTAACTAACTTGACCTTCACAATAAAGCTCATCTTTAAGATAATAAACACTCTGTTTATTTTAGTCTAAAGGTTTTGGGCTAATTTTAGGATACGTTGACTTCTATAACAGCACATACTTTCATACATATTACCAAAAGGAAAAGAAAAACACGAAACACCACTTTGCCATTACATTCTCCTTTAAAAATGGGACTATGACGTGCCACATACATATGTGCATGTCGCAAAATAAGGTGTACCTATCATTTTTTAGATAAAATTCTTATGCTGACTACCATTTCTTTGTTGCAAAGGAAATCTTTATTTTAAATATTGAAAAGGAATTGCAGACAGGCATTGAATATTCGCCATAAATGTGTTTAGAATTTCCTATGATATCAAAAACAGCATCAAAATCGGAATCTTATATTTAAAAATGTTTGGTTTTAGTATATAATTTTGTTAAGTCAGCCGGCATATTAGTGAACTTGATCGTAAAATGCATAAAAACAAAATAAAATTGACGTTTCCGAGTATAATAGTTATTAGTTTTGTTCTGAAGTTGGCAATCGTGCTATATAAAAAATTAATTTTAGCATTTTAGACAAGAAAAAAAGAAGAAACAACAATTGCCGTTAGAATTCTTCGAGATTATCAATAAGTGGGATATAATAATTTAAAATTACTGTACAAACTAATTTTTAACTAATTTTTAAATTAGTTTGACCAGAGACAAAAACACAACGAAATTCATGTTAAATAATGTTTAATTACACAGTAAGTAACCGACTAACTAGTGGGAAGTCATGAGGGTCAATGAGGGAAATTCTAAGGATGCCAGGATAGGGAAATAAATCAATTTACCGGAACGAGAACTACCTACTTGTCCCAAATTAGGTAGCTACACCAACGTCCCTTGCTATACTGAAACTAAAACGAAAGAGAAATATCAAAGAATTTGTCGTATTCAGAAATGTATAATGTAAAGCGGGCATTGAATTTGTATATGCATTGATTACTTACGTTCGTTTACTAACTTTGAGTGAAGTAACATTCTTGGCGAGAGAAGCCCACTTCTGTAAAGACTGGAAGGATTAACTGTTACGATTCCACAATTTAACGTTATTTGTCAATCTAACTAAAAACGTAATATATCAACTATTAAAGTGTCGAACATAAGCATTACTTTCCCGAACCTATAAAATGAATCTTAAAGTTATAACTATTGTTTAAATTGTTAATATACCGTCGACTCACACCAATAATTATTGTCAATATCATATTTAATTTATATTATAATATTTATAATCAAGAAAATGCAAATGAAAACAAATTCTTAAATTATATTTTCCCATTAGGACGTTGTGTTAGGCGCCGGAACAGTTAGACCCGGAGTTCCAGGAAACAAAGGTGAACCTGGTACGGCAGGAGCACCAGGTCCTCGCGGCGAAAGAGGTCTTCAAGGTGTCAAAGGTGAAAGAGGTGAAACAGGTGCTAAAGGTGATCGAGGCGATAGGGGATTCCCTGGAGAACGTGGCTCTCAAGGACCCAAAGGTGAACCTGGAAGCCCTGGTATCGACGGTATACCTGGAACCTCAGGAGCCAACGGAAAAAATGCCGAAAAAGGAGAAAAGGGCGATCCTGGAAAACCCGGTACGCAAGGTCCACCTGGACCACCAGGAGTTCCAGTCGAAATAGTGGGAGAAAAGGAGACGCCGATAACAGTAGCTGGTCCTCCGGGATTACCGGGTGATGCGGGCGACACCGGACCTAAAGGTGAAAAGGGAGATGCCGGAGAAGCTGGAATACCTGGAGTTCCCGGTTTGAATGCTCCTCCTGGATCTCCAGGAGAAAAAGGAGAGCCTGGAAATGATGGACCTATTGGTCCTCTAGGTCCGCCAGGTCAAAAGGGGGAAAAAGGAGAAAGGGGGCCGCCAGGTGCTGTAAGTGTAGCAGACATGACGACGCAAGTTATCTCAGTAAAAGTAAGTAACTAATTTATGATTGAAATATCTTTTGTAAATATTAAATCGTAATAGGGAGAGAAAGGTGAAATGGGAAGGAGAGGTAGGCGCGGTAAACCAGGCCCTCCAGGCGCAGCAGGAGTACCTGGAAAGATTGGACCGGCTGGGGAAATTGGCTTGCCCGGATGGATGGTAAGAACAAGACCTTTCTATATTATATAACAAACATTTATTTAATAATTTATGATTTCTATGCTATCTATAGAATAACCCAAAGGTAAGAAAAACTGTAACTGTAATTAATATTGTTATTCCTTCTGTATCGAAGGATTTAATTCTATCTAAACCTTTATGTATGTACTTCAAAACACCGACTGTGTACACGCTGTTCATTATCCATAAAGATTTATGCATATATGCTTTAGTTAACAGATTCGTAAATGTGTATATAACATACAAACGGAAGAATAATATCGCGTTAGGTATAATAGCTATAATTTGAAGTTATAATTGTTTTAAATGAAAATTCCAGATATGCAATCCATACATAAATACACAACGCGTGTATGTTCCAAATAACCATTAGGCCTGTAAACATTTTAAACAAAAATATCAATTTACTTGTTTTTCTTGAACCTACAGATATATGTATGTACACTTCTTGTATGTCTGCATATTTACATCTGCCTGCGTTATTTTATGTTACGCGAGCGATTTATATTTGTACGCCGTTTTTGTTATTTCTATTTTTTTGATATTTTCATTTCAATGTTTGCTAAACGACCTCGTTCAAATGCACGTTCACAAACATGAATTTCGCCTTTTTTATATTATACGAGATGCTTGCCCATAAACTACAGGCACTTGTCTAAATAGCTTCCCGATTTTAGTAGCCATGATATAGTATGTAAAGTTGAATCTTTTTATTTCAAATATTAAATGCGTTGTCTACAATTTTTCGATGTTATTTCAGATTAGCGATTTAGAATATTACTGCGGGAAATCCAAGTTTGAAAACTTTCTTCCTGATCAAGAACCGTTTAGAACTGTTAAATTAACCTATGATCAGCTTTCAATTGTTACCAATTCTTCACCCGTGTTCGATGTCTCAATCATGTTTTGAAGTCAAATTTTTGTGTTTCATTTTCTAAATTCTAAAAAGGTTCTAAAGCCAAAAGTTGAAAATATAAGTTTTTTATGCGAAGTTTTAACTATTGGAATAATTGTAGTGATATATCTACCCTGCATTATAACCGTCATGGAAAAGGAACGGTTCTTATCTGACTCAAAAAACCCATGTCCTTGGTAAGCATTGGGCGTGTACCATTTTAGCTTGTAACGCACTAAGATACGCGAGATATTTATCGAGTCCAAACAGGCACAATAACAATATAAAAAAATATATTAATGAAGAATGATTTTTTTTCTTCTCCGAAGCATATACAGATATGAAATATAGTAAATTAATTATTAAACTAATTTGTCACATTTTTAGATTCTAGTAATGATGATAAAACAATCGCCGAGCAGACATTTTTGCCATATTCTATTGCAATCTGTGTGCAGAGAAATTCATTTCTTTATTTCACTTGTTCTGTGTTTAACTCTTCTATAAAGTTCTGATTTCTTTCCCAAATAATACTAAAAATTATTATTATTCTAATATTCATTAATTACTGTATGCCAAAAAAAGCCAAAATGTCAAATGTTCTTCCAGTTGTCCTGAACATTGTATTATAGCCTTCTACTACATTATAAAATAAAAGAAAGACAAACTCTCGCCTAGGATTTTTTTTTTGAAAATTGCTCTTTTGACAATTGTTCCAGATTTTTGACAAATAAATTTAGAAAAATATGTTTTGCAATTAATTCATGAATTACAGTAGAAGACTCAAATGAACGTTTTGTTTTCAGCAGGATTTTAATATTAATTCTCCATTTAGAAAATGGAGAATTGTTCTAAAATTGGTTATTTTTTGTTAATTTTAAAATTTCGGGACTGAACTAAAACTGTATCGTTTCAAGTAATTTTAATATTATTTTACAAAACTCTGGAACAATGTTCAACAAGCTGGAACAATTTTCAATATATCAAATCTATAAGAAGTGGAGCTAACCTGAACAAGCGTTTTTTATCTAGTTTACTCTATTTGTTCGCAAAACTTTTGAACAATGTAGAACAAATATAAAACAATGTAGGATAACTTTCAAATCTTCGCAAAAGGGAGGTTGGCGTAAAAAGTGTTTTTTTTTTTCGATTAATCGTTAATATTGTTTTTTGCGCCATTGGTTGTTTTTATCAGTTTACCGTGTCTGTTTCCACGCCGATAAGTTGCTATTACTGGTTTCTATTGTAACAAAACTGAACGGTTTGGGAACTAGGAACTAGGAACGACAGCATCAAAAGCACAATCTGACTTGTTTGGAGCAAAACCATAGAAGCCATGGAACAGCCATCCAACGGTTTCAGTTCCAAGCTTCCTGATTTTCACAAATTTATTTATATAAATTATTATTATTCTAGAGATTCCAATCGCACAAAAAATGTTATAAGCATGTCGAACGTTACGGATTACATCCCTTACCGTTCTCCATACTTAATAGACTATTGCAAAAGTCATAAGCAATAATGAACAAAGCTAAAACAGTCTGTTTAAGCTTACAAAATTTCTAGTTTCGAAAATGAATGCCCTAAAATTTTTTTGTTTATCTTATCATTATTATATAAAACTCTGAAACAGTGTACAAAAATCCTATAACAATATAAAATTGTATATAAATAAATATTCCTTATTATTGTATAATCATTAACTACTGTGTTCCAATCCTCGTCTTCTCCAGATTTCGTGGCTAGATATTGATAATCAGTACATTTTAGGAGCTCCTAAACACTGCATTTTATATGCAAATCGAATGAACTTTACAGACAGTAACAGTTTTAAATTCGCCCGCAATGAGCCATTGATCTTTCATCAAATATATCCTAAGGAAGACGTTAAGCAATAAGTCTAAAAGTATACGGTGGATGTTCCATCCTATTGATATCAATTTGCACGGTGTCGTAATTAAGAACAAAAGCTTTCTTTTCAAGTCTTAGTTTTGCTTCATGTAATTTCAATTTATTTAATAATACTTTTATTATGAAGTAACTTACGTTCGTTAATTAATTTTAGTCTTAGTTATTACTTTTCTTTATTATAACCTTTTCATAAAACTTCATAATTCACAGTAATAAAACATCAAAAGAAGATAAAGTAATAAGGGAACAAATAAGAGAACATAAAAGGAAACGATTATGTTACTAAATTTAATTACAATGGAATTATATTTATAACAATAGTCAAAATTTATTTGCGCTAATTGTACAACAATATTCGCAAGATTTTCGAATAATTAATATTCCGCCACCCCGAAAGTGTACATTTAACGTGGCGGGAATAACACTCCGCCCCTATAAAATTAAAAGCTTTATTATTTCCGGCCCGAACGTTATTAGAAGGAAGAGAAGACAATACAATGAATTTGTATACAGCCGCGTACTTTCGTCATTTTCCCAAAGCGGCCGTCCTTAACCCATCTTCTTGCTTTTATCATCGTCAATCAATACTCGTCCACGTTGTTTTGCTCATATTTTCCGCAGCAATGCTATATAAACTGGCGAAACTTTCAAAGAAAACGATCTTCGGAAAGTTTTTGCCATTTTGATTTGATGCGCTCGGCTGCAAAATGACGGCGAAAAAGTAGGAAACATAACAACGGTCTTATTAGCACTTCCACTTAGAAGGATGCTCGCCTTTTATTGTTATTGAAGGTTTTACGTTTGGTTTTATTTTATAATTAAATCTATACAGTCTAAAATATGTTTGTAGTCTAATCAATTGCTTTAATATCCAGAATCTTTAATTAACAGCACATAATGGCAGATCATCTTTTTATAGACTTGAACAGTAGTACATGCTTTGAAAATATATAAATCTAATATTATTATAAATGTTTACTGAATCACTTCGTTTTTTTTTCAAATAACTTAATGTTGACATTTTGTTTTTATTATACGTACTTACCTACCCTAATTCCCAAATGAACATGATAAAAATTTCAAAACTTTGTAATCCTATAACTAAATTTAGATGCGCATTCACAACACAAAGCTATTCACTTTTTTCAGGGTAGACCTGGACATCAAGGGCCTCCGGGCACTCCAGGACTGAAAGGTGAAAAAGGCGAATCCGGATTCTCTAACGGGGTTAGTAATAGCTCAAAACAATTTTGATCGCCTTATAAATCGTTTCTTTCCTAGAGTCGAGGTGAAAAGGGAGACAAAGGTGAAAGGGGCACCGATGGTAAACCGGGTACACCGGGAAGAGATGGAAATCCGGGACCTCCAGGTCCACCAGGACGTACCTCCGATGAGACAATAAAATATATCCCAGGTCCACCGGGACCACCCGGACCTCCAGGTCATCCTGGATTATCCATTACGGGACCTAAAGGAGAACCGGGCATGCCTGCTTATGGTGACACAGGATTTAATTTACGACCAGGTAAATTAAATGTAGTTGTAGTATTCTAAGATATTTATTGCAAATTATGTTATTTGAATTACTTTTCTCTAATTTATGCTGACAAAAAGGACCAAGAAGTAGTTTAGACGAATTGAAACTTCTCAAGGAACTAAGCGAGTTAAAAACAGGTATTCGCAAGTTGCATAGTCCTCTAATTCGTCACTCCTTAACCTTTTTTTTGGTTTTTGAACAGTTACGTACAACTTACGATACATAAAAAACAGGGTTGCATTTGAAAATAAAAAGGATTTCTAGGCCTTTCAAAGCGCAACTTCGATTTCGATTTCTTAACAAACATCCAGTAAAATAAAGTAAAGGTGTTTAGTATGAAATATAAAACTTAGTAGAAGTATTATTTGATAATACAGCGTATTTGTTTCGAAGTATTTGGTTTAGGTTTGACGTTGAATATCTTTAAAAAGTGCTATAGTATCCATTAACAAAAAATTAAGTAATATAAATGTACCGACAAAACCAAATATCCTGTATACACTACACATTTTTAAACTGTGCGCGGAGTTTTTGCAGATTTTATATTCTGCCAACATTTTTCGATAAATTTGAAAAGAAGAAAAGAAAGGCTGTACCCTGTAGATAATCACAAGGAAATTGACAGAAAAAGTGTAACATAAATATAAAATAAAAAGAAAAGAAGCTTGTAAGAGAAAATAAGAAATGGAAGTTAAAGAAGAAATCACTTCGCCTCTCTCATAAAATGCTGAAGCCTTATTCCAAGCATATACAGCGTGTCCCAGGGTTGATGTTACAAGAGGTGTGCGGAACTAAACATTTTTGAATCTCAATTTGATCTTTTGTAAGTAAGCCCTGCTTCGTTTGAATCTTATTTGTAGTATACTTTCGAGTTTGTAAAATCACGTAGGCCTTGACAGTTGAGCAAGATCTATTTCCGTTTCAGGTAAAGTACCTTTCTCGTTCGCAGTATGCTAAAATATTACTAAGAAAAGTTGAAACAGAAAGAATGACAAACTATGGCCGTATACAAAATTTCAGTAAGATCTACCTTTCTTGATTAAATCCACGACGCCCAATATTAAAGAATATATTTGGACTAATAAGATTTAATTAATTTAACAAATTTCATTCTACGATTATCATTCTAAAGACTAATATATTTGACACATATTTATAGGTAGAGCTACAACGATTACGCCACCAATGAAAGAATTCGATGTACAATCACGCATCGTACCTGGAGCAGTAACATTCCAAGACCGCGATTCTATGACCAAAATGACCCCAGTCAGTCCCGTGGGAACTTTAGCTTACGTTATCGAGGAACAAGCTTTACTAGTAAGAGTCAACAACGGCTGGCAATATATTGCGGTGAGCATTATTAAATCAACTCCTATAAACAATCCAATATTGCATTATTTGCTTCTTCAGCTGGGAAGTTTGCTGCCAATAACTACTCCAGCTCCACCGACGACTAGTACTCCACAGCTTCGCCCACCATTTGAAGCTAGCAATTTGATAAATCACATACCAAAACCGTCTGACGTGTCTGGGGTAAGAGCGATTTATGTTAAAAGTTTATAAAAATATGTTTAAGTAGTTTCCTTTATATAATAAGTAATTGAATATTGATTTTAAAAAAGAGAACATGTAAATTAATAGGATATTTATGTTGCAGTGGTATCCAAAATTGGTAAGTTGTAACTCAAAACGCATAGATTTTTATTTTAAAGACAAATTAACGTTTCGTTTGCATTTCTATGTCCACTATTATTAATATAATTCGACATGTCTGCATACATATATGTTCAAACCATTGCATGAAATAAATGAAACACAATTTTACAAAAATAATAGAAGAATACATAGCAAACAGAAAAACTTACACTCGAAGTAATGATACAAAAATCCAGACTAGAATTTCAGTTTATTGAAAATAAGCGTTATTCTAAAGAAACAAACATACTACAAGATAAATCCCACTTACAGAACTAAACCATATATTTGTTTCAATAGTTTCAGTTTGCGTTAGTTCAGCGTTCTATACAACTAACTATAAAGATTTTGTTATGAAAAGCGCTTGAACTAACTTTTCGCTTCCAGTTGTCTCTCAGTAACTTCGAACCTAGTTAGATAGTTTAATTTAAAATTGTAAAAAGTTCAACTTTTCGTCCGTTCAAATCATACAACAACGACTTTTTGATGATAACAACATTTCTAATAATAAATAATTGTAATCAATTCTACACTTTTTTATTTCTTAGTTTTTATATTTTTGTTTAACGATTTCCTACTGTCTAGCACGTTCTTCTTCCATGAAATATTAAATACTACTTCCTTGCGCGCCCTCTTACATTAAATAGGCAAATTATTAGTTTACGTTGGCTCTGGGACATCGCCATTTACATTACAGTTTCCTATAACTATTTCGATGTATTCTGTAATGCATATAAATAGAAAGCGATAATGTAATTCATCTTGATGAACGAATATTATGCTCTTGGTACTCTATTGTAGATATTTAAAAACATAGTGGTATTAAATGTACTAATTGCTAGTTGTATGATATTAGATGATGAATGCATCTAGTTTCCCAATTTCACGTATCCTTAATTGGTTAAAACAAAAAATAAAGATAAAAGATTTTATGGCAGAGTTCAGTAGTGTAGATACTTATAAAAGTAATGTCCCTTGTTAGCAAAGTACGTTTTATATTAATAAAACTTCATCTCGCTAGATTTTATATTAATATTACACTCCACATGTATTTGAATACAAGTGACATCGATATATCGAAATATTTCTGAGGTACTATAACTCTACTTTACACTTTACTATAGTTGAACATTATTATCGAACCAATAGCATTTAAATACACGTAGAATTAAATATTTCTTAAGTTTATTATATACGCAGCGCTATTACTAAGTACACTTTTTTTTTCTAAATTGTATTTAATCCCATATAAGTTGTTCAAAGTTAAATCAGTACCTACTATTGCTAACTATGTTTAGATATCAGTTAAAGTAGAAAAGATATGTACTTTTCTGCTGATTATAAATATGTCATTCAAAAAAAATTGCCTTGTTACTTACACAATACATACAGGGTGGGGCATTAGTGCGAGTGCATTATAAGAGAAATGAGAAATAACATTTTCTCATTTCTCTTATAAGATAAAAGTTGAAGCGCATGGGGAGCTATAACCTAAATATAGTTTTAACTATACAGGATGTCAAATAAAGACAGGGTAAACTGAACGTACTTTATTTTTAATGGAACACCCTGCATATTTTTACTTTTCTTCTAGGTCTTACCTTTATTTCATATAGGGTTTTGCAATGTTGTTCAGTTTACTTTAGAAGATATGGAAAGTTTTGCATGAATTTAATAACAAAGTTGGCGTGTCCACATAAAATAATTCATTTGCGCTAACATTTCTAATATGATCTCCTTTCATCAGAAATTATTTATTCATCGGCGTATTCAATATTTATATACAGGGCGAATCATAACTCGAAATGTTTATTTTCTCACCTATTTCAAATGGAACACTCTGTATTTTGTTATTGGAGTAAACTCCTTTCTTCACGAACTTTATTATTTATTAAACATTCCCTATAGCTAAATGCGATAGTTTTTGAGTTATTTGCGTTTCTATAAGTCGAAAACATGATGTTAAGTAAAAACGGATTTGATTCGAACTAGTTGAATAGCAATATTAGACGAAAACTGCCGTTTGGCTGGGAAAATGCAATTCTATACCTAAAGCGCTAAAATTAAACCGCTAAAATTTAAACAGTATTAGCTATGATTGACCTGTATGACTATTATTGACTTGTATGAAATTTATTTTAGAATTAAAAGTTGCTTAAATGGGAAAATGATATAAAATATGGTAGTAAACACAAAGTGTTCATAAGATAACGCTTAATTATGAAACTTCAAAAAAACAAAAAAAAAAGTAAAGTAGAAAGGAATTACAAAATTTAAAATTAACAATACTTTGTTAAACTACTTTATTTAATATTGTTTACTGCAGTTTCAACCTTCTTGGGTCAACTAAAGACTTTAGTTTTGAGAATGACCCAAATAAAAGTGGTTTAACAAAATAAAGTATTATTTATTTTATATTACAAAATGTACTACAAAGTAACGGCCAAAACCATCGATTAATTACAGAATTATTTATTTCTGTGTATTTATTTGTATGGTCTCTCTACTGTCGTCATCAGTCAACTCTTGGTGCCGTTGCGCATAATATAGATGCATTTATTATTCTGTTTAAACGGTATTGGTTCATTTAGCTTTTTCATAATTCATAGTTTCAGTCCGACAAAACCGTTGCAAGAAAATTTCAAAAGCTTCTGTTCTTGGTTATCGTCTACTAGAGAATTGCTGATGATAAAGTCTTCTTGAGAGCAAAATATTCTTATTACTTTCTCCCAACACAAAAACCATATCAATCTGTACATCTAAAGAGCAATAAAATTATTCTGTTATATCAAAACTTCAAACTCGTTAATATCATCAATATCAATATTTTCACTCAATTTCGTCTCAGATAATACTTAAGAATCTTAACTACTAATTGTTTTGCTACTATTTCCATTGTAAACAAACTACAACTGTAGTACTATAGCCACTTTATTATTTCTTAGCTCAGCATCACGGTGAACCAATTAAAATTAAACTCGTTTTTGTTTCAAATCATGTTTTCGTTATAGAAACGCAAACAACTCAAAAACTATCGCGTTTAGCTATAGGCAATGTTTAATAAATAATAAAGCTCGTGAAGAGAGGAGTTTACTGCAATAATAAAATACAGGGTGTTCCATTTGAAATAAACATTCCGAGTTATGACTCGTCCTGTATATAAATATTGAATACACCGATAACTAAATAAGTTCTGATGAAAGGAGATCACATTAGAAACGTCTCTAGCGCAAATGTATTATTTTATGTGGAAGCCGTAGTACGGTAGGAGGCGCCAACTATGTTATTAAATTAATGCAAAACTTCTAAAGTAAACTGAATAACATAAAAAACCCTATATTATAATAAAGACCTAGAAGAATCGTACACAGTAATAATATACAGGCTGTTCCATTAAAAATAAAGTAAGTTTAGTTTACCCTGTCTTTATTTGACACCCTGTACAGTTAAAAATATTTGTAGCTTACAGCCCCCCATGCGCTTTAACTATTATCTTCATAACATATTCTCATTTCTCTTATAATACAGGAGTAATTGGACTTCCTCGCACTAATGCCCTGTATATGAAGGAGACTCAAAAGCATTTCATCAAATATATCAGTTTTTAGCCAACTAAAAATCGAACGATCTGAGTGTCCTGATTTGAAATAAGGTACCATTTGATTGGATGACTTCAAACACTTGAGTTTCCTTAAAAATTTGACAGCAAAAAACTTGGTAGCGTCTTTTTTATTATTATTATTATCTTTTTAATAAGACTACATTAACAAAACACATTTATATTTACTTATTTTTGTTTTTGAATTTAAACACTACTTTAAAATATACAGGAACATGAATCTGGACGATCTAAAAGGGATTGAAAATTCTTTAAATTCATAATTTAAACTCATTTTTAAATTAAAAACTTTAACAAAACAGAACTACATCAGTAATATGAGAGCAATACGATCGACACGTAATATATAGCAACAACAGCATAATAAAAATATTTGTTTATTTCCCACTACAAAATTGATGAACTTAATTATGTAATGGCACTGTTAGTATCACAAATGAATCAGTTTCAGTTATATTTTTTCTCAATGTGTTGAATGCGTCTTCACTTTCTGTAAGCTCAATCGAATTTTGGCATAAATCTTCATCTAACCGTAAGCTATTGGTTGTAGTCTTAAGGCAAATTAAGAGAATGTTATATTCAGAATTTGAAGATTCAGAAAATACAGATGCATATGCATTATGTGGTACATTATGACTGTAAGTTTTTGCAGATTTCATCCAAAATGATTAATTTTTCTCTCTAAAAGAACTCAGTACATAGTATAAATAAAATCAAATATTTTGTTTAAGAAACAGATACGTAACTTTTTGAAAATCTCATTTAAATTTGAAATTCTCTAAATTGTTTTGCTTCCAATTCATCGTTTTCAAAACAAAAAACATTTGCATTTGATAATGAGAATATAAGTAACAATATTTTTTATTAAGCTAAAGAAAAACATGTACATTACAAATTAAATTTTATATCGATCTTGAAAACAAAAACATATTCTGGATAATTATTTGGTACACAATTATTACAAAAACAAAGTTAAGTTAAACTGTAATACATGAAAATTATTGAATAAAAATTAACCAACAATATTATTTTTAAATGGTTGGTTTTTTTTTTAATATCATGTGTGAAATGTAGTTGATAATGGCGCTGAGTATATACATATAATCTAGTCAAACATTATTTTATTTAATCCAAAATGTTACACATGGCATAATTTGGTTTACAGCTTCGATTGGCCGCTCTAAATGAAGCCTACACTGGCGATATCCATGGGGTACGCGGAGCTGATTACGCCTGTTATCGAGAATCAAGAAGAGCCGGCGTTAGAGGCACATTCCGAGCCCTCCTCTCTTCGCGGGTTCAGAATGTCGACTCCATAGTGAGGCAACTTGACCGCAAGTTGCCAGTCTCCAATCTTCGAGGAGAAGTACTTTTTAACTCATGGGCGGAAATGTTTAAAGGAGATGGAGCACCTTTCCCACATCCACCTCGCATATTTTCCTTTAGTGGAAAGAACGTCCTGACAGATCTAACATGGCCAAACAAAGCCGTTTGGCATGGTGCCTTGGTGAACGGCGAAAGAGCACTAGACACATCTTGTGACGCATGGCACTCATCTGAGAGCGATAAAGTCGGTTTAGCTGGTTCGTTAAGAGGCCAACGTCTATTGGAGCAGGCCTCTTATTCTTGTGATAAAAAACTTGTTGTATTATGTATAGAAGCAACAAGTGAACAATATCCGCAAAGGAGAAGAAGAAGCATACACAATAGGTAATAAATATTTTGTTAATTCCTTCTATTTCCAAAAAAAAACTTGTTTTATATATCATGATACACCGGCTTAACTAACAAACGAACATTTTCGGATAATCGACGATTCTAATATTATCATATACTAAGGCTACCGGGTTCTATCTGAAGCTAACGGAAACTGCGGCAATGGTCATCAAGTCGCAGAATTTCGGTTAAATGCAGCCGAGTCATGACGTCACAGATTTTTGCCACCATACAGCATTTTAGGCCGAAGAGATAATAGTTGGGGTCGGAAACGGTGACGATTCACATCCTGCATCACATTTCCATCTGACATTGCTAATGCTGCGATTTTCACCATAACGATAAACATACTTGCTACCGAAATACGACGGCAGGTGGCAGTATCCTATTTTCTGCACAAGCTATCATTGATAATTGAGGATTGGCAGAATTTATAACAATTAAATTCAGAATGCTTATGTTCTCTTTTGACTGGAAGCTTTGTCTCATCGTAATTAAACTGGTTTAATTCTTACCACAGTTACCAAACCATAGTACAAGGTTACAAACGAAGACACATACAGTCGTCCCATAGCATGTCCTTTTTAAAATGGTTATAGTGTTTTACCTTGCTTATCTAGATAATTTTCCACTTTCACCTGAATATCATAGCATGTAGTTCGCCAAAACTTCCTCTTCTTCAAACGTAAATACTATTTGCCCACCAGGTTTTTTTATATGTTTGGCATGCTTTGCATGATGTAATTTAATTTTTCTGCAATAGCACGAAGTATCATAGACTCAGTTCATATGTCTTTCAATATATTTTCTAAGTTTTCAAGATAACCTGCAAAGTAAATACATTTTAAACTAGTACTTCTGCAATTTAAGACATTGGAAGGACTTCACAAAGTTGTATAGAATTTATTTGTGTGTCGACATTAATTGTCTGCGTCGAAAATCCGCCTACTGGCGACGCGAGGCGGAGGTCTATCTGGGTCCAACACCCCCAATGATTTCTCCAACCGAGCAACCATCTGTAAGGTGTTCCTGGCCAGCGCCATCGCATATTCAGTGAGAGTTGATATCTCGAGGTCACTATGTATTTGTACGTTTTTTTGTTATGAACCAGGGTGCATTAACGATGAAACGTGGCATCCTGTTCTGTAAAACGTTGAGCGTCTTAACTTGTGATTTAGCGGGACTGGACCAGGTGAGGGCACCATAAGTTAGTATCGGTCGGAGAAACACCATATAGATAATAATTTTGAGCTTTATAGCTTAAAGAGCTCTTAGAACAGATTAGTTACTGCGTTTCCTCGAAAATGTACGGCCAAAACTGCAAACCTCGTGCTGGGCGAATTAGATATGTCGCTGGTAAAAAGGATAAACAGCTCAGGGAAAAAGTCATACTAACTTCGCAGTCGGTAGGATTTGAACCTACACTCCCAGAGGGAATCTGAGTTATAATTTGACGTCTTAATCGCTCGGCAATGACTGCTGTAAGATACTTACCACAGATTTCTAGACTCGTAAAGGGTGTATCATATTCGTAGTGCTTCATGCGATGTGGATAATTTATAAAACAATTTTTCTTTCTCTTTTCATAACACTAGTATTTCAATGTGCAGAACTTTTTGCTCGTCCTGTATTTTAATGTAGGATGTGCATATAGTATATATCTTACCTTAATGTTGTTTGTTTGTTACAGTACTAAAACAGACGAAGAAATGACTGAGCTAGAATACACATATTATTTGGACTCCATCAAATAATAGGTACCTATATAATTACTCATTCCATCCAAGAAAATTATTTAAATTTAATATGTTCAAAAAACGATAATAAGAAAAATATTGGATTAAAATTTACTACGTTTTTTCCCAGAGATATTAAAAAAAGCCTTGATATATTATTTAAGTTAGTGAATTGTTTTTTGGCCATATTAAACGCATAAATGTGAACACGTATATTATGTACATATTTATAAGTTGTTTCAGATTTAACAAACAAAAATTACAGTCAATAAAGATCTGTTAACATATCGTTCACATTACATTTTACGAAGAGCGCAAGTCAGTATTACAAATTGAAACATATCGATTTTATCATTTTTTTAATACGTACATAAAAAATTGTATATATTAGAAATTAATGATTGTATATGCATTTCTTTAAATAATTTTGTAATAGTCTTTTTTACGTATGATAATAATTTATCTTAAGGTTTAAAATACCGCATATAGAATGTACCGATCACATTTATATGAACATCTTATATGTACTTTGTATGTGTTCATAAAATAACTAGTCGAAGTAACGCTAAACTTTTCTATTCTATCTTAATTTTATTTAATATGTTTTAATTATTACTTTTATATTATTGAATATAGAATTCATAAAAATGTGATCAGAATAAGTTATGTGATTATAACTCCTCTAACTTTTCTTACATAGCAATATACATTTTTCTTATTTAAAAATATTCTATCCTATATTTTTTCTAATAATCTTAATATACATATATTTATGTTATTTTATACGACCACTGCTTTAATTTTAATTACATATATGGTGAAATAAAATAAACTCACACTATCATATCTTAACACTAATAAATCTACCTACATGTCATTTTCAACTTCAACATTTAAAATAAACATAATTCTTTTGCGCAACGTAAATTGTTTTCTTGTAAAGGCCAGTAATTTCAGGATCTGTATATTTTCCACAAAAATTAAATGAAATACTCAAAATTACGAATATATAATTTTAATGAAAACGAACAGTGTTGTCACGTTTGTGTAACTAAAATGTTATGAAAAAATGTTTTATTTGTCGAAAATTATTAGAATAAGATCCGTTTTACATGAATAGTAGCTATAACGTCTAATGTACTGAATGTTGTATATATCTTAATGTAGGAGTGAAATTGCGCTATGTATGTAAGTAATATGCATAAAATATATGTTAATATTTCTTAAATTATTTGTATCTGTTTGAATAAAATTCATGCCAATTGTCTAATTTGTTTTATTTATAATTATGAGAAATATTCCGCAAAACCCAAGATTATTGTAATATGTTAAGAGACGTTTAGTACAGCAAGCGATAGATATCTAGATATTTAACTACTTTTAATGTTGTACACAATTAAATAAAAATGAAATACAAAAACACACAAATATCTTAAGAACCACTTTTGCAATAGCATGTGTTCATATTAATATACCTCTGTTACCTTGAAATAGATATATTACTGAACTTAACTAATATAAAAACCAAGAAATGGCTAGTAATAAGTGCTCATGATATACATGAAAATACATCAAACATTAGAAGCGGATCACATAGTTTCGAACTTCCAGATCCCGTCAGTGCAACTCCAAATGCAAGATCTAATTTCATCGTAATTTGCGTCTCATCTTTAATTATTGTATAATACCTCCGGCTATGGATTAATTCCAACCCCATACCCTCTAGTGGGCAACGTCTAGTGTGGACAATTTGCGGGTTATCATTCCCGCTAGATGTCCCGATCTGCTAAGCAGTCGAGCACCTTGCCTTTTAGAGGGCATGGGGTTGGAATTAGTCTATTGTCGGAGGTATTAAACAATTAAAGTTGAAATGCGAAATGCAATGAAATTAGATGTTGCATTCGCAGTTGCGCTTACGAGGTCTACGAGGTCCAAACCACGAACTACACCATCTTTTTATATAAACTTTATGTTGCAATTTAAATTAGATACATAATATAGAGTGTTCATGAAATATATAATGGCCACACTTTTTTGTTGTACAAGATAGAGTGTAGTTTGTTTAAAATATAAAAATGTCCATTAAAAAATGAACCATATGGTTGTATCTTAGCAACAAAAGACGCTCTTTTGCTTTTCGTATTACTGCATGAAATGCAGACCGCTATAAACATGTACCGGTATAAAAATGTCGAGCCTTACAGTCCAATATTAATTTCTTTCAAGATTCCTTCTGGTAGTGTAAGAGCAGAACCTGGAAAAACAACTAACTGCTTAAAAGAATATCCTAATTCGCTTTGTTTTTCCTTTGTGATTCCTTATGAGTAAAAAATTCGTAGAATGGAAAACCATTGTCATCAGATACTTACAATGAGTGTTGTGGTCAGTAATAGCTACCAGTAGTCAACGTGTAAACTTTTTAAAAAGTATATTTTAATCGAATACTATACTAGTAAGTATAGTAAAATAGATAAAAGACGTATAATATAAACGTTTACACATAAACGATAAACATACCATTATTACATTAATTAAACGTTTATTATTACATGATGGATTCCTTATCGACTGTACGTATCCTATATATTACTTTCAAACATTTCATAAAGACACGTACATATTTGGCAAATAAAACTACGTTTAGATTACGATTAATATACAGAGTTGTGATTTCCACGAAGAGAAACCTTTTTTGATTTCACTTTTGACTAATTCCGATTCTTGAACAGCCCCTGTATTGAATCCAATTTTTAAATATGGCTTTTGAGGTGTCTCGATAAGCAGAACTTCTTATAAGAAATACATTTTTTACGAAAAATCCACGAGAAACCATAAATAACACACAACCACAATAATTTATTGATGTTTGCCAGCAATAACGATTTTTTTCTTAATTTTGCCACTTTCTCAGAAAACAAAAATTTATTCTTATTGTACAAGGTAGTACATAAGGCGCAATGATTCACTTTAATAAAATTACAGTAATTAATATTAAATCGAATTCGAAAAGTCTTATTACAAAAGTTTATCATACAGGTTTGCTCAATATAAAAAAATTGCACGGATTAAATTCAAAATTAGAATTACGCGGATCCATTTAGCCACATGTTATAGTGTTTATTTAATGTAAAACGAATCAAAAATGTTTGGATATAACACTGTTTTCAAGCAATTAAACAAAGGAAATATTTTTAGAAATGTTTTGTATAAATAATAATTTGACCTACCTTAGATCACTCTTTGGTATGATGTAACGCTACACTAATTTTCACACAATTTTAAGTTAATTAAAAAAATTGAACATTTTTTTGCACAAAGGTGCATAAGTTTAAACTAATAATGTTACGGGCGACGTATTAGCAAAAAACAGTTTACAGTCGTTTTTGCGACATGCTGGAACTTGATTTAATGTAAACAGAAATACAGTTTCAAGGAGTTTAAATGAGAATTTAACTCTATTACTAAAAAATTCAAATATGAATTTGTAAAATTGTTTAATATGAGAAATAATTTAATATTTTACATTTTATAAGGTCATTCAAAGAGCATAATCACGCTGGCCTTTTTTATGGAATAAGATGTTTTATTTTATTTTTAAAAACTCCATAAAAGCCATTTTTTTATTAAATTAATTAGAAATTATGATAAATAGCGTTTAGTTGGTAATAGCTGTCATTAAAAAAAAAGTCTATCACTTCTCTACGTTTGCACGCATTTTGGAGGCGAACAAGGGGCAAGTACCCAGACAGCACAAGACATCTTATGGATGTCTTATTTAGGTCTGTATTATGTCTGAACGCCTAAAGATATAAAAAAGACATTTTATGGACGTAGTTTTAAAGACGTCTCTCGGATGTTCATTTATGGCATGTATAAGACGTTTCTCAAAAGTCTAAAAACCACATTTTAGACGTTTTATATAACAAATTCGACAAAATGTGAAATAATGTATTTCAAAAGAATATGATGCGACCATTGATAATTTTCAATTTATTTTTTATTAATACAATTTAACGGGTCGATGGCCGCAGTGGTTAGGCGGCTGACTATTGTTGTGAGAGGACGATAGGTGCCGGGGTTTAATTCTCTGGAGGGACGGTGACATTTTTTCAGAGAGTTTAATCCCGGATCGACTTGCCATTCGCTGTTGGAAGCAAAGTGATTAACAGCGCGGCATCATAAAAGGCGATATGATGTTGTCACAAAGCCATTTAAACACAACTTACACACACTAAACTACACCGCAAGAGTTGCAGTGATAGCCAGACAAGTGATACAGCTTACGGAGTCACTGCAACTAAGCACCCACCACACATTAAAAAAAAAAAAAAAAAGTGATTTAATGTTCCTCGTGTATTCAACCAATCAGCATTTACTTTAATATATCACATACATCAGCGCCAACTCACGTAGTCTTCTATGCGATAATTTTAATGGCGATCGACTCGGTTTGACTATTTGATTTGACAGCGTTAAATTCTGGTTTCATTTAGTCATTTTCACAGTTTTAGTTAGTTTACAAGGAATTGAAATACCAAATCATTCATAAGACGACTGTGATAGGTATGTATATGTATCAATACTGTTAGCTTAAACAGGCCTTATCTAGTGCAATATTTTGAATACATTGAAAGCCCAGACAATTATGCCTGACACTATGTCCAAAACAGATATCCATAAGACGTTGTAAAACGATGTCTTATAAACGTTGACATTTGTAACATCGGATGTCTATACGACATCTTATGGACGTCTTTCAGGCGTAAACAGACATCCATAAGACGTCCAGAATATCGGACTTAGACATCTTATGGACGTCTATAAGATGTCTTTGTGCTGTTTGGGTATATTATGATTTTCCTTAAAGGAAAAGCACGAGCATGATAATTTTAGGCGCAGGTGCGTGTCATAAAAATCATAATGTCCAATTATATACATTTGCTCTTAGATAGAGATTGACATTGGTTTAGTCACAGCAATAGAATAAATAAAATCACCATAAATACGAAATATTTGTTTAATAAGTTCATTATTAGCAAAATTGTACAATTGTAATTAATTTTGATTTACCTTAATATCTTTAATTTTGTATTTTATATTTTTTAGTATAATTAAGTATATCATGTGCCTACCTTATTTACTACATGTGTTCTATTGATATGATATGAGGTATACTTAATAAAATATTTACTATAAAGGGCGCATTTTTATTATTGCGTGCAGTAAATTCATACATTAGCTGCGGGTCTGATACTATATGGACAACTGTGTGCTATCTGGGATGAAGACCCAGATATTTAAAGTTATTTTGAGTAGCGGATCTAACACTCACTACTAAGTTTAGAATGAATTTCGCTGTTCTGGGTTACCATTATTGCAAATATTCTCGGTATAAATAGATAGTTTTTTTAATCTTATTTTCTCTTGCATTTGTATTTCTTTGTAGTTCATGGTAAACTTCGACACATAATTTACTGAAAATATTCAGAAAACCAACCGCCATATTATTTTCAAAAGTTCATATGGCTATACTATAGAAATTTTGCTAAGTGCATAGGTACAGCAGGAGAAAAAAGTTTCCTGCCAGTGCATGTAAGAAAGACACCCTTCACTCAAAATGCACGGGTACTTTATTGACTTAGTATACCTACATGGACTGTCTGTGGCACAGACATTATTTGTATGCACTCTAGGACAATAAAGTTCCCGTACGGTTTGAGTAAGAAGCCTTCTTCTTTCGCGCACTGTCCGGATACTTTTTTCTCCTGCTCTACCTGCCTATTAATTCCAATATTAGTGCCTAATGCTTGTTATTGTTTTAACACTTTAATTTTGTTATATTAATAATCATATCTGTTTTGAATCCTTTTGTTATATTGTTTTTCTCTTTTTTTAAACAGATAACTAAATACAAAACAAAAACTATTAGGTTCAAGGATTAAATTACTGGGAAATAATTTAATGTCAGTTAAATCGTTAAACACATTTGCATTGTAATTTCGCAATATTGCATTTATATGAATGAATAATACAATTAACTAGTACAGTAAATCGCAATATTTTTAATATATTCCGCAAGTGCATCTTCTACATTATTTCCTGATTACTCTTTCTATACGAACGATTCAGTTCAAATAAGACTGAGTTTGAAGATGGGAGCAAAATACGATCTACGCAGTCGAGCACAGTTGTCAAATGCGTGAAAACAATAACGTGTTAAAATGCGAAGGCGCAACTACGTAATTCGCGGATTCCGATGATCGGGACAATCAACTCTCGTTCTATAATTAATAACAAAAAAACGTGCTCGTTAGAAAGTTAATTAAGTTTTTCGATTGGCAAACATCGACGTTCTATCGCGCATCTGGCAACGTCGGTAGAAACAGCTGTGTTATGTTATTGTATATGTTTACATCTCAGCTGTGAAGGTGAGTGAGTGGTAGTCGCATAGAATATGCCGTTTATATCGAAAGATTGGCGATCTCCAGGGGAAGCCTGGGTTAAAACGCAAGAGGGTTGGGAGAAAATGAAGGATTTAGAAAACTGCAGAATGTTAAAGTAAGTAGATTTTGAAATTTTAAGTGATCCTCTATACGTTTTATAAAACGGAACTATCGATTATGTTTCGCGAATCCTTTGTTCGCAACTCCTGTACCATGTTACTTTCTACACACTAGTTTCCTTGAATTATACGATTTTGTTCATATTTTCGTGAGATTAATCGAAAGAAAGTTATATTTCTTGCAATACAAACGTATAATTTTCTGTAATTAACTGGCTTAATTAGCCATGACCTCGACTTTATAAGATCTTTTCCGGAAGCGCATGTTATGTATGTACAATATATGTATGTATTTCCATTTGCTTTATGTCTTGGAATAATGCTATATATTTACTTAATTCTATTATTGTAATCATTTTAAGCATCTCTATTTGTAATCCAATAGAACAATGTAGTGTAAGACATACCAAAGAAATGCTAAGTTCATGCTGTAAAATATAAATAAATCTCTTTAGATTCTATAAATAAATAGTTTTGTAGTCATAATTATCCTTTTAATTGTTCTATAAATAATTCTCGTTATAAACCTGTTACTGTATTTTTTAAAGCTCTGGTTAACATGCAGTTTATTGATTTAATACTTTAAGTACTTCAGCTGTGATATTTTCAATATTATTCATTAAAATAGCAATCATATGTTTGCTTTAGTAATTTAATATTAAGTGAAAGTTTATGAAAACATGTTTTTTATTTAGTGTGACTAGCATTTTTCTAAGGTATAAGATATTATGTTATTTCATAATAAATTATTAATTATCCACAAAGAACGATTCTGTTTCCCACAAAAATCCTTCATATCGCATCATTCGAAAATATATTGTTTAATTTTCTTAAAAGCATTAAAATTATTTTTAGCGGCATCGTCTCATCCAGAAATCCTTATGTAGGAGGCTCTTAGATAGGAAGACAGTTTCTTGTTGACAACGAGGACTATTTTTGGCATGTTCAGGTTCAACAGTCTTTCTTCTGCATATTTCTAAATCGTATTTCGTTGAGTTTCTCATTTTTACATACCTACCTCTATTAATCAATTTGTTTTAATGTTAATTTTCTTTGCTCCTTTTAAGGTAAATTTTAATTATTTTAACTTTTATGTAATTATATTTCATAATAATATCATTAGCTTAAGCAAACAATAGTATCTTGATCTTTATTTGTGACTGATATTTAGATAATGTATATAGGTATAATCAAATGAAACCTCGCATTCGATGACTAATAAATAATTATAGAACAATATAAGAAACATCTATTGTTTCGGCCTCGTCTTTAAATATATCTTCACCAACAACTACATAGTACATAAAGGCACGTTAAAAGAATCTGAGCCTCTAGTCAATAATAGTTTTAAGAGCACTTCTTCAGAAAAAGAATATTTTTTGTACCAGTGGTACCTAACATATCATAGCATTTTGACACATAATAGAACGCCGAGAAATGTCATTTCTGTACATCTGAACTAATGACTAATAATGGTAAATAGTGGGCACCGAGGTAAATAATGACAACAAATAAAACGCATGCCGCAATCATGCAATCGCCGTAAAATGTCAACCGTCAAAATGCATTGCGCATTTTAGGTCGTGTACTGGGTGTCCTATTTTCGATGGTTTTGGGGGGTATCTCACTTATTCGTAAAGATAGAGAGTTGCGGTTTTCGCGCTACTTTTTTGTGAAACGAAAGATGCCGCGAACAAAATTTTCATAGCTCACTTCGTTTTCGAGATACAGGGTGATTTTGAAAATATTGCATTTTGGAACCTCCCTCGTATCTCAGTTATCGTTTAACTTATCGAAAAGGTAAAAAATGTTTTTTATGCAGTTTTTTACGTAGACTCCAGTGGCGTAGATAGATTTCCACTGAAGACTGTAATTTCTTAGATATTAGTCAAAGTTATGTTTTTTTAAATGGGACACCCTATATATTTTTTGTCGGTTGGTTAAGCTTTTTACAAGCTTTTCAAAAATATATAATACTTTAGATATATTTGCATTTTAAATTAAAAATATAATTTTTTTGTTAGTAGGCCATGGCGAATTAAAAAAAACAACTGCGTCTTATGTCAATTTACGAGTTTTAGGTGGTTTATGTCAGAATAGTGTCAGAATGTAGTTATTAATTAGAATTTTCATTCAAATGCAAATATATCTAAAGTGTTATATATTTTTGAAAAGCTTGTAAAAAGCTTAACCAAACAATCAAAAAATATATAGGATGTCTCATTTAAAAAAACATAACTTTGATTAATATCTAAAAAATTACAGTCTTCAGCGGAAATCTATCTACGCCACTGGAGTCTACGTAAAAAACTGCATAAAAAACATTTTTTACCTTTTCGATAAGTTAAACGATAACTGAGATACGAGAGGGATTCCAAAATGCAATATAATCAAAATCACCCTGTATCTCGAAAACGAAGTGAGCTATGAAAATTTTGTTCACGGCATCTTTCGTTTCACAAAAAAGTAGCAAAGTAATGCGAAAACCGCAACTCTCTATCTTTACGAATAAGTGAGATACCCCACAAAACCATCGAAAATTGGACACCCGGTACATCTAAAATTTTCATTCAGACATTATAACGAAAAACTAATCGAATAAATACTTAGCTTTCATTTTCAGCGTTTATAAATGCAATCTTACATGTACGAGTATTAATAAATTTATCCATAATTATATTGCCTTTCTGGCATTAACACGTTGGCTACCAAAGCTAAATTATCAGTTTCCTCCTTGAAGAACCATATGTATCACCGGTGCTTCATATAAATGGGTACATGCTTGGACCATGTGCATCACCCGTGATATTTCATAACGTTATTTTAAATGCCTTCTGAAATTAACTGGGATGGAGAATAAGGTCAAATAGCTGCATTATTGGTATACTGCTACATCAGGTAACGCCCAAACCTAAGGGGTATCACCGGTGATGCATAAAACTACAGATAATTTTATTACTTTTTTTAAATTTAAAACAAAGGAAACATTTATTCATAGTAAAACTCAATGAACACTGAGCTTACTAACAATAAACTATAAAATATGAAATAAAATGCAACAAATATATAAAACAGAAGCTTCATTAGTACATATCTTGAAAACATGGTAGGCATAGTGAAGAGATATTAGGACACTCGCTACAAAAGGTGGGCACCAGCTGGGTTTTTCTTTGCCGCTATTCGTGAATTTTATGCTGTTTGTACTGCTTTGCGTAACATGAGGCACATCGTCTTGTTTTCTTACGATTATTTGCTGTTCTTTCTTTAGTTTTCAGATTCAGAAGGAGGAAATGGTTCCTCATAGTCACCTTCTGGATTAAGCTGGCTATTTACTAAAGCCCGATGGACACATACAAGAAAAACTTTAAAAGTTATGTTAAAAGTTTTCTTTACAAGTCCGTATACACAAACAAGTTTTTAATGTAAAGTATTCGGTTTTATTTCTTTTCAGTTTGTATATATGCGTTCTGACGAATTGCGCATGCGCGACTTGTAGCTTTTTCATACTTGTCAAGAAAAATACTGCATGTACCAGTTTTACTTGTATACAGTTTCGACTTTCAAAGTTGAACTTGTAAATTGCAGCGTGCTTTTTTTAACTCATATGAATCGACGAGAGAGAACTACCTTTTAAAGTTTTTCTTGTATGTGTCCATCGGGCTTAATAAATGTTCTGCATCTAATTGCTCTGGTTCTATAAAATAAAAACAAGTGTTCAATTTTTCTATTTTATCTGCAATACCTCATACTTAACATAACGTTAGAAGCATCTTCTATGATGACAGTAAATAGATGTAGACTTAAATACATTATACAGAGTGTTCTAGAAATCAGTGTCTTTTTTAAACAATTAAAATGCGAAAAACTTCATTTTTTCAAATTGAAACACTATATTTTTATGGATTAGTTGAAAGCGATATTTAATTATCTATTAGTTTGAATACAGCATGTATCTAGTTAAAATTAATGGTTTTAAAGATATTTCAAATTATTTCTCGTTTCTGTATGTTGTTATGTAGGCGTGTTGTTTAAAAGAAAGTTTAGAGACCAAACATCAAATAAAAATTTTAAATTTGGACTTTCTTTACTATTTGTTTGCTGTGCTGAAAGTTTTGTAAATATACGTGCGTTTTAAAGTTGTACCTACTTATATTTAAAATATGAAGGTACGTTAACGTAATTGATATAAAGTGACATCCAGAATCTCTAGTCTTTGAAAGACTTCGGGATCGATTTGAAGCAACCGGACATGTAGTATATAAACGGGACAAACCAGTTACAAATGAAAATAATCAATTTGCACTACTTGCTATGTCAGTCGAAGATCTATCGATCGAAAATGTAAAGATACTGATGGTTACGGCCAAACTAAACATCCTGTATGAACATAACATAACTAAACAACTTTTGTAGTTAAATATTTGCTGTATTTTACATAAAAATGGAGATATGGAAGAATATCGCACTATTGTTACACCCTGTATATTAGGAGTTTTCTTTTGCACCAAGGGATCAGATTAAATGGGATCAAACGAACAAAAGGGCGCTAAGCTATTTTAAATTAGCATTTTCTGATTCGATCAATGTAATCATAAAAATGATATGATTCAAATAGGAAACGAGATTAATTCAATCATCTAATTATTTCGATACTTAATGTGGGAAAAAAACACTACAGAATATTGTGTGAAAACGTCGGCAAAATGGCCATTATTATTCCAGGTTGTTATGACAAATAATGTTTTCGCGGCGCTTACTATGTCTGAATATGATTCATTACATTACCTACTAATTGTAGGGAAAAAAGTAGTTCTTTTGTCGCCCTCGGGTCGTTCTTGTCAATAATTATTAACATGTTTTCACGGTTAGGGTTTCCCACAGGTTTTTATTAAAAAAAATCTACTCTCTGTAAAAGAGAGTGTGCTTATCGAAACATCCCGAAACAAATATTTATTATTCGATATATCGGCTTATCCTACATAAGTTTCTATGTATAAGTTATCAACTACACTGCATTTTTCTGCTCATCTCATCATCTGCTTCATTTTATTTTTTCATTATCAGCAACCCATATTCTACCTTTCAAAACTTTCGGCTCATGAGACATATCATAATTGAACATTTATTGTTTTAAGACAAGAAGAAAAACTAATCTGAGAAGCTAAGAAGATGCTGTACTAGACCAAATAGAAACACTTTTCAGAAGATGGCTTATGTAAAACTGTGTGTTCTGATTTATTAATTACATACATATATACGTGATATTTTGGAAAAAAATCGTCTTAACAGTACGAGCCAATAACACCAATTTTCATTAGGTAAAATAATAAAGTAAATCTGCACCACTTTTAATAAACAAAACATTTATTTGTCGAAAAATCAATACTACAGTTTTCCCTCTTAATAACTGTAAATCCATAAAAATGGCCGCCGCAATTTAGAGTTTTAAAAAGGTCACCAACATCCTTTCCTATAACACAAATCATGTTTTATTCAGGCCACTAAAAGAGTATAAATCTTGAAAATGAAGAGAATAGGAGCTGAAAAGGTCGGTATAGTTAGAATTTAAAAATTTGAACGTGCTAACGACGGTTAGCTTTACGAAGTCATTTGTTTCTTTTTCAAGTTTCTGCATATTTATTCCAATATAGAATAATTTTGCAGCAAATACGTATATTTGGTTTTATGAGAAATAACATACTTAGTACTCGCGTTGAAATAATTTTTTAAATATGCTCATAAAAAAAAAACAAAAAGTAGTTAATTGATACGCCTACATATTAAAGCATCTTTTTAAAACATTAATTTCGTTCGATTTGTTCATAGTCTGCATTTAATGCTATATCTGCACGCTCGTTTTACAGTATTGATCGATTGAAAGTATTGTACTAACTTTGTTAAACGTATAAATGTCAAATTAAGTCGTACATATTTGATAAAGGTACTTGAGTTTAATCAATATGAGACAAGTACAGCAAAACAAAACACGAAAATACTTTCAAAATTGTATTTTATTATTTTATTTTTCTTTGTGTTTTATCTGTAATACACATACAAAAATAATAATTCATTAGTACAAAACAGCGTGTAAGCAAGCACACATAAGTAAAATAAACACAATAAGTAGCATACCAGGTTGCTTCTGCTGTTATTACTAACTAGTTACCTCGTGCTCAATTTTAAACTGCAGCAGCTTACAAGGTATTCGATAAATAAAGAGACAGTATGGCTGGTGTAAATATATTGATACCATTTGGCTAGTGAAAAGCATGAACGTAACACGATATCATGAGAATATACAAAGATTTAGTATTTACATACATTAGATAATGACTAGTTATTTTACATACGTTTTAAGGAGCCACGAGTGCAAATTATCATAACAAATCCTGGTAAATCAAAATCAGAGCCTACTCAAAAGGACGTCAGGAAGGTGAAACGTGCTTCGTTGAGATCATCTTAAGTTTTGCTAAAAAATAATTGCCAAAAAAAGAAATGGCGATTTTTTGAGGGATTTCCTTCGAAAAGCTCAACTGTATCATCTTCTCAATTAATATAACAACATATAATTACACCAGCAATGTGGCAAATATATTACATCTGGCAATACTTCCAATATATCTGATGCTCCAGAAACTGAAAAATTACAAACTTTTGCAGCGATATTTTATTTTGTTCGTACTATAGTACTTAATTTTAGATCGTCTGAAAAAAAAAGGATCAATAAACAACTATTCAAGAATTATCCATGATTAGTTAGTCTGTTTCTTGCGAGGCTTAAAAAATACTTTTTATATTACAAACATGGCTACTTTGTGTGTCTACTTTGGCTCTATAGAAAAAATTAATAATATTTTATATTTTATTATTAATAAAGAAAATGCTGTATGAAACTATAAACTATGTCTTATTAAAAACGCGTCTTAGCATATTTAGAAACAAACATTACAAACAACTTGCAATAACTTGTTCTTCACTGCATATTTGTCTCAAACTACATATCGGAGTTTTTTAAAGATTTGAAATCAATACTTCGGTTATAAATACTCTATCTTTATAAATTTCGCACCAATATATATAATATTCCACCAATGACAATGTTGCGTTATGTCGTATACTAAAAGAATTATTCACAATCTCAGGTCTGCGAAGATGGCACCACAGAGTGGTCAAAAATCGACAAAAGTGCTAGAAAGGATTGACTATTTATTGACCGCTATTGACCATCAGCGATTTCGATTGACATTTTCTTTAGGCTACAGCTACTATTACCCATATTTTGGGGTTGAATGGCGAAAATACTAAAACTAGGCAATATAGACAGTTTGTTCATCGGATACAATCGACCATGTTTGACCACCTTTCACATTTTCAAAATTTAAAACAAAAATCTTCGACATTTTTTTACTACCACACTAAAATTTTGCTGGAGGATAGGATTGACCAACGTTTGACCATGATTGACCACCAAATGATTTTTTGAAAACTTAACAATAGTTGAAAAAATGAAAAAAAAACAAGTTCATATCTCCAATGAAATGACATCAAACTCAGAAAATGTCACAAGCTGTTGCTCCAGACTACTTAATCATAGCAAATTACAAATCGTCCTTTGACCATCCACCGGTTAATTTTTATCCGATCTCGAAGTCTCACACAACAGAGTTTTCAAAGTTCATCACACTTTCTGCAAACTTTGAGAGGTGGTCAAACGCTGCAAAAAATACGAAGGCGGCAGTCTCATCTGCTGATTGTCTGCAATCAAGTGCGAGTGATTATAATTCGAACCAGTGTAGTTCAAATATGGGTGGTCCTACTACAACAATCGAAAGTTATCGAGTAGAAACGTGTAACATCAAGCAGTTCTTTTTTTGAACTTGTTCTAAATTTCAGTCATTGCTCATTGGCAGCCGATATTCTGCGCATGCATCCAGGCCGCTACGTGATATGCGTCTTTCGGATTATGTTTACGTATGTACCAAGCGGTATTCTATTGGGAAATTATTTTTATTAGGTTAAAATGTGTATCAGCGAAAAACAGATAAGTTTTCAGCAAAGTACTGAAGAAATTGATTTACTAATCATGCTTGTTGAAGAAAGAGTATGACTACAGTCGACAGGGTCATTCCAATAGACAATCTTTGAATACTTTGTCTTGATTTTTTATAGGTTATAATACCTACAAAAATTACAACTAGTTTGACATACTTTAGTCGAACGTGTACTGAACCAAGCGAGATGTGAGACCACCGGTATATTTTTATCCGATCTCGAAGTTACATAAAACATAGTTTTCTAAGTTCATCGCACTTTTCGCCAACTTTGCGAGGTGGTCGAACGTTGAAAGTGATACAACTTATCGTATCATGTCTCTAAACCACCCAAAATTGAAAATTATCGTTTGAGCACTCATTCGTTGAATTTTTATCCGATGTTTATAACTTCAAGATCGTATAAAATTTTACCGGAAGGTGGTCAAACGATGATTTCCGATTTTTTGTGGTCTAGAGACACGAGACAATAAATCCCATTATTTTAAGCATTTGACCACCTCTCAAAGTTTGCGAAAAGTGCGATGGACTTTGAAACTCTTATATGTTACTTAGAGATCGGATAAAAATTAACCAGTGGATGAGCAAACGATAATTTGTGATTTGCTATGATTAAGTAGTCTGGAGCAAGAGGTTGTTACATTTTCTGGGTTTGATGTCATTTCATTGGAGATATGAACTTGATTTTTTCATTTTTTCGATTATTTTTAAATTTTCAAAAAAATTATTTGGTGGTCAATCATGCTGAAACGTTGGTCAATCCTATCCTCCAACAATATTTTAGTGTATTTTTTTAGTGTTTGTAGTTAAAAAAATTCGAATTTTTTTTTAATTTTGAAAAAAGGTATCAAACATGGTCAAACGATGGTCAATCGTGATGAACAAAATGTCTATATTGCCTAGTTTTAGATTTTCGGTATAGTGACTGTAGCCTAAACAAAATGTGGTCAATCGAAATCGCTAATGGTCAATAGTGATCTATAAATGGTCAATCCTTTATAGCACTTTTGTCGATTTTTGACCACTCTGTGGGGCCAACTTCGCGGACCTCACAATCTCGCCAATTAAAGCAACACAAATATTTCCAAAATTGTGCGTCTTTAGTTACGGTACTTCAGCAGTGTCGTTATTTTTTTATATAGAGATTCTTTTAGGTTTATAATTATTTCTGAAAAGAAAAAATTATTTCAATTTTATTCTGTATACACAATTTCAGCAACACTATTATTTATTAATGATTTAAACGTAATCTGAAAGTAAAGGCCGAAAGGCCTATTTTCTTTCTTAATAATTGGACTGTTTTAAAATCAATATCACAAACACTTCTTACCTGGATTAAGTGTTTTTCAAAATTTTTATTCGTTACATTCTATATAATAGCTCAGGTTTGAATAATCTACTATATTATTTTTTGTACTCGCTTATGAAAACCTGTCATTTCACGATTCGACTTGCGTGCGTAAAAAGTCACTTTAAACACGAGTGCGTAAAAGTAAAGTTGGTACTTCCTGGAACTTGATTAATTTATAGTGACATTTTAAAATCATAAATCCCTACCCTTAATAATAATGTCATAAACGATAACGTATTTAATAATATGTATTATTATTATATAGTTCTCGTACAAAAAATATTGTACAAACTTCGTGCGTGAAACATTTCGCGAATTCGTGTCCATAAAGCGCTCGCCTCCGGCTCGCGCTTTAAAGTGGTCACTCATTCGCGAAATATGATTTCACGCACTTGGTTCGTAAATAACTATTTTGTACTCGCTTATCAAAACCTGTCATTTCACGATTCGATTTGCGTGCGTAAAAAGTCACTTTAAGCACGAGTGCGTAAAAGTAAAGTTGGTACTTCCTGGAACTTGATTAATTTAGTGACATTTTAAAATCATCAATTCCTAACCTTAATAATATGGTCATAAACGATAACGTATTTAACAATATGTATTATTATTATATAGTTCTCGTACAAAAAATATTGTACAAACTTCGTGCGTGAAACATTTCGCGAATTCGTGTCCATAAAGCGCTCGCCTCCGGCTCGCGCTTTAAAGTGGTCACTCATTCGCGAAATATGATTTCACACACTTGGTTCGTAAATAACTATTCTGGGAATACAGACTTTTTATAGGAAATAAATTTTCTACGTTGCTGCTTTGATAATTGGTCATATTAAGTTATGCTATACCGTCAAAGTAATGAGACATCCACATTCATATGTTGCTGATATTAATTCCTACAAGATTCGGGCCAGAAATAAATTCTTGTGGCACTCCGATACTTGGAGGTGCATAGTAGAAACTGACCGTTTTTACAACATTAGAAATTGAAAATTATAACTCAAGTTTACAAATTGTGATATGTTTGAAAGATACGAAGAAAACCATTTGTCTTCGTCACTTCCAAATTCCTAGAAATACCGTTTTGCAATTAGAGTGTTTAATTTTATAGTTAAATTGATGTCATTATTATATATGATGTAAGAAGTTAGTAGTTTTCTCTGTTTATTTATCGAACAATCCCTTAAATATATGAAATAAATTGCATCATTTCCTAAACGAGCAAAAACTATTTACACTGCACTCTATCCTATGAATTTTATATGCATTTCACGCACACTTTACCCTAGTTATAATGTTAATACTTCGCTGCTTTGATACTCGCATATTCATATCTATCTTCATTTTGTTCCATAGGCAGAAAAGTTCGGAAGATAGCGAAGACTCCGAAACTGAAACTGTCCAACCCCATTGTCATATCACAATTAAATGTACACGCGAGGTAACGCTATCTAAAAGATGAATCGAAAATAATGTATTTATATCTTACATCCACAGATAGCCGGTTTTAACGAACTCGACGAGGCGGTGAAGAGATTAGACTTTAGGAGCGCAGTCCGTGATGTTCGAAGATTCAATTATATCTGTGGATTACTAGACTTACTGATGGGCCAACAGGTGACAGGCTTATCGGGTTGCGCTCAGAAAGTCCTACTAGCAATGTTGGAAGAAGTTGCGGCATATGCTACGGCGAACCAACACAATCCCAGAGCTCTTAGGCGACTTATATCCAAACTAAGGCAGCTCAGTGTTGCCGAACGGACTGCATGCTGGGGCGGGCCGCTCGGATCACAATTACTCTGGCACCAGCACTCGACCAAAATCGACCGTATACTCAATTTAGCTGGGAAAATGCAGATCTGCGAACCGGGTCCGGAAGTGAAACCACAATTTCTGCAACTCCCCGAAGAATGTATTCGAGAAATTGTACTGCGATTATCCGATCATAGAGATTTATTAGCTAGCTCGCAAAGTTGCGACCAACTGGCGGTGGTTGTTAGCGAGCAAAGGGTATGGCGTGAACTGGCGAAGTTTCATTTTACAAATCAACAAGTTGACGTAATTAAAATGAAAAAGAATATCGATGACTGGAAAGAAATATATAATCTATTAAAACGGTAATTGCTTGCTAGGCAAAGGTGATGTCTTATTATAACTAATTGAATTATATATATTTTTAGGACATACGGATTGTCTGAAGAAAGGCAATATGCTGAAATGTTATCGCTTTGCCGTTACTGTCGCTGCCTTTTTTGGAGATCGTTAGGACATCCTTGCATCGCCGACCAGTGCCCAGAATTTCGAGCTAGGGTCCAAGAAGCCGGCGGTCTAATACCGCCATCGCCAATTCCCCCATCGGCATTTTTGAAATTTTTCTCACTGTAGATGCCTTCTCTCGAAAAATAAAAAAAAATTAATGAAAGAAGAAAGAACTTCTGTGTACATTACGACGTTATTCTATTTTGTGCATTGTGATATATACATTTTTCATGTACTCTAATAGGCTGCTATTTACATTGCAAGTATTTTAATAAATTTAAATTATGAATAAATATTTTATTTATGCGAATTGTATATTTTATTGAATAAAATATTTGATAGAATAGTTATTACTCCTTGTGTTTTATAGTGGTTTTACTGCTTTGCGTTACACCTTCCCACTGACAAGAAAATTTTTACAGGGCGACCTTCGTGTACGTACACTCGACAGGACTTAGTCTTCGAACGGCCACAGTGTGCTGTCTTTGTCAGTCCATCCCCTCCATATTTAACGTGACCGTTTCTTCGATAATCGTAATGTTACATTACGAAAAATACGCTGTTACCATTATCGAAAAAACTGTCACGTTAAATGTAGAGGGGATGGACTGACAAAGACAGCACACTGTGGCCGTTCGAAGACTAAGTCGTGTCGAGTGTACGAATGCACTTGTTAGTACTCGGCTAAAGCCATACTATTGATTATAAAAACACATTTTAGAACGCTGTTAATTACATTATTAACGTAAGAATTTCGAAAGAAAAGAAAGCTATGCACAATGTCGTATATAGACCGAATTTAAAATCGACACGACCAACGTAAGTATGGAACGTTTACCTGAGCAATAGGCAATAGATAATACTTCAGCTTATCACTTCTCTGCAAGTTATTCTTAACTGCGAAACAAGTTTGTTATTTGTGTTGCCTAACCTAGATAACTTTTTCCCTATAAGTGATATTAATGTCGTTAAATACGCCAAAAATGTAATGTTAGGTGTACACTCGGTTGATTTAAAACCGACTCACACGACAAGCGACGTAGACCTAACGTCGCACACAGAAACTTTCAACATTTAACTGGATGTGTGTAGTAATAAAGCAGTTTGCTTATGAACCGGTAAAATAGCTACGTAATGCGAAATGAATGGGAAGATCGCTGCAGAAATGTATTCTTTTTCAGATACTTTTAATATCTGCATTATTACGTAGTATAGTGTTTGCCAACACCTTTTACCATTAATGACATATAAACTCAAATAAAATAATTATTGTATTTCTTCTTATCCCTACTTAACTGAATTTAATAATGTGCTACAAATCAATTTTAGAACCATATATAAACCATAAGAAAAATTATTTATCAAAGCAGATAGACAGGAATCTATGTTCATCTTAAGTTTGTTTCATTAAAAACACTGATTTTATTCTAGAATTGATAACAAAACACACAGTAAACAAATAAAAATTTATTTCAAATAATAAAGAAGGTAAACGAAAAGGTAGTCAAACTGAAAACAAATTAATACACAGAAAAAACCTTTTAATTATTGGTTGGTTCTGAAGGACATTTTCTGCACCATCATGCGAACATTCATTCTCTAAAGTATATGTAATAGACTTTTATATCTTGCCCCCATACATATTCTTATAATATAGTGAAATTGTATGCGATAGCAATTTAACTATATAGCTGCGGCCAATTGCTATAGGCACCCTAATAAAGTAAATATATTCGAAAGTCGTTAAGAATTATAATAATATATAATTATAATAAAATACTATAACAAACTGCAATGCCTTTTTATTTGTTCTATTTATGTAGGTTGTATCAGTAAACTAGCGAAAAAATATACCCTGCCTATAACATTTGGCCGGGACTGTATGTTAAGATCGCATTAAGAAATTATCGGTTTAGGAATTTATAAATGATCCCTTGCTTATGAAACTGGATTTAATAGAAAAATATACATATAAATAGTAATTTACCTACAGTTGACCATACTATTACTGCTTTGCATTCGGGTACGGCAATAAAGCATACTTTTATCGGGTTTTGTGGCAGTTTGAGTCGATTCTAAATCAACCGAGTGTACATATGTATATGTCTACTTTAACAAGTTGTTGGTATCATTTAGAATTTAAATTAGAACCAAGGCCACGACGGAGAGATATTTAAACTATTGTGATTAAGAGATCCATGTCTTCGTAATCGTAGGGCAAGTTTATCTATGAGTGATGAGTCCATTACTATTTATTAGAAATATTCTCAAAGAAAGTTATTTGTCCAACTTATTGCCAAACAAAATATGATGATAATAAAATAGGCTTAAGAAATTTGATGGACACATATGCTTCGATTGTAGATTTGATATACAGTGTGTTTTAACACTGATTGCGGAGCGGACTAGACACATTTACGCTCTCACGGAAGTGTTCTATATCATAAACCACCAAAAAAAGATGTACAACTCTATTGAATCAGCTGATCGAAAAAGTTGCGCGGCAAGGGGCCGGCTGCCACGATCGGGGTAGGAGGGAAATTAGGCGCAAAAGAGCAGGCAATCAACATTACTATTCTGTATCTTAATTTGAATGAGATCTAGTTGTATATTTTTATTCACGAAAATAGCTTTCTTTATACTAACGGTTTTTGATCGATTAACAAACAATTTTATGCCACTATGTTTTATGTGTAACAAATAAAATCATAGGTATAAAATTGTGCGGAAATCGATCACTAACTGTTCGTCGAAGGAAAAAACCCATTATATTTCCATACAACGACGTAAACACATGAGACTTAGACAAAAATGGATGAACGAATGAAATCGCGCATGCGCATTGCAATATTTTAGAAAACTGGACTTGCAACCCACCAAACAAACACCGCGTTCCGTCTCCTGGAACTCCCCCTCCCCTCCCTCTTCTATAAGCAAAATCGTTAGTATTCAGTTGGTTTATTGGTTGTCTCAGTCACATAATGTGTTAGTAGTCGGGAAAAACCGTAATCGCGCTGTTAGTCAATATGATTCCAAAAGAATTCTGTAATATCTACAGTTTTCAGCATGTTTTTAGTTTCATCAGTCAGCACGGTCAACACATTCCGTTCCATCAGCTGCATTCTGCATCATAGAATGATCATAGATAAGGTACGAATAGATCGAAAACTTACGCGTAAACACTTGGAGCAAAGTACATGTATTCCCTCTTACGTCCTTGGTCATGAACTAAATCGAAAAGGAGGGTGATATGAATTATTCAAATGATGTATTATGCAAATTTGTGTTCATTGACCGCTATTAACAGAGATTAATTGAGATGTCTAGATTTCTAAATTAATCTCCGTTAATAACGCTGAAAAGAACAACTATTGTATAAACATATCTTGTTTTTATTAGAAATATACAATAGTGGCTTTCGATTTGTACACCGTACAGCTCGGGAGCTGTTCCGAGTCACCTATCTGTCGTTCTATTTTGCCATGTGACTCGCACTTGTACAGCCCCGTTTCTGCTTCCCTTCACCCCTGGTGCACCAACCTTTCGGCTGGGGCGATATGCTCCCGCATGCGGACTTGCCGCCACCCCACCACCCTTTATTTGTTTACACTTTATCTGTACCTGAACTGTACTGAGTTAGTTCACTGTACACGCACACGAGTAGCTCCGGAGCTGTTCCCGAGTAACCCTTATGGACAAATCGAAAGACACTAATAAGTCTATGCATTAATATAGAAATTTGTATATTTTTGGATATAATTGTAAGTCTTAGACAATAGAAGAACTACGCAGATCTACAATATCTTTCACACGAAGGCTATGAAGAGATAGAAGAACTACGAAAAACTATACTATCTGTCACACAAACGCTATGAGGAGATAGAAAAGCTATGTACTTACATAAAACTACAATATCTTTCACACAAACGCTATGAAGATATAAGCCCTTTTCCTTTATGCTAAAAAAGTGTAGCACGGTGCAGCACTGAACTACACTTTACACCAGATTCTCGTTCCATTGCACGGTGTAAACAAAATCAGTGCTGCACCAGGATTGTTTATCTGCACCAGGGTAATAGCTGGTGTAAATTACACTATTTTAAATGTCAAGCATATGTCAAAGTGATTAATGAAGGTACTTTTATTCATGCCGTTTAGTTTATACTACGAATGTTATTTATTGGAATTTGTGCAGTATATATTGATCAAAAAACGTTAAATATCTATAAAACGCATGTAAAGAAAAGACAAAAAGAGGTTATGTATTGACTATAAAGTAAAAAAATTGTTATCTTTTAGTTGAATTACAGCCGGCATATGGCCGACATTATTAGATATTGGAATTTTTTACGGTTCAAAAGCAATTTTCTTTAAAAAAATGCCATTGAATAAGGTAATAAAGTATGATTTGTAAATGAATTAGTGAAAAATATTTTCGAATTAATCCATATTGAAATTTTCATGCTTTAACGCATAATTTATAATGGGAATTGACAGTCGTTTTTATAAATAGGTATATGCAAAGAGGCTGCCAAAAGAGTTTTTCTTAACTAAATTTGTAAGTATACTTGTACATAATAGCTATTATAGCATTATATAAAGGATTAGCATTGACTCCAACATTAAAGTGAGAGGTTGCACAAGTGAGATAGAGCTAGAATAGACAAAGGATTCATATACGCCCATAAGATTTACATTGTTATTTTGGTTTCGTTTAGGTATTTATCCGTTTATCTCGTTTAATATTGGTCGGATACCGACTTAAACATATGAAATGCATAGCGGAATAAATAGAGAATAACTTGTAGTTTGGGTTTTATTATAGATACCTAAGTAAATACTATTAAATGTATTAAGAAAGCCCATCAATGCGTTTCCCCATATAGGTATGAAATATATGTTAAATCTTCCGCACAAATAATATATAATACTTACCTTTTAGCGTTATATGGATAAAGTGGTGCATAAAAAATATTCGTAAGCAAGGTTTTCCCAATATATTAAATGAAATTGATTTTTAAAGTGATTTATGGGATATTCATAATCTTTGTGCCAAAAATCACAAAACTATTTTCAATATCTTTGTCTCAGGTATTGGCGCGTGAAATATACAATTACCATAAACTAAAGGTATACATAAAATTCGTATAATGAGCATGAAATAAACTAAATTAAAAATTAATTCTTATTAACAAAGAAAAAAAAATGTATTGCTCAAATTTAAACAAACATTAAAATATTACTTTATTGAAACTTAAACTAATACAAAATTATTTATTGGTGTTTAAATATTACCATCTTTGTATGCATCTGCCTAATTCTTACGCCTCCTGCATTAATAGTGTTATTGTAGTGATGCAATCTCAAAATGAAATAATTGTGTAAAATTAGTTTAATTAATTGGTAATGGTGCGAATTTAATGATTGTTGTTCATAAAAGTGATTATGCAAGTTTTTAAAATAATCATTTAAATTTAAAGTATTTAAAGTTTGTAAAACAAGTATTTGAATTATGCGGCTACAGGAGTAATTTGGGTGCTGTTTAAATATTAATTCAGCAGCCTTGCGTAATGAGACAACATCTCTAGTTGCTTATTTTAATCGGGCCCCCCGAAAGCCCGGGCGTCGGGGATTTGGTGCCAAATAAAATATGGGGGATGCCATTTGAAAAAATTGAGCTATGGTTCTAAAAAGTTTCAAAGAGTTAACGTACCATAGTACGGTAACCACGCAATCTAGATAACCCTTCTCGGCGCTAAAATATAGTCCAGCATGTTGTTTAAGCATCTTATGAATTCTAAATTGATATCCGAAAAATCCAGTGCTCTCTGATTTTTTGAATAAATGTCCGCTATAGCAATTTTTTTTTGAAAAATTCTAATAACTACAAAACGCCTGAATCAAATTAAAAAAAACTAAAGGTATTGAAGAGAACATAATCGACTATATATAATTGTGATTTTTTCAATTTATATTTTGGCCGGTACCCTATAAACTTCTAATGAACGGTCTGCTGAGATACCCCTGTATACTAATAACAACTAGATTTTATTCAATGTCTATAGTTTGCAACAAAAAAAAAACTGTCAATGTCTAGCCTATGTATTAACGGTGCGCATTGATACAATTTTTTATTATATTATTTAATAGTATTTACGTAGGTATTTATAATAACAACCAAACTACAAGTTATTCTCTACTTATTTAGCTAGACATTTCATATATTTAAGTCGGTATCTGATGAATATTAAACGAGATAAACAGCGCGAACAAAACCAAAATTTTTACAAACTTTAAATACTTTAAATTTAAATGATTATTTTAAAAACTTGCATAATCACTTTTATGAACAACAATTATTAAATTCGCACCATTACCAATTAATTAAACAAATTTTTCACAATTATTTCATTTTGAGATTGCATCACTACAATAACACTTCTTAATGCAGGAGGCGTACGAAGTAGGCAGATGCATCCAAAGATGGTAATATTTAAACACCAATAATATTGTATATCAGTTTAAATTTCAATAAATTATAATATTTTAATGTTTGTTTAAATTTGAGCAATACTTTTTTTTCTTTGTTAAAGGAATTAATTTTTAATTTAGTTTATTTCATGCTTTTTCTCATTATACGATGTTTATATATTCCTTTACTTTATGGTAATTGTATATTTCACGCGCCAATACCTGAGACAAAGATATTAAAAATAGTTTTGTGATTTTTGGCACAAAGATTATGAATATCCCATAAATCACTTTAAAAATCAATTTCATTTAATATATTGGGAAAACCTTGCTTACGAATATTTTTTATGCACCACCTTACCCATATAACGCTAAAAGGTAAGTATTATATATTATTTGTGCGGAAGATTTAACATATATTTCATACCTATATGGGGAAACGCATTGATGGGCTTTCTTAATATATTTAATAGTATTTACTTAGGTATCTATAATAAAAACCAAACTACAAGTTATTCTCTATTTATTCCGCTACGCATTTCATATATTTAAGTCGGTATCTGATCAATATTAAACGAGATAAACGGATAAATACCTAAACAAAACCAAAATAACAATGTAAATCTTATGGGCGTATATGAATCCTTTGCCTATTCTAGCTGTATCTCACTTGTGCAACCTCTCACTTTAATGTTAGAGTCAATCCGTGAACAGAATGCGCTATCCATATAATAATACATCCATGATCCATCTACACTCAATTCGTTCCTTTGTATTGTCGCCTTCGTTACAGCACTGTAAAAATTGTAGTGTAAATTGCACTACACTAAAAAGCAAAGGAAAAGGCCTATAGAAATAGTTGTTGTGTTACCCAAACGCTATGAAAATATTAAATACAGCGAAAAAAATTATAGCTATTCATTCAAATCACACACTAACACTATGAAAAGATGTGTACGACCCATAACAACAAAAACAATAATGGTGAGTGAACAGATGTCTGTCAAAACAGCGTACCACGAAAGCTGGGAATACTGTAATGAGCATCCCCACCTGCGCACTTTACTCCGTACATACTACCTCCCAACGACATCTCGTGGGCATAGTCATGCACTACTCATGTTTGCTTCAATTTTGCCCTAAGAGATTTTACCCCGTGATTCTACATTTAATTCAGTACGATTTTGTCCTTGATGTGGTGTGTATACTTTCATCGTTTATCGCTTTTCTCTTTGTTATGCTCAACGGCCATTGAAGAACAACATGCTACACAAATGCTGCCGATTTGATTAAAAGTTACTCAACTTATTACAAAAAATAGTGGTAGTGTAAAGTTAATTAAGTTAATTTACCTATATCAGTGTTGAAAAAAGAATTTAGGTGTTGTATGTCTAGAACGTTTGAAAATTTTGTGAAGTTCAGTGTGATTTTGTCAATGCTGTACTTTGAATAATTTCCTTAGCTAGTTTATTCACATCACTTGATAAAATGTATTACATTTTTGGACAATAACGTTGCCTAAACGTTACTTATTAAACGTTAATATAACGTTAGAAAGATATCGTTACATTGGGTTACTTTGACGGTGAAAATATAACATGTTAACACATGTTTGATACGTATAAACTTTTTAACAGATAATGAATAATGATACGGAGTTGACGTTGTAGAAATTAGAAAATTAACTTATAACTGTTTATTTAGCTTCCTATTTTTTTGATGGAGTACGAATTTACATCGTATATTCTTCACTTTACTGCTATTCATTTAATTCGAATATGTTACATATATTTTTGTAGTTTCATCGTTATCAGAAACTAAGCTATGGCAATTAAGTGACATCAAAATTTAATGTATTGTATTCCTTTATAAAAATATTTTTGCATTTTTCAACGTTAATAAAATATTTCTCGTGTAACGTTTTCAGAACGTTTGTGGAAGGTTAAATTATAACGTTTTATTTTTGTGACATTAAGACGTTTCCTAAACGTTATATAAACGTTTTTCTTAACCCTTACTAGGAAACCTTTTTAAAACGTTTTACAAACGTTACATGCTGTCTGGATTAATTAAAATAAAATAACATTTCTGTAATATTGTATATTTAATAAGTACTTATCTTCCTTATTACGTTAATATATTTAATAAAATAAAATAATTGAGAATTCGCGTCCCGTTACAAGCGGAACCTATTTAGCCCTCTCCTATGGCGTCGCTGTCACCATATATTACAAATGAGATGTGCTCGATATTTGCTAGTTTTCGATTAGCGTTGTTCCTACTTTTTGCGTCCGCTGTAAATGCTTTCGCGTATCCATTCGCGCAATTTTATGCATACATTTCCACGTGGTAACATTGTAGAATTAGTTTTTTTTTTTTTTAAGTGAGGAAAAATGCCTTAACGCACCATCAGGGACGAGACCCGTCCCCGGTGTATGGGGCTCGCACCCACTAAAAACCCTCACTTTGTCAGGTGTAGAATCCATCCCGGGACCGCTGGTCGCATTACTTCAGGATGGCACCTCGTAGTTAGCCTCGGTCGGCTGCCTCCATTGCTTGGGTCTCTCTCTTCTTCTCTTTCAGCACCTTCTCGACGAACGTGGCGATCTTCTGCCAGTGGTCGTGTCCGGACGGCATCGTTTGCACGACGTTATCCGGCGTTAGAGGTCCTACTTCGTGTTGTAGCGCGGCTCTGTAGTCACTCCACCTCTCGCATTCGAAGAAGGTGTGGTGAGCATCATCTTCCGCAGAGTCCTGATACTGACATGTCGCGTTCTCTGCTTTACCCATTCGAGCCAGGTATGCGTTGAAATACCCGTGTCCGCTGAAAAACTGGGTGAGGTAGTAGTTTACCTCGCCGTGGTCTCGGTTCATCCAGTCCGTGATGTTGCGGATGAGTCTGGCCGTTCACCGTCCTCTCGTGTCGTTCTGCCAACGCTCTTGCCAACGTTGTCGTGTGAGCGCTTTAGCGTCCGCTCTTGCTTGTCGTGAGCCGACGTCTCGTCGTGTCTCGTAGACTCTTTTCTTTTCTAGAGCTAGTAGGTCTATCGGAGTTACTCCTGCGATCACGAGCACCGCCGGTTCGGAAACCGTACGGTATGCGCTGGCGATCCTGAGTGCTCCCCGTCGCTGTACTGAAGCCATCCGCTTTCTGTACTTGTCCTGCTGTAAAGCGTCAGCGCAGATTTCGCTTCCATACAACAGTATGGAATGGGTGACGGTCATTAGCAGCCGGCGTTTACTTGCCGTCGGTCCTCCTACGTTGGCCATTAGTCGGCTCAACATCGTCGTTACTTTAGCGGCCTTATCGCTCGACGACTGAATCTGTTGCCAGAAGGTCATCTTGCTGTCGAGCCGCAGTCCGAGGTACTTCACGGAAGTTGTAGTGGTTATGACTTCCGTATCCACCGTCATCTCGATCTCCCTAGGGATTCTTCTCCTGGTCAGTAGAACGACCTCGGTCTTCTCCGTTGCCAGGGTCAGGCCGTTTTCGTCCATCCATGTGGTGACTCTTCTCATTACCTGGTTGAGCCTTCTCTGGGCATCCGCCTCGTGACGCGCTAGGATGACTGCCGCTACGTCGTCTGCGTATCCTATCAGATACGCATCTTGCGGCAGCTCCATTCGGAGGATCCCGTCGTAGAACACATTCCATAAGTCGGGGCCCAGTATGGAACCCTGCGCCGCTCCCGCTGTTATCTTCTTCGTGCATGGCCCGCCTGCGATGTCGTAGACCAGCTTCCTGTCGCTAAGGTAGCTGCGTATCATCATCAGTAAATAGGATGGCGTGTCGAACGTGTTCTGCAAGGAGTCAAGAATGACGTCCCATTTCGCCGAGTTGAAGGCGTTTCTTACGTCCAATGTGACGAGCATCACCAGGGGTCTCGGGTAATGATTTCCCTGTTGAGCGGCTTCGAAGGTTTCCACTACCTGCGCTACGGCGCCGACGGTGGAGTGTCCCTTCCTAAAGCCATGCTGTCTCTCGGACAGGCCTCCCGCGTCGTCTGTGCTGCTCTCCACTCGTGTTTTCAGCAGTCTCTCTAGAAGCTTTCCAGCCGTGTCCAGCATACATAGCAGTCTGTATACCGATGTCGTGCTTGGGTCGCCCTTACCTTTGCTTATCAGCACTAGTCGCTGTACCATCTCTTGCAGAATGCTCCTTCTGTTAAACAGCGGTTGTACATGTTCAGAAGCAGATCTGGGCAGACGCGCGCCACAATCTTGCGTCTGCGAATTAGTATACAGGTGCTAATAACGCAGTAATTAACAAAACAATTACAGTTCTGCTACAAGCATCTTTTAATTTTATTTTTCATAGTAGTTTACACAACTTGTATAATATAATGTTTCATTTCAAACTGCGTCAATTAGTTCTTTATTTTTACAACTATTTTTTAATAAGTCTAAAAGAAATTTAAAATTGCGTAGCTGGTGGGGGATGGTGGGAAATTTTTTACACTGAACTGCGTTGGTGTTTAAAAAACTTGTTTCTCACCGTACACCTGTTTTATATCAATTATAAATATTGATACCTTTGCCTGCACATTATCTAAACCCAAACACGTATAAAACTTTTATAACTAAAAATAAATTTAAAGATTCTATTTGAAAAAAAGACAATAAAATCTGATTAAAATATAATTTAATTAATAGATTTTCCATAGTTATTAGTACTATTAAACTTACATCTTAAATTTTTAACAACTAAAGCAGTTTTTACATGCCCTTGTATTCTAGCTAAAAAATAAGGATCAGGTGTCACATTTAAATTTGCACCTTTTTCTATTAACCATTTCACCAATGATGTATGTCCATAAGAAGAGGCTAATTGTAGAGCGTTGTAACCTTTTTCGTTAACGGCGTTGATATCAGCTCCAGCATAATATAAAGCGTGAATGCAGGAAGCATCTTTTGATTGTGGATGTTTCACATGATTATATACCGCCAAGTAGAAAGGATTTTCATTCTTGGGTGTTCTAATATTCAAATCTGCTCCCATATCTATCATGTATTTCACAAGCTGAGTGTTGCCAGTTATACAGGCTTTCAAAAACGAAGTATATCCCTCTGTTAAATAAAACATATTAATAGTAGCAGGACACTGTCTAATTATTTGAATTGCCTTGGTGTTATTCTTTTCTGATACGGCTTCGTAGAGAAGCTTATGCGTATAAAACACGGATGGTCTTAATATTTTTCGTATTGTGAGCCACAGGAACCATAAAATAGCGATTAATAAACAAAATATGTAACAACTTAAAACTACGTCGTTTGAAGTGTTTAATAGAGACACATAATTAATTACCGATTTTAGCGGGGAAATATATTCTTTAAACGAAAGTACATCTGTTTTAGCAGGCATAATAATAATTTACAAAACTTGAATAACTAAAAGATGTCAACAAACAGGCAATAAATTGCGAACTGTCACGCTGTCACTGTAGCTTGACACTTAACACCATAGTAGAAGTACATTAGGTATGCTCATCAGAATATCATAAATGTGTTAGGTGTGTGCAGATCACGTGATTTACCAAGCCGCGTCATTTCTACGGCGCCATTTTAAATCGAGCAACTGATATAAGTGTAATGTGTCGTGTTGCACGTAGCGACACACAGTAATTTTGTCTCAATTATTAATAGTACATATCTCTAAATTAAATAAAACTACAATTTCTACCAGATTAGAGATTAATATTCATAATTTACTTTTGACAAACAGTTTATTGAAGCGATCGCACTACAAATTAATTGAAGTGGTTAGACCAAGGAGTAACCAGAGAGTGCATTTAGCTATTGGCGCCAAAATAATCTTATAACCCTATAATCGACTGAACACACGAATTTATCCAAGTTTTATGCGGTTTTTTGGAACATTTTAGCTGTGTGAGATTTTATAAAGTGACATTTATATATACAGGATAACAACTTGAACTATACGAAAGCCTATTGATAGGAGAAGGTAGTGGGGGGCAAAATTAAATGTATCCATTTTAGTATTGTCAACTGTTTGTATGACAGGAATGTCAGTGGTTATGTCAAATACTATGACAAATTATAAAACCACTTTATAATTTGTACTTTTTCATTAATTGTGTATTCCATAAGGATAAAGTTTGATGGTTCGGTTGGTAATTGACATAACCACTGACATTCCTGTCATATAAAAAGTTGACAATAATAAAATGGATACATTTAATTTTAACTCCCACCACCCTCTCCTATTAATAGGCTTTCATAGTTCAAGTAGTTAGTTGAAAGTTGTATATGATTTTAAACGATGCACATATCGAATATATTTAAAATTGGAGTACGTTTAAAATTACCGTCTTGGTTGCATTTTTTCTAAGTTGGTAGTTTATAATTTACTACACGTTACGTTTTACCAAACATAGAAACTGAACGAAGTACATATTTCTTTTTTTACTTCTAATATTCACTATGTCAATACTTTCACATATTTAAAGTTTTAATTGCATTAATAATATTTCCAAACTTTCTTGGTTTAGTGACTTTGTAAATTGCGTGTTGGCTAAACAAACTTTCCAACATTTTCATTAATAAATAGCCAATCAAAATTTGGTGTGTAACTTTCGGTGTACCCAATCAGATCACTCTATCGAAGCCATAAGAATTATTTTACGCATTCATTCGTAATAGCTCTAGTGCACCGTCTTTAGGTTTGTTCGTTGCACCTACACTAACTACAATATTGTACACTACAATTTTCTGTATTGCATTGTAACAGCCGTAAAGAGTGTAGGCTTGTGTACAATTCTAGTGTAGGTGCAACGAACCAACCTTTTGTAACTCTACTCTTTCGTTAATTTACCAAGGCGCGTCACAGTCACGTGCTCATAGATGCATCGGGCATACTTAATGTACTTCTACCGTTGATTGAAGGAATACATTATAGATGCGTAATCTATGACAGTTGACACAAATTTCAGATCCATCAAATGGAAATTTGCATTTGATCGATCTGAAATTGCTGTCAACTGTCAAGCAGTGGTGGCATTGATGTTAAGTCATAGTAGAAGCGTTGATTGAAGGAATACATAGGTAATAAAGATGCGCAACATATAACACCAAATGAATAAAATTACTAAATACAATTGACTCTTTTCTTCTTCTTATAACATATTCTAGTACTGTGACTGTGACTAAACCAAAAACAATGAGTAAAATGTATTTCAAAATACTAAAACGCTAAATCGAGCAATATATTAGTTTAATTATTTATTATTTTCTTCTGTATTTCAGTAGAAGCACTGGTAAACCTGCAGAATCCAGCTCCCATTTAAACTGACATAATGAACGCATTTACGCATGCGCATAACCAATGAATATACGAGTAACGTTGCCAAACGCATACTGTCAGAAAGAATGCTGGTATAGGCCAATTTATAGGTTATTTTATATTTATTTTTATATTTATAGGTTAATCAAACGAGATATACAATTAAACTAATTTATTTTGTAAATACCATGCCTATCAACAAAAATAACTAGGAAAACATGGATATATGGTATTGTGGGTTCCGGACTGTGTGAATATTTGTTAATATAACTGCAAAGTGATTTTGTACCAAGACGAACCATATATCAATTAATAAAATAGAATATCAACTATATAAAACAAACACAGCAGCAGTTAAAATTATAAATTACAATGGATACTGTTCATGAAGAGCTATAATAAATTCTGAAAAAATTGAACTATGATTAAATTGATTACACCATATAAATTCATGTAAGTAGGACTCGAAGAGGTCTTCAGAAGTTCTAAACTGCCGACGAAGCTTCCTCTTGGCACGCATCCACATGTTCACGTTCTGTGTATGAACAGTGCGATCATCGGGATCAACAAAATTCTGGTGATGCACAACAATACAATGTTCATACGCACCACCATCCATATCCTCGATACCATTGTGTGCTCGCCAGGATCGAATACTTAAAGCTTTACGACATATTTTACATGGCCCCCGATAACAATCACTAAGGTCACTCTTTTTTACGAATGACATAGGCACTTTGCATTCTACACAGTTATTTGAATGTTTAACCACATGATAATATTAATTTTGTCAGGGAAAATAATATTTCTAAACGTGATCTTTTCTTCACGGATGTGATTTATTCCTAATATTTCCTCCTCTTCAACAATCCAATGTCTCGCAATTCCTCCTCTACCTGCCATTTCAACAAATTAAGAAAGAAATAACTTAACTGAAATTAATTAAATATCACAATATAATGACAATACAACACAAGCCAAGCCACAAAAAAACTAAAATTTGGCAACGTTGCAGGTTATTTACTATATTCGTAGCGGGAAATTTAAATGGGAGCTGGATTCTGCAGGTTTACCGAAGCACTTTTCTCCAGAATATCTTCCCAGATTTAACAGAAAAGTAATACAAAACACTAATCTAATTCCTTTTTGTATAGCTGAATGCGTTTTAAATTCACTTGTTGCCGAGACCTTCAAGTCTTCAACCCCATTCCATATTCATTGTAACCTGCGATACAAGATCTCTACGTATAGTACATTCAGCATTATAAAAATATCTTTTAATGCGTTTACAACTGTTGTTTGCGCGCCATGTGGGGAAAATACTAGGCCTGGTAATACATCCTATACTGCAGATATGTAAACCACATCCATTCAATAACAATTAGGCTATTATCACCACAGGTAGGGCAATAACACCTTTTAATTCTTATAATTATAATTGCACTACACAATAGTTGTCATGGTAACCAAATTGTACACATTCAACCTCACTCACTCATTACGAATTTGTCATGTATTGAATTCAAAAATCACTTCTATAGTGAGTAAAATTATTAAAAATTACTTATTGAAATGCAATTTAAATATGTTGCAAATATATTAGATACACAGGTTGTTTCATATAATATATTAGTAATAGTATAAAAAAATATTTCAATTTATAGGAGATAGAATATCAAGTTGTTGCACTAGCTTGGTCACCAAATAATTATAAATTAGCAGCAGCTACGTCGGAAAGACAAATATTTTTATTTGATGACAATGGCGAAAAACGTGATCATTTTTCTACTAAACCAGCAGATTCAGAAGCTGGAAAAAAATCCTACATAATCAAAGGAATTGCTTTTAATTCTGACTCAACTAAGCTAGCAGTTGCACAAAGTGATTGTATTGTATTTGTATATAGGATTGGAGAAAAATGGGGTGAAAAAAAGGTAAATTAATAATTTGATATGATTCGTTATTAATTCTTTATATGATTTAAGGCAATATGTAATAAATTTTTACAATCGGCACCAGTTACGTGTATAACATGGTTATTAACAGGTCCAATTATATGTGGGCTTTCTGACGGAAAAGTAAGAGCTTTACAAATTAAGTCTAATAAATCGCAGAGTTTATATGCATCTGAAAGTTTTGTTGTATCATTATGTTCCAATTCGAAAGGAACTGGTTTTTTATCGGGACATATTGATGGAAATGTAATACGATTCTTTATTACTGATGATGAACGGTCACAAGATACACAAGGACGAGTACTTTTACATTCCGTTCCACCATGCGCACTTGCTTGGTTACAAGGACAAATTTTTGTTGGTGGTTGTGATAAACGAGTTGTTTTTTACAGTAATCAAGGAAAAATTTTAAAACAGTTTGATTACAGTCGTGACACTACAGAACATGAGTTTACTGTTGCATGTGGAAGCCCCAGTGGACAAGTATGTTAGAGATCATAAATAAAAATTAATATAATTGACAAATAAATGCATATTTTAAGGCTGTTGTTGTGGGTAGTTTTGATCGATTACGTGTGTATGCATGGAACCCAAAAGTGTCTATTTGGGAGGAAACTGCCCAGAAAGATATAAAAAATCTCTATACTGTAACAGCTTTGGCTTGGAAACGTGATGGATTTCGTGTTGCTGTGTCTAATCTAGGGGGATCAATTTTATTTTTTGAAACAGGTATAGTGTGCATTTTACTGTAGTGATTACAGCAATTCACTTTAATAATGGTTGCATTCATCATATTACAGCAGCTTGCACTTGAGTGGTTAACGCATTCAAGGTTATTGGTGAGAATGGCCTCTATTAAAAGTATTATACAAGCGGAACGGAATTTTAAAACAACATTTTGCAATTGGATATGGTTGAATATGAACTATCACGAGAAGATATTTTTGAATAAATATCATTTCCGGTTAACCCGAAGTGGGCATCAACTTCGATTTTTTAAATAGCATGCTATAAAATAAATTACAAATTCAGCCTCTGCGATAAATTTTACGCATATTTCATCTATCATAACATGACCTTAATTTTGGAACAGACTGTACAACTAATGATCAGCAAATATCTTAAGAATTTTTAAGATATAAAAAGTTTTAGCAACCGATATGTTCATAGAACAATATATGGTGAAGAACAATATTAGTAAAAAATTTAGATTTTCTAAGAATTCTCCTAGATACTCCCAACAAACGGTATTTGAATAATCAACATAAAGTAAATTTAAGTACATCAAATGTCTAAATAATTAGCAATAACAAATTAGGTAAAATTAAAATAATAAAGAAGATAATATAAAAGGTACAGTAGAAGAACAACAATAATAATAACATAAATAAATAAGTTATCTAAATGGTTCGATATGGAAACCGTTTCTATTGCGGCATTCTATATTCGGAGACGTGTTTCTATAATCGTTGCTCTTTAAATAACATCTGGTGTTACTTTCCTAAAGGATCCCTTATTACCATAATTCAATGGGAAGAATTTACGAAAATAAGATTAACAAAATGACTGACGTCAAAATAAGATGCAAGTAAATATGTAAAACAAATCAGCTAAGCACCCTTGCTTCAGTAAATTGACATACCTGATTATTGATGATTATTTTAGGTACGGAGGCTAATTAAATTGTTATAACTTATACACCTTCTACTTTAGATATAGGAAAAAGAGAATATTTTGTAGAATCAGAATATCTAAGAAAATATATACCTTTCCATTTAAAAAAATTTACTTTCCGAAGATTGAACTTATTTATAAGTAATTAATTTTTTAAACGTCCTGTATAATGTTACAGAGAAGAAATGTTGTGTAACTACACAATATCAGCTGTGCGTATGCAAAATTTCATTCGTCTTTTTTACTCCTATGTGACGTAATATCACTATAAAGTAAAATCGGTATCTGTCACGTTTTTTCTTTAATTGCGAATAACTTAAAGGGAAAGGTATTTAGGTATAAGGTATGGTACATGAAATATGTGTAAAATTTACAGTAGAAGCTGAATTTGTAACTTCAACTGCAAAATTTTGTTTTAATATTCCGTTACTTAATACTTTTAATAGACCATTCTCACCAATTACCCTGTATATTAAAAAGTTAAGCCAATCCGCACAATTAGAGTTTGTCTTTTGCTGTTATAGTTTTAGTCGCTTTTTTAAATCTTTTTCATCATCGACAATTTGTGGCATTTAGAAACAAATTTAGAAAAGCAACTAAATTTGTTTTTTAATGTAAACACCTTTTCGATTCATTTGTAACTGAACTTTGGCTTTACATGAGCATTTTTTGTTACAAGTTGAATTGAAACAAACTATTGAAGCTCATACTTAGGGTTAGGCAATTTCTGATAATCGCTGTCAAGATAGTGATGACCGGCAACTCAATGCCAAATCTTTACTATGTCTGTAACTAATGGGACTTTGAATCAAATTTAGTACCATTATAATTATAGTATAATTTACACCAACACCATAACACTTAATTAATTATTCGAGACACGTATTTAGAGGGCTCATGGGCCCCTAATCTTCAACCGAATACCGAAATTACATTGATTTACCATAATTAACAGATTTTTTCGAATATAATAAAACAGGGTGCACGTGCCCAGCTCCCCTACCCCCGTACTTTCGAATTTTGTATATGCTATCATTTTGTGCTGCAAAAAAAATTATGCTTTCATATTAACCGAGTTATAGGACTTTCTTTTTGGCGGGGCTAGGAACATGCGGCGCCGCCACCCCCTATTTCGAAATTTCGTATACGCTACGTTTTTGTGCTTATTCTGTGCCGTTTTGTGCCGCAAAAGAATATTTTGTGCTTCCATGTTATTCGGATTTCGAAATTCGGCCCTGGCATGTCTCCAGCCCCGCTATCATTTCGAAATTTCATACACGCTATCTTTCTGTGTATATTTATTTCCGTAAAGAGAACATTTTGTATTTTCATATTAACCGAGGTCATTAACTGCATAAGTTACAGAGAGTTAGATTACAGTCAGGATAGATATTATAGTAGGTAAAAATTGTCGGTTCTTGTAAAATTGTTGAATTACATATGATGCCAAATAATTATGACATTAGCTCTAAATCTAGGGCAAAGAGATGACGCATAATTTTGTACATAGGCTGCAATATCTAGACACCCAAAATTATTTTTATCGAAGAATAATCGACATTTCTTTGCACATACATACATCAACTAAACAACATGTTGAAATGAGATTTAATATGCGCAAGTGGCATTAAATGTTATGGTATTTTAATGAGCATAATCCCTTGAAGCCTCAATGTAACTAAAATTGAAATAAAAAAGAAATTTAATATTTTGTGGTTCAGTTTTGAATACATTCTTTTCTACATACTAACCGTCAGCTATAATATTATAATCCTTCTCGCTTGATGCAGATCTCGTCCAAAATCGATTTAAATTTGAGTATTTTTCGTATTTGTTCTATAAAATAGTTTGAGACTTTTCGTTAATGCCTTGTGTATTAATTAATTTTAATTAGATTAGTAGTTGATTACCTTGCAACCTCAGTATCTTCTGTTATTTCGTTTTAAGTTTAGTTTTTTTTGTTCCACTCTGATTTCACCACATTAGGTTCTAAGACTTTACTGTTTCACTTATATGAAGTATAAGTAAAACGTATTTTAGTCTGATTTATTGTTAATATGTCCCATCATTATAGCCTATAGTATCGTAATAGGAAAGAGTTCCTTTGTTTTTTGATTTTTGTATATTCTGGCGTTTAATTTTTGTATTTACATTTTAGCATTCGTTGAAAATTCTTATAAACACAAAATAAACACAAAAATATAGGGTGTACGAAATTTCGAAATAGTGCGTGGAGGGGCTTGCGACATGCCAGGGCTGGATTTTGAAATTGACCTAATGGTACAAAATTTCAGAAATTTATTATTATTAGAACCTAAAAGTTTTTCATTCTAACGAAAATCAATAGAATTACTTCTAAAGCATATACATAAAAGTTGAATGTTTCATTATTTTAACATATTCACTGAATGTAAGGCGGCTGTGGCTTTTACTGAAAATTATTTCCTCGCAAAAAAAGTTGAAGTGCTCATAAGACCATCATATTTTAAATTAATTTTTCGTATCATTATACTGCCCTTATACATACATGTACTGTTAATTTTGCAATATATTCAATTACTACTGGTTCTTTTAATTTAACGTTTCTGTACAGTAGACTAGTTAAAAAGCCCTAAATAATTTTAATACCAAAATATTTCTTGGCGTATACATGTATATAATGTAGTTTTCCACGGCCAATTAAATAAGCAATATTTTTAATTTTTTAAAAATATAGCGTCCGTGAGTGGAATCGAACCACGCGGCATACCCACGAAACCTTCGTGTCACTAACGACTTGATTTCAACTGCGATAGCAAACTTGGTGGTTCGATTCTACTCACGGACGCTATATTTTTATTTAATTGGCGGTGGGAAATTACATTACACTATATATACTAAATAATGTATTATAATTATTGTGTTTAGATCATTTAGATACCTTATTTTTTAATAGTTCTGCGTAGAAGTATATGGAAAGATAAATACGAAATAACATTTGTGGGACCAAGTCAAGTATTAATCAAACATTTACAAGGAGAACATGAAAATATAATCGTATCATCAAATTACGGAAACGAAATAGAAGATATTAAAATAATGGGCAGAGATAATTACATCGTTGCACGTACGTCAGATACTATCATAATCGGTGATTTAGTAAAAAATATGATAAGCGAGGTTTGTATCCCTACTTGCAACAAATTTAAATATTTATAACATAATTTACATTCTTCAGGTATTATGGAATAACAGCGGTAAACACGAAAAATTCTATTTCGACAACACTACTGTTTGTCTAGTATTTAATGCCGGAGAATTATCTTTAGTTGAGTATGGTGATAATGAAGTTTTATGTTCGGTACGGACTGAATTTGCAAATCCACACTTGATAAGTGTTCGATTAAATGAGCGCAATTCTCAAACCAATAACAAAAAGTTAGCTTATTTACTTGATCTTAAAACTGTTTGTATTATGGACTTGATATCAGGAATTATTATATCACAAATTAACCACGAATCGAAAATTGATTGGTTGGAATTAAGCGAAACTGGGCATAAATTATTATTTAGGGATGTCAAGCAAAGGTATCTTCTATGACAATTAATGTTTGCCCGTTGTGGTTGAAAGTAAAACTTCATCGAGGGACGTTGATATTCTATTCGTCAACCGAACAGTAATTAATTTTGCTAAAATAAAAAAAAACGGCATGAATAGTATTTTACTTGGCGTTTATGCTTTTTTTTCAATAATGTACGTTACTGCTTTCGAGCACAATGGGCAAGCTTCAATCATAATTTTGTTTTACACATTGTATTGTAATAATCATAATTTGCTCCACAGATTAATGTTGGTTGACGTGAATACGAGCGAAAAGAAATGTATATTCAGTAGTGTTAGCTTTATTCAGTGGGTGGAAAGTAGTGATGTTGCTGTCGCGCAGTCTGGTACTACTTTAGCTGTGTGGTATAACATCGACTTACCAGAACACCCAACCATAATGACCGTAAAAGGTGATGTGGTTGATATAATACGCAACAATGGTAGAACGCAAGTGGTTGCTGTAGATAGCAATAACACTATGAATTTTGAACTTGACGAAGGTTTAGTTGAATTTGGTAGGAATTGTCAATTTAATTTTGATTATTTCCTACTGTGGTCCCGTACATGATTTGCAGGCACAGCAATACATGATAACGACTACAGTCGAGCAGTCCTATTTCTGGAAACTATAGGCAATTCAACGGAAGCCGAAGCTATGTGGCACAATTTAACGAACATAGCTTTGAAACAGCAAGATCTATTTTTGATAAAAAGATCGTATGCAGGGATGGGAAATATATCGAAAGTGTTATTTTTGCAGCAAACTGAGGAAATTGGTCAAAAATTCGTTGAAAATACTGGCGAGGATATGGGTAAATGTCCGGAAGTTTGGGCACGATTGGCTATTTTGAATGGTGACTTAGATACTGCTGAGAATATATATTTGGAACAAGTAGACATAGAAAGTGCATTAAATATGTATAAAAGGCTGCACAAATGGGATGCAGCCATAAGGTATTATGTAATTTGTAGAGCTTTTCACTTCAATTAGTTTTTTTTTTAACATTTAGATTAGCAAAGAAGAGTGGTTATCAAAATTTATCTTCCTTAAAAGATGAACACATGAAGATGTTACTAAACACAGGTCAATTTGAGAAGGCTGGACAAGTTTTAGAAGAAGAGGGAAACTACGAACAAGCTATGTCAATGTATATTAAATCCAACAGACTTGTTAGAGCTTCAAATCTATTATTGCAGCAGCCTAATTTGATTAATGATCATACTTTAGTAACAACTGTGTTAAAAAATTTATTGAAACAAGAACTTTTTGAAGCTGCCGCTGAAATATACAAAAAATTGGATAAAACGGAACTTTCTATGGAATGTTACCGTAAAGGTATGTCCTTATTATACTGTATGATCAAGAATGTACTGCATATTGCTGTTTATAATTACAGTTATAATTATCTGATAACCATAGTTTTTAACCATTAAATTTATTTGGTACATATGGAACGCATATAATATACATTTTTATCTGTTTTTGTTAATAGGAAAAGTCTGGAATAAAGCTGTTGAATTAGCACGAATGATAAGTCCTGATCAAGTAGTGTCACTTGAGGAAGAGTGGGGCGATCATTTGGTTGAAAATAAACAGATGGATGCTGCTATAAGTCATTATATAGAAGCTGGTCGAACACACAAAGCATTAGATGCGGCTGTATCAGCAAGGCAATGGAAAAAAGCTGTTCACATCATACAAGTTATTGACGACGATGATTCTGTTAGAGATTACTACAATATTCTTGGAAAACATTATGCGTCAGCAAAGGTCAGTTTTTTTTTAATTCTTGAATATTTACTATCAACCACTAAAGTATCAGCATTAATAATTTTTGAACAGCGAATTATAAATGGCATACAAACAAATGAACACTGATTTTGCAATTAATTTTATCCATTCTTTATATTCTGCTTCACTCATACAGAATTGTTGCTCATAACGTATTTGCTGCTAGTGAGTCTTCAAGTCCCTCTGGTGTCAGAGATCCTTGTTGAAGACTACGAGTCTTTCAGCGCGCCTCAGTGTTGCATTTAAATTGGTGTTATCTTGGATAGGCTATTCCGTAACTGCAGCTGAACCAGACCAAACTGGTAAAGTTCTTAAATTTGAGTTTGTCAAAGGATGTACTAGATTAAATAAATGAATTGAACGGTTTTTCTTGCTAAGCCTCTATGTAATACTTTTCACTCTTTTATGTTTAGGCTTTCGTTTTGACCTCATATCTAGCCTACGATGATGTCGTTGATATTCTTTCCGCGCTTTGAGAAATAACCTGCAAGAGCATGACCTACAAATACAGTTTGGCAAACTTCAACTGAAATAGTGAGTCATCACGGCGCACGTAGGCGGAGCGAACTCAATGACCTCATTATACGACCAGCCAAAAGTAAAGTACCACTATTTTATTTAGATGTAATGTACCTTGGTTGGATTTGACCAGAACTATTATTAAACATGTGTATGGAGTTTGTCTAAGCCTAAGCTATCTGCCACTACACCTGTAATTCGCCACGCCTACGTCACCGAACATGCGAATCACCGAATACTGCAGGATGACGTGCGCTGCAAGACGGTATGTCTCTCATCGTGATTGCATTTCATTCCCTCTTTGCCTAATTACGAGAATTGACCCCGGCTTGACCCAACCCACTTGTGCTACTGCGCTGTTTCAGTTGAAATTTGCCAGACTGTATATCAGACTCTCCGACTATCTTCAAGTCTGCTCCTTCCCATGGTTGGAGTATATCTTTACCATACCTTTAAGTCATCCTACAGTGATTATGTGAGTACAGTTCAGTATCTGCCAACCAGACTTAAAGACGGAGCCAAGAAACTTTGACTTGACACTTACGTCTTTTTTCTCGTTGTGAATTGTGCCTAACTGTTGTGTGGTTAGAAGCACAGCACTGAAATCAGACAGACAAAATAGTGTGGTGGGAGGTTTTATGTGTATATATTTTTTTAATTATTTTACTTTTTCTGTCTTATACAGGAATATGGTATTGCCGAAAGTATGTATATTAAAGCAGATATGTTTAAAGAAGCTGTCGAAATGTATAATGAAGCTGGACAATGGGAGAAAGCCCATAATTTAGCATCCAAATATCTCGATCAATCTGAGGTAACAAGTATGTACATTAAGCAAGCTGAGGAATTAGAAACATTGGGAAAGTACAGGGAAGCCGAACGGTTGTACTTATCTGTTGATGAAGCGGATTTGGCTATAGCTATGTATAAACGCGTGGAACAGTATGAAAATATGGTATGTTTTTATACGAGTTTTTCTTCTATAAATATAAAATATTTTTTCAGATTCGTTTAGTAGAGAGATTTCATCCTGATCTATTACCTACTACCCATCTTCATTTGGCACAACAAATGGAAATGCAAGGTAAATACCGAGCAGCAGAGGTTCATTTTTTAGCTGTGGGCGATTGGAAAGCTGCTACTAACATGTATAGAACTCTTGGAATGTGGGAGGAGGCCTACAGAGTTGCTAAACAAAGTGGCGGCTCAGCAGCAGCCAATCAAGTCGCGTTTCTATGGGCCAAAACGCTGCCGATTGATTCGGCAATTAAACTTTTAAACAAGTATGGTATTTTGGAAGCTTGCGTTGATTATGCTTGTGAAACGTATCAGTATGAATTTGCGTTTCAGCTATGCAAAAATCTTCAATCAAAGGTTAGTTTGAAATGATGTAGGTTTTTACAGCTACCGTGTTTTCTTGTGAGATCTGCTCCCGTAAATCAGGATACTTTAAATGTGTGAAGGGAATATTAAAGGGGTCTTACATTTTCAGGTTAATGAAGTTCATTATAAATACGCGATGGCATTAGAAGATGACGGCAAATTCGCAGAGGCGGAAGCGGAATTCATATTAGCTGAAAAACCTAGAGAAGCTGTTCTTATGTACACTCACGGACAAAACTGGATAAATGCACTGAGGATCGCGGAAGCACACGAACCAAGTGCAGTAACTGAGGTGTTACAGGCGCAAGCAGCTCAATGCTTTTTAGACGGTCAGTTTGCAGAATTCGAATCGCTTCTGTTACGAGCTCAGATGCCAGAACTTATCGTGCAAAAGTATAAATCGTCAGGTATTGCAGCTGTGCTCTTTTTTTTGTTGCTACTATAACGTTTGAAATTTAGATATGTGGGTGGAAGCATTAAGAGTATGTCGAGACTATCTACCGACATTATTACCGTCATTACAAGCTGAATACAGTAATTCCTCTCATAACAAGACGTCTGCCATGGATTTGGAGACTTTATTATCTAGAGCAAATGAGTGGGCCTTAGCAGGACAGCACAAGCAAGCTATTGATTGTTTGCTACAAGTAAATACGAATATAGCTGAACCCTCTATTGTGAGACGAGCATTGTTACGAGCATCAGATATGGTTAACAAATTTCTTTTTGGACAAGATGCAGTGGAAACTATTAAAGTACTATCACCGAGGTAATTAATTATAACTATTTGTTTATAAAAAGTTTGTTGTAAAATAACAGATATATCTAGATTGATAGAAATACAAGAACATACAGTCGCAGCTCAATTATACGTTAGCATAGACGTAATGAAAGATGCAATTGACACATTTATATTAGCGGAAGACTGGACAAAAGCAAGAAAGTTGGCGAAAGAATTAGAGCCCGCTTATGAATCTTACATTGAAAGCCGGTATAAGGATAGGTTGCTAACAGATGGAAATATAGAACAGTTAGCAGATGTTGGTAAGTCGAATATGTTTTAATATGCAGTAAAACCCCGATAATACGAGTACTACATCTGTTTTACACACAAAATATTCATTTGGTTTCAGATATTATAGGTGCATTAGACTTATTAGTCGAACAGGGGCAATGGACTAGATGTATAGAAAAAGCTAAATCACATAGCGCACCCGTACTACATAAATACGTAGCAATCTACGCATCTCATCTTATTAAAGACAAATTTACGCTAGAAGCAATGAATTTGTATACTGCGCACGGAGTACCTGCAATGCCGCAAAACTTTAACGTTTACAATCAAATGGCATTGAATATATTCTCCATGCCGAATACATCCGGACCTGATAGTTACAATCTCTGGGCACAATTACGTCAAATATTATATGAACTGGTAGGTGCTATGTTGTTTTTATAAAATCAAGTTTGCATCAAGTTTCAACTTAATAAAGCTTCTTCTTTTTTTATAAATAATATGGTCACAAATTGCAGAATGAAGGTATTGATATAGCAGCAAATATTGAGTTGCAACACAAAATACATTTTAGAACTCTACTTTTGATTGCACATTATTATTCGGTAAGAGCGTTGTGTAAACAAGTACCGTCACTGAAAAATATTGCTGTTAAGATCTCAGTTGCTCTACTTAGATACACAGATATTTTACCTGCAGATAAGGCGTTTTATGAGGCTGGTAAGTTTACTAACGCTTACTAATCTATCTTTTTCAGTTTAATTCAACCTGGCAAACGAGTACTGTTTCAAGGTTACGTTGATTCCTAGATATCATATCGCTTCTCGGTTTTCATTGACGTCGGAATCACAACGCTTCTCGCAAAACAGTCGAAACTATTGGTAGCGTTGTCCTTGTTCTTATCGTTATTATATTTGTACGTTTTTATTTTTAGTTTGACATTCGTATGTAGTTTGTATCACTAAAAAATACGCAAATCACGATCATATATGTGAAAATTCACCAACAGGCTCTGGCTAAATTTTTATACTAAATCTTAATTAACAGCTAACTAAAATTTGGTTTTCGAATATTTAATTGCAATTTAATATGAATGTACAATTCATTATATAACATTAAATTAACTGAAAAAATATTTATTATTGTAACAATTGTGTTCGAAATTTCTATATTTTGTTGAGCTCAGTACGCGTGAACGCAACAAAAGCAAATTCGTATTTGTTGACGCTCTGACGATATAAAACATTACACAGACAAGTGTAAAATGCAACTTCAGAATGAGTATTAAACATGTGATTATATAAAAAAAAAGTACAGTGCATCTAATAGTTTCGCCAGGGGTAAATACTAAACATGTACAGCCAAAATGATAGGTCCACACTGCTGCACTACGTTCGTGTATACTCAGTTCTTGTCTATTGTCTTGTTTAGATACCCGCTTCTAGACTACCTGGATGTAGGTTCATAAATCGTTTCAGATATAAAATGAACTTATTCGGCAACGAAAACGTTTGGTTATGAATAACAATAATAGTTGCTTAACTTTTCAAACGTAAGCTGGTATATGATATGCAGTAAATAATTCCGTTGTACTTTAAATAAGTACGTATGTAAAACTGTTGTTAATATATCAATCAATTAGTCCGTAAAACAGAATAAGTGCACAATTATTATACATTACTATAGAGGGTGTCCCAAAAGCAAACCGACAAACGTTAAGATGATGGTTCTTGGGTCATTTTATGAAGATCGAGATCAGCAACCCGTTTTTGATCTATTCTCGTTTTCTAGATATACTGCTTATGACTTTGTATTAAGGCACCAAATGAAAAATTGATTCAAACAAAAGTTATTTAGCTAAAAAGGGGGAAATAATATTAAGGACTATGTATTTTTATTCAATAATTTATTCAAAAATATCAAAACAAACATGTTAAGCAAGTACCAGCAAGTACTCCCCGACCAATTGATCTGTTTGGAAAGGATTGATTTCAGTAATTGCGTATATTCAAAGTGGAATGTGCTAGTGCTCCATCACGTTGCCACCACATTTCTCTTCGAATTTTTAGAGGAACATCATCAAATAAATCTGGTAATACATTTTCTAAAAAGTTTAAATACATATCGCCATTCAGTCGCCGCGGCAACAAATAAAACAATAAATGGTCTCCCACCACTCCAGCCTAAATATTTGTTGAGAATTTGTGTTAGTTATTCATGAAGGCAATGGCGTAAAGGTTCTCATAGTCCCAAGGGTGGCTATTTCTGCTATTGAAGAAACCATCTCTTGGAAAGCAGGCGTCGTCTTGATATGTGTAATTATCAATTTTGTATTTAATAAGTGACACTGTCAAATCATAATTGTCACACCCCTTTCCTTCAACAGCAGCCTTTGATCAGTACATTCGGTTGTTAATGCTGAATTTTTTAATACAAACGAGAAGAGATTGGACACGGGTTTCTGATCTCGATCTTCATGAAATGACTCAAGGAACCTCAGCTAAACATTCGTTGGTCTGTTTTTGGGACACTTATATACTATCTACCCATTTCAAGTACGGAGGCTTTTTGTATCGCCCACAGCTTATTCCCCTTTAACCGTAATTGACATTCATTTCAAAATATTTTGAGATGATGGTTCACATTCTACCATTATGTTTATTATGTTATTGAAATTTATTTAATTTATTTTGAACCATTCTATTTATTTTATTTTACTTTTGCTTCATTACATTTCTAATAACAGCATCGTTATGCGTTTAATCTATGTAGTTTTTATTGTGCTTTAATAAAAGTATTAATAAAACAATATATTGGACTACTAATTCTTTCTATTCTTGCAAATAGAATTTAAGGAAACAGAACGATAAAAATATCATATCGAAACTATGTATATTTTAGCAGGTATTAACTTTTGTTAAACAAGACGGTCTAGTAATGATACAAATATTCACAATATACAGATTTCAAAAATTGGGAATATACAAAACGAAATGAATAAATATGCCAATTTTAATTCTGTTTGTTTTCACTCGTTGACGTTGTGCTAGGATACTGTATTTCGTTTTATACGGTGATGAATATTTCATTTCTGTGGTATCCAATTTACCAATTCGAAAAAGATAATTTCATGATAACAGGCACTTTAGTTTGTTCATTGCTTGGCGATAGGAAGTATAGTTAATAACAAAATTTTATACTTTATATCGTTGATATTTTTGTAGATTTTACTGTCACCTCTTATTGCCATTACTTTCCAAGTGAACACGTGGGAAAGTAGATGTGATATCCTTTATTGGACCCTGCTCAATATCTTAATTCTTTTTTTATTTTTGTAATTTTTCACAAATTTGAATAATAGTTGTGTATTTATAGGTATTGACCTGCGAGACGAAGGCAGAGTTTCCGAAGCATTCGTATTTCTTAATCATTATCTCGATATATGTGAGGCAATAGAAGATGGCGAAAGCCAATTAGTTGACCACACTGACTTTGGCCAAACTGATTTCCCATCCAATATACCTGTACCAGAACATTTGTATTTAGAAGATAATGTCCAAGATCACGATAACGTTAGGGAATGGGTCTTAGCAATAAGTATGGATCAAAATGTTGACCAGGTAAAATATATTACTATATTTAATGTCAGTATTAAACAGGGAAGTATTATACTACTTAATTATTTTCAGACTTTACCCCTGGATGATCGTCAAATCTATGAATCATGCCTCCAACACGGTGAGAATCCCTGTTTGATAACTGGATATCCTCTGGGTAATCAGGTGGTTTCGTTTTCGAAATCGTCATATGAGGTTAATAAAGATGCTTGGTCTAAACTGAACATGGCTGCTAAGATGTATCCAGACACAAACGCAAATAATTTAATAACTTTTATGCATCAATGGTTAGGAACACCTACTAAGTAGATTTGACATTAATTCTCTAGTAGCAGTTTGATCTTATTGGATATTTGTGGATATTTTAAATAAAGTATATTAACTTTGATGAGGTTTGATTTAAGTTATTGTTGAAAGGATAAAACGTAATGAAAGCAATATCAGTAATGTCAACCAATATATTTTAACGTTAAGATTCAATACCACAGATAGAGCCTAAATCAGCTTTCTTATATACTTATTGATAACACAAAATGTGATGCCGTGGCTATACAATTAGATAAAAACAATACGTTGATTAAAACAATATAATCAATTAATTCTGGAACAGTTCATTTGCATACCTTTTTTTTAAATATAAATTCAGTATAATATCTATATTACACACCACACGGAGGTGCTCGAGCAAAATTAATTCTTCCATAATAAAATTTATTTCCAGTTCTCTATTAGTGGATATTAAAAAGGTCGCCCGCTGAAGGCAGTGGTGCAAGTCCGCCAGTTACATCGGGTAATTGCGTTAAATCAGGTAAATTCTGAATATGGGATTTTAATTCTTGCCTTACAGCGTAAATCCGTTGTAATTTATCTTGATATTCCTGCAAAAAAAAACATATAGGTATAAGTTTTAAATAAAAATAGCATTGCTGCAAAATTTTCAAGATAACTGAGAACAATAGTATGAATTCAAAGAAGTTTAAATGAACTACATTTATGGGAACATTTACCAGAAGTTCCTCACTAGATCGCGTGGTGTAGAAGTAAAACACAAAAAGCACTAATAAAACAGCAACCCTCAAATCTACTTAAAAAACAGTTTGAACCTCTAGAAATATTTTCATTGATCGAATACATTGATCGGCATTTTGTAAACGGAGTTGGCTGATCTAACGCTTGAGTATCTGCTGTCCTTATGTATCTTTTACTTAATATATACTTCTGGCTTTTCTTTTGAACGGATAAACGTATGAAAACACAATCAAATTTATAAAAGATGTAGCCAAGTTTAATGGTTGTCAACTCGCGAGCATCTGCTGAATCTGCAATTGTCGGTCTGCCACTGTGCTCACAGCCGGTATCTATTGTATAATGAAGTATAAATCTAGTATATTTGTAATTCTACAGAATTAGCAATATTTAATTATGCCTTACTTGAAATACCAAGAAATATTACCTTGAAATATTATTAGCTTTTAATAAGTAAACTTTCATCACTTTTAATACAATTATGAATCACGTAAGACTCCTATACATTTACTATTGCGTTGTGTGGCTCGTATAAGTTTGTAAAATTTTATTTTACTTAAAAAATTGCATCGTGAAATTACAGCTTCTTATATTATTATACAGGGTGGGGCATTAGTGCGAGGAAGTCCAATTACTCCTGTATTATAAGAGAACAGAAAATGTTATTAAGATAAAAGTCGAAGCGCATGGGAGGCTATCACCTAAAAATATTTTTAACTATACAGGGTGTCAAATAAAAACAGGGAAAACTAAACAACTAAAACTAAATACCCCTGTATATTTTTACCGTTTACGATTCTTCTAGGTCTTACCTTTATTATAATATCGGGTTTTGCTATGTTATTCACTTTACTTTAGAAGATATGGGAAGTTTTGCATTAATTTAATAACAAAGTTGGCACTTGCTATGTACTACGGCTTGTATATAAAATAATACATTTGCGCTAGAAACTTTTCTAGTGTGATCTCCTTTCATCAGAAGTTATTTAGTTATCGGCGTATTCAATATTTATATACAGGGCGAGTCATAACTTGGAATGTTTATTTTCTCACCTATTTCAAATGGAACACCCTGTATTTTATTATTGCAGTAAACTCCTCTCTTCATGAACTTTGAATGTTCCAATTTCTTGTGTTATTTGCGTTTCTATAAATCGAAAACCTGATTTGAATTAGTTGAACAGCAATATTAGACAAAAAACTGCCGCTTAGCTGGGAAAATACATATTTTATATTAAAATTCTATACCTAAATTGCTAAAATTATCATTATCTGATGCAAAGTTGACTGAAAAAAAAACAGTATTAGCTATGATTGACCTGTATGACTATGATTAACCTGTGTGAAATTTATTGTAGAATTACAAATTGCTTAAATGGGAAAATGACATAAAATAGTAAACACAAAGTGTTAATAAGATAATATTTAATTATGAAACTTAAAAAACCAAAAAAAGTAAAGTAGGAACGAATTACAAAATTTAAAATTAACAATACTTTACTTTGTTAAACCACTTTATTTAATATTGTTTACTGCAGTTTCAACCTTCTTGGGTCAACTAAAGACTTTAGTTTTGACAATGACTCAAGAAGGTTGAAACTGCAGTAAACAATATTAAATAAAGTGGTTTAACAAAGTAAACTTATTTATTTTATATTACAAAATGTACCACAAAGTAACGGCCAAAACCATCTATTAATTACAGAATTATTTATTTTTATGGTCTCTCTATGGTTGTCATTAGTCAACTCTTGGTGCCGTTGCGCATAATAGATCCATTTATTTTTCTATTTAAACGGTATTGGTTCATTTAGATTTTTCATAGATTCAGTCCGACAAAACCGTTGCAAGAAAATTTCAAAAGCTTCTGTTCTTGGTTGTTGTCTACTAGAGAATTGCTGATAAAATCTTCTTGCGAGCAAAATATTCTTATTACTTCTTCCCAACACAAAAACCATATAAATCTATACTTCTAAACGGCAATAAAATTATATATTATATCAAAACTTCAAGCTCGTTAATATCATCAATATCAATATTCTCATTCAATTCTGTCTCAGATAATACTTAAGAATCTTAAATACTAATTGTTTTGCTATTATTTTCATTGTAAACAAACTGCAATCGTACTATTATAGGTACTTTATTATTTCTAAGCTCAGCATCAATATTTGCTTAATATTTCCACGGTGATCCAATTAAAATCAAACCAGTTTTTATTTAAAATCATGTTTTGGACTTATAGAAACGCAAATAGCTGAAACACTAAAGCATTTAGCTGTATGGGAATGTTTAGTAAATAATAAAGTTCGTGAAGAGAGGAGTTTACTGCAATAATAAAATACTGGGTGTTTTAAATAAGTGCGAAAAAAAAACCTTCCGAGTTATGACTCGGCTTGTATATAAATATTGAATACTCCGATAAATAAATAATTTCGCTTAAACGGAGATCACATTAGAAATGTTTCTAGCGCAAATGGATTATTTTATGTGGAAGCTGTAGTACGATAGGAGGCGCCAACTTTGTTATTAAATTCATGCAAAACTTCCCATATCTTCTAAAGTAAACTGAATAACATAGAAAAACCCTATATTATAAAAAAGGTAAGACCTAGAAGAATCGTAAATAGTAAAAATATACAGGGTGTGCCATTTAAAATAAAGTAAGTTTAGTTTACTCTGTCTTTATTTGACACCCTGTATAATTAGAAATACCTTTAGGTTATAGCCCTCCATGCACTTCAACTTTTATTTTAATAACATTTTCTCATTTCCCTTATCATACAGGAATAATTGGCCTTCCTCGCACTAATGTCCCATCCTGTATTTATATGTTTCACACATCATATTAGGATTGGTGTTAGTAGTATATTTTTCATTCTCTCTCCTTTTAATACATGGCTGATATAATAGATTATATCGTACCAATAGATATTGACTGCCATAAATTTATGATTTTAAAGAAGTTTGAATCTTGGAAGCATTCTTTGTAAAATAAGTGATAGACTAGTCTCACAATTTAGATGAGATGTCGCCTTACTATGTGGTTAACTATACTTTTTACAATTAAACTTGCTCAGAACTGATTACAAATTTTTCTGTATACAATACTTCACCCACCTCTAAACCTCTTTCAGCCTGCGCAAGCAATTCTCGTTGAGAAGGTAAAAAGTCTTTTAGCATTGAAGTCACTTTCTTTCTATTTTCAATTTCTACAGTCAGTCTATTATTATATTCATTTAAAAGATTTATTGCATCGTCAACTTGTAGCTTCAATTTTTGCGCTGATACTTTATCTAGAAAACAAAACGTATTAGAAAATTATGACATATTATTCTAACATAGATCTACCTTCTATTTTGGATAATATTGATATTTCCGATACTTCTTTAGGAAACATAGCTATCCTCTGTCGAACCGCTTCATCAGTAGACGCAATACTGTTTTCTAAATCTTGAATTGCTTTTATTAATTCTTCTGGTTCAGGCGGGTCACCCGCAGGTGTACGTGGACTTAAATGCACATGAGTTTCAATAGTACCATCCACCTAAAATACTTTCTATAAATAAAAATATATATATAATATTTATATTTTTGTATACCTCTACTGTCACTTCAGTTTCTGTCTTTTTATAGTCCCTATTTGGACTTTTATTACGTTTTTCTTTCTTAGGGACTTCTACAACTTTCTTTACTTTTTTTGGAGGTGGTCCTTCTACTGGTAATACTAGAAAGATTTGCATATAAATTTGACAAGTATGTTATTTATTCATTACTTACATAGAGCCTGTTTAAATTCCGCTATTTGTATTTCGTCATACATTTCTCTTTCTTTCCATATATTTAGTAATCTACCTAAACTATTCTTTGTTTTCTCATCCGAAGTAGACATATGTTCAAACGCCTTTTTTAAGACATGACCAAATTCTTTTCCAAACTCTGGACCTTTCTTTTTACTATTTTGTATAACATCGTTTGCCAAGTACATGAAAGTTAATTTCCGATTTTCTTTTGCTGTTGAAATTTCTACATATTACTGAATATAATTAAAATGTTAATATTATCACAATACCTTTAATAAGTTCCTTATACCAATTCTTTACTATGATTGCGTGGTGCTTTCTGTGATGAATTAACCATAATGATAGTGTTTGGATGCTTTGGGACGAATTGTTCAATTCGCCCAGTTTTTTTATAAAGGCGCTTTCAGTAAAACCGGCCATGCTTTATTAGGATTGTTTGTATTCTCTAGTACCTACTGTTTATATAGTTATCAGAAAGCCATATATAACCACAATCTTTTTGTAAACGAAATACGCTAGTTCTTCATGAAGTCAGCAGCGATCTATATACATTTAACTGAAAAAGTTTTGTACATGATACTTCATACAAGTAATGAACTTAAATCAAAAAGTCATTTCAACAAACCTACCTTATCTGGAAATTCCAAAAACAACTATAAATAAAAGCTCACGCATATTGTGTAATAAAACTTTAACAACCGATTCTCCATTGTTGTTTTGTATAATTTGGTATCATACAGGCATGAAGTTAATTAATTCTTGTTACCAACCAATTAAGTAACAAACTTAAACTTTATAGATTACTGCGTTATGGGAGTGTTTATGTAAAAAAACTAGAGGGCGCTGGATAGTCAAACTTCATTATTGATATAAATATGTACTATTGCACAGATATTCCCTTTGCTGTAATTTCACATATATATTTTAATTAAATCTTAAATTTCGAGAAAAAGGTGATAAAATATAAAATTTGGATAATACTACTTTCAAAATAATTCGAAGAGTCTCGATAGTAACAAAATCACAATATGTGTGCAAATAATTGGCTACTTTTATATTAGATGTCACTATATAGCATTAGATAACACATAAGGAACCGGTTCAATATTCAAACCCATTGTTTAAACCAAAGAAAGAATAATAATCAGCTCTATGAAATCAATCCCTCATTTCAACCAATTATGATAAATCATATTTTTAATTGTTTGTAGGTGTTCGATAGCAAATTTCTAACGTTCGATTGTCAAAAGTTTATTAGTAAACATTAAAACAAATTCCTATGGAAAAAGTACATAGGTATGTGTTATCATTTCATGTCTACATGTTGCCATCGAATATAATTTTATCTAAGCAGAATCGTTTGTTGGTATTTGTTGGCAAATTTTTAACGTTTGATAGTTTACTAATATCTAGATATAGGTCTCTTCGTAGTTGCTGATAGCGAAAAAGCACAAATTTATTGCGTATTTCAACTGAAGATCTGGGTTTCCAATAGTTTCAAAACTAATAAAACAAATGTAGAATATTAGATAGGCAACCAAATAGACGTGAGACGAACTTCCTATGGGGAATGTACAATAATGTAATTTTAATTCTTTATACCTACCACATTTGCTACAGAATTTAAATTTTTCAGATTTCAGCTAATTTGTAAGTATTTTTAAATAATTTTTCGTCATTGACGTTACAACGAGCTATAAAGAATAAGTAAAAGACGTGGTGATATAAACGGAAAAATGACATGAATATAACGTGTTTCATGTTTATTTAATAGCGTTTTCCACTCACATTTAGAGCGCACTAACTCAGTGTTGGCTGTTCCACTGGTCTTAGCACCACTTAGCAGTCGCTGTAAGGAAAAATTATACGTGTTCCACTGGTAAATTTCGTGCTGCTTACGTAGAAGTGACGACATGTGAGCGTCACTACATTTAACCTTGAGTGCGAAAAACTGGACCTCTCAAATAGCGTTTTCCACTCGGACATTTATAGAGAGCACTAAAAGTGCACTAAGTCGGTGTTGGCTGTTCCACTGGTCTTAGTACTCGCTGCAAGCAAAAATTATACGTGTTTCACTGGTAAATTTTGTGCTGCCTATGTAGAAGTGACGACATGTGAGCGTCACTATATTTGACCTTGAGTGCGAAAAACTGGACCTCTCAAAATTGACGGGGCCACTTATAGTGCAATCTGAAGTTATTATAAGTTATTCAGTTTATTGTACTTTCGATAAGCATACAATGGGCAAATGGGTATATAAATATATACAATCAATATTTCATCGGGTAATCGTTATGGTCGAAAATATTCTGCAAATTACTGTTAAATTTTGAAACACTACTTTATGTTATTCTGAAATACAGATAATGATATGAATTGTTCATAATCATCATCTATGAAATACGTTTTTGCGTATTTTATACAAAATATCTTGTCCACTAAAAGACCATTTTCAGAAATGAATAATAAATAATCTGGTGTAATTCTTCATCTACTTTTACTTCATACGTATTACTATTTACTTTTATAAAGATTTTTATTTTGAGCAGTTCATCCCGACAAAGCATTAAAACACTAACACCAGTTTTATCGACATATCTATATTACACGTATTGCACTAGCTCTGAGCGAGGGCAAAATCAGTGATTACGTCATATGACACTACTCTAGGGCAGTGCCGGTGCAACACGAGTTCCCCCAGTGGAAAACGCTATAAGAGGGTTGTCTACCAGCTAATTATTTTACAGCGGTGCCATATCTACATAATTCTATAAATCGTTTGCTTGATTTTATTTCAATATAATTTGAAAATTGGGCTTCATACACATATTTCTACAAATGTTTTACATCTACATATACAAGTTTGTCCATTAATATTCGGTATTAACTTCACAATCTCTTTTCCCGTTACAGGCCGTTATCTTGATACGGGAATCGAGATTACACTACTAATTTTTAGATTTAATTACTGAAATTTGCTACGAGCATTCAAAATACGTCTACACATGTGTGTATGAAGCCCGATTTTAAAATACGTTTTAAATAAATTATAAAAACATTATATTATTAAAAAATTTAACTGTGGCAACACCAACTGTCAAACGGTAGTCGGGCCTCTTAAGTACACTGGCTTGCAATAAAATCTCGTACACCTTAATGTCAAGCAAGCTAATTTTTGAAGATTATTTTTCAATGTAAGCTGACTTTAATTTGACAGATGTGACACTATGCATAGAGGTTATGGTGACTTATAAAAATAGTGTACTTTTGAAAATGAAATGTCAAATTAGAAATGTCACAAAAAGGTGAAATCAATATAGGTAAAACTAGGTGTACGAGATTTTATTGCAAGCCAGTGTACCTCCACAAGAAATAATCTAGGGGTGTCAAATCTGGCGATCTGGCTAGCCACTGAATCGGCCCCTTGCTCCCTATCCAACGATTCAGAAACACTACATCTAAATGTTGAAAGAAAATGTCATTTCTCGGAAGATCACGTTCCTCATTTGGATATAAATGTATTAGTTCGGGAATAAGGTCGGCTCGAAGAAACTCCAAATATCTTCCACCAGTTAGGTTCACGTCCAAAAAATAAGGACCCAGAATTCGTCCTTCGACTACGCCACCCATTCACTTTCTGAGATTGTTGAGTGGAATACTCCATCATCCATTATTCTCGGTAGCCCAATAACGACAGTTTTGGTTATTGACATGGCCGTGCAAAGCAAACGTAGTCTTGTCAGAAAAAATTACGTTTCTTAGGAAATTATTATCATTGGTGAATAGCTCTAGCATTCCGAGAAATTCATCTCGGAAATATGTCTATAACTTCAAAGACATTAAGAAAATTTAACAATATTTTATTATGCCTATGTATATAAAAAAATATGTAAAAATATGTATTTAATATATATAAAAGCGACAATCGCGCTATATTTTATTTGACATTCAAACATTAAGAACATAAAATTATATAACAATCTAAACACCCTATTCAATCAACATCAATCAGATTTTCTTTATCGTTTGTTTTGAAACGTCGTGCCGTTGCAAAATCTGGCGATACAGGCACGGTTACTTTTCCAGATGGTTCTACTTTTACATCTTTGTAATGTTTAATTGGTTGGGCAACATGAACCATTTCTTTTCGTAAAGTCATAATTTCCATTTCATTTTCCATCTTTTGCTCCAGTTCTCTCTGAAAGAGTAAGAATTTTAGGCTGAGTATTTGTGACACTGAATTAATTTACCCGAGCTCTATCGATTGCTAATCGATTTTGTTTTTCTTGGATTCTTTTATCATATTCCTCCCTATCTTTAGCACGGCGTTCACTATTTAAGTAGAATTCCGTTACTTCAATAAGAGAACGATCTGGTTTTGTGGGTTCAAATGGTTTCTTATATAAAACAGTTGGTGGTTTTGCCTTAAAGACTTTTGGCACATCATTGTTGTCATCACTTTTCTGCAAACATAAAATGTTGTTATTGGACTAAAAAGAAACATTTTAAATTGTGGGATCGTTTAAAAAAAAGAAAAATACATCAGGTAGAATCTTTTTGAAAAGTTAATTGGATAATGTAAAATTAAGTTGTATTGATGTAAAAAAATAAGCAGAAAAAGGAGAACGCAATACAAACGAAAATAAAATCATAATCGTTAATTAAATTGCACCTATAACATTAATAAGAATGGTACTACTAAAACTTGTGAACTAAACTGTTTAATAGACTTTTAATTTTATATTCTTTGAAATTCTGCATGAATTGGTCGCATTAAAATGTCTAAATTGGGATGAAAATCCACTATCCCAACTATAGTCGGATTATCAACTTATTGTTTATTTTGTAGAGGAAAATCACTCACAATAGCTAAATCGTGGATTATCTTCATTGGAATCACTTAGCATAACCTATAACGGAAAAACGTCACTAGAAAACAAGGACAGTCTAGGGCAGCACGTTCGCAAAATTTATTGCTGCTCAAATTAAATTTCGGATGTATCAAAAAAATCCGATTTATAGATCAGCATATAAAAATGCGCCCAAATATTGCATTGCTAAGAATTCACGTCAAATATTTAGCAGACGTTTATCAACGAAATTTGATTCTGTACATGGAGTTGGTGATTAGTTTGTATTTTGTAAAAGAATTTATTTTGTTTTAAAGCTTTATGCGCAGATTTTACAGAATTATTACGTACAGGGTGGGACATTAGTGGGAGGAAGTCCAATTATTCCTGTATGATAAAGGAAATGAGAAAATGTTATTAAGATAAAAGTCGAAGCGCATGGGGGCTATAACCTAGAGGTATTTCTAATTGTACAGGGTGTCAAATAAAGACAGAGTAAAGTAAACTTACTCTATTTTAAATGGTACACCCTGCATATTTTTACTGTTTACGATTCTTCTAGGTCTGACCTTTATTATAATATAGGGTTTTGCTATATAAATAATTTCTCTTGAACGGAGATCATATTAGAAATGTGTCTAGCGCAAATGAATTATTTTATGTGGAGGCTGTAGTACGGTAGGAGGCGCCAACTGTGTTATTAAATTCATGCAAAACTTCCTCTATCTTTTGAAGTAAACTGAATAACATAGCAAAACCCTATATTATAATAAAGGTTAGCCCTAGAAGAATCGCAAACAGTAAAAATATATAGGGTGTTCTAGTTAAAATAGAGTTTAGTTTACCCTGTCTTTATTTTACACCCTGTATAACATATTTTTAGGTTATAGCCTCCCATGCGCTTTAACTTTTACCTAGGACTTACTCGCATTGATGCCCCACCCTGTATAGGTTCCATTTCACGAATTGAAATTAAGGAGCATTATAAAATAATCTCCAAATATTCGTAATTATGTAACCTCATCCGAAATCTTTCGTCTTTCTACCTTTCTTTTTTTAATGCTACCAGTTTCTAAAAATTTTCTTGATAACCCTGAAACATGCTGTGGCTTAAATGTTTATTTGCAAAAAGCCGAATTACCGCACAATGGAACAAAACGTTGAGTCGATTGGATGAATAATAAACACAAAACATTCGTGTGAATTGCTTCCATTACTCAAGACCAATATAAAAAAAGACATATTATTTATTAATTTGATGTTTTCAAAATGTATTATATCGATTATTTACGGGGAAAAAAGTCGTCCTACACATAATCCAAAATTTTCTCCAAATTTTAGCATGCAATTAGAAAAATGTATATATAAAAAACACACAACACAAATAAACCAAAATCTCTACAATTTAACATATCGTAAGGGCAGTACATTTATTTAAGCGAGGGGAGCGTTAAAGGGGCAACACTTAATAACATAGGTAATTCAGAAGAATTGTCCCGTGTATACAAATATCGATGTATCGGTGAATTTTTAGATGTATTACTTTTCTTATCGAGATATCTCCGTTGAATATTACATTCACTTCATGTGACTTTTCACTCGTAAAATTCGTTTTTACTAAGTTTGTGTAGACGACACAAACCAGACGATAGAATAAAATGGAAACAAATATTATAAAAAGCTGCTTACGGTTGATCTTAAGCTATTTAAGCTAGAAGATTTCTTCACGCAACCTTTAGGAGGCTGATATTTTGGCACTGGATTGGCGCGAAATTTACGCGCATTCTTTTCTTCTTCAAGGATCTGAAATAATAAGTAATCAATTTAATTACAAAATTAATTATATTCCATCAGATCTGTGAGCTATTCGCTCAGAATTTCTAGAATTTTTAGAATTCAAATCAAGTATTGTCGCCCACTTCTCTACAAAATACTGTGCCAATTTATATCTTACACCAACTGACGACCATGAAATTACCAGAGTTGTTTTGCAAGTGAGTGAGAAGCTCTTTGCTGGTATAGATGATGTTCCTTGCTGTCTACTTCATTTTGTTGTATTGTGCGTAACAAAACCATTGGTCTGCAGTATAAATGATTGTTTTTCTAAAGGTATCTTTCCTGATAAGTTGAAAATTAGTAGGATAATTCTCATTCATAAAAAGGGCGATGTATGTACATACATGTTGCTACCAATTATAGGCCAATTGCCATTCCAACTGCATTTGCAGAGGTGTTTGAAAAGATTTTAAATACACGTTTCACAGACTATCTTGTTAAAATGAAAACAATTTCAAAAAATCTGTTCGGATTTGTCCAGCGAAGATGAACAAGCGACGTAATTTACAGAGGTTTAGACTACATATATAGAGAAATCATAAATAGAAGAATTGAGGTACCGGGTTGGATTATGTCAAAGTCAACCGTTTCGGAGATATTCACCTGTTTTCCATTTTTTCATTATCTGAGACATGAAAAAAGATAAACAATTGAAATTTGTTCCTGAGATAGTCAAAGTATTGTCCTATTCGAATATCACCAGGTTTAGCAATAATATTACACAGGGTGTTCTCTAATTAATTTACAATTATACACATTTCAAATGCAAGAAACTCAATGAATGAAATTGTCTTTCGATCCACTGTTAAATTCCCTATACCTATCTCTAGAGGTTTTTGAGTTAGTGGGGAGATCAGCCTGAAGGCCCGATATTTTGCCATTTATCACACACAATCTCAAGAATGCCTTGAAAGTAACAACATGTTTAGTTGTCAAAATTTGATGCTTGGATATTTTTTGTATTTTACCGAATGATTTGATTAGTGCATAATGGAAGGCTATAATAATAATTATCCAAAAATCCTTAATTTATTTTACATACACGGAGAATGTAATCGCATAAGAAGTAGAACTTGTCGTGTGTTCAATCAGAGATACCCGAATTTGCCTCCGATGAATCGATTCAAATTTGCAAAAATTGAAACACATTTTTTGCGATATTGTTTGACTTATACCGTGAGATCAAAAATGTTTTCGCAATTAATAAATTTTTGGTTTTGAACTAGAAGACTTTTTCCATGCCCATAACATGTTTACAAAAGACTATTAATCTACTCCTCCTATACTTAATCTATTATTTTTCAGTTTTACAGCGGCACAATTAACCAGCTATACCTCTATAGCTAATTAGAATAACAGATCACATGACCAATCTACAATGTTTTAATAAGTGGAAAAAACTCAAGGATTAATTCAACAATTCAATTGTTTTTTTGCCAATATTTTAGTCTGCAACAATTTAAAAAATTAACTGTTATTACATTGTGTCGTGAAATGGTCATCCGAATATTATCCGCGGTTTAATTGTTCCTTGTAAAATTTGCTCATCTACCACTCAAACTTATTGCTTTAAGCAATTATTTATTGCATATGAAACATTGATGCAAATCCACTCGCCTACGGCTTGTGATTTTGATACATCAATGTTTCTAGTGAAATTTTTGAAATAAAAAATGCTCGTTAGGCATATTTTATCGCCAAAATTAAACCTTGTGTTTTTTGGCAAAATATCGGGCTTTCAGGCTGATCTCCCCAATAACTCAAAAACCTCTAGCGATAGGTATTTAACAGTGGATCGAAAGACATTTTTTTTCTGCTTCAGAAAAGGCGAAAATGTACAGTGTTTCATTTGAAAAAATTGAGTTTCCTGCATTTGAAATGTGTATAATTGTAAATTAATTAGGGAACATCCTGTGTAATATTATTGCTAAACTTGGTGATATTCGAATAGGACAATACTTTGACTATCTCAGGAACAAATTTCAATTGTTTATCTTTTTTCATGTCTCAGATAATGAACTTTTAAAATTTACGATGAAGTGCCCTAAAAGTGGAAAACAGGTGAATATCTCCGAAACGGTTGACTTTGACATAATCCAACCCGGCATCTCTATTCTTCTATTTAAGAGCAATTCAAATCTCGAATAAAATACAGGGTGTCACATTTAAAATAACAAAGATGGCGCCTACTTTCGGTGTAAGCGGAAGTTGCACGAGTTTAAAAATATTTTAACTTCAAAGATTGCGGTCAATCATGTGAGAAGGCAAAACTTCTGGAAAAAATTCGCGTTGTGAGCACAAAAACTGCTAATGTGCTAGTTACATGAAACACGGTGTATATATGTATATTTATATGTTTCAGTCAATAAATTTGAGATAAAGTTAATTTGTGATTAAACATGCAAACTCTGCTAAATGAAGAGAAATTACGTCTGTAGTTTTATAAGCACATTAAATGTAAATATATGAAATTCAAAATTTACAACACCAACCTGATTTAATCTTTCTTCGCGTCGCTTCGCCAATTCTTTATCTCTAGTTTCAAAGCTGAAAGGTGCTAATTGTGTTGCTGTAGGCCTACACGGTTCCACAGTAGCATTTAATTTTGCTGTCTGGTATGAAATTAGTTAACGATAAGAAAATAACATTTTTACATATTTTATACGTACTTGAGAGGTTGTTTGATGTATTTGATGATTTTTAACTGTTTGTTCAATCTAAAACAAATAAAACATCAGTATTGCCTGTCTTATCAGACTTTTAGTAATGCTGTAGCATTCTGCAATCGAGCAACGATATGCTACCATTAGATTAGAGTTTGAGAGCAAATATATGCCTTGGATCAATTAATAGAAAACTTCAAACTGGTTTCATGATGGTTTCGATTAGAATTTATAAATAGTACTTTTAAAATCGAAAGCAATGAGTAAGGTTCCAAATAGTCCTCGAATTACACTGAAGATTTAAAAAACTAAGAAGAAATATTTCACGTAAACAACGCCCTGTCTATACTGTACCATAAGTTCAACTAAATTCATCAATCTTCAAGATCAATATATTTATGCTTTGCATTATTTCGTTAGAACACCTGATTTATAATAATAGAAAATATTTAGCGATATTTAGTATATTATTATTTAGTATATTATTTTAAATTTGCAAGGATTACAGGTATTTTCAAATATCCATGAATTAAAAATAATATACAGGGTGTCTCAGCTTTTGCGTTATAGGCATTATCTACTTTCTCTGTATAGTTATCAAAAAACTTTTCAAATATAAGTTACTTGATACTGATATGTTGAAAATTACAAACAGAGGATTTTATTTGCCCGTGACCTCGAATGAGATTTCAAGGTCAAGTTTTTTTTTTTATTGATATGTGTGTTTTTAATGTTGCATCTTATTTATCAAAAACTAATAAATAACTTTTATTTGACACATTTTTTATTTAGCCTGGTCAGTTTTGACACAATTCATATAAACTTGTCAAAACTCAAAAGTCGTGATTTTGGCTTATGTAGCAAAAGAAATTGGGGTTAGTAAAGCTACAGTGCATAGAATTTTAAAAGGGCATCAATACCATCCATTTAAAGTTCATTTATCACAAGAATTAAGACTAAACGATTTAAAAGACGCCTGGATTTCATTGGACAATTGCAACAAGTTCTAGAATGAAAATCCAAATTATCTTAATCGTATTTTGTGGAGTGGCGAAAGTCGGTTTCACAATAATGGTGTTGTGAACAAACATAATGCGCACTATTGGTCCAACCAAAATCCGCGGTGGATGGAGGAAGTACACAAACAGTGTGGGGAACCAATGTATGGTGTGGAATGTTTAATGGGCATTTAATTGGACCCCACTTTTACGAAGGAACCCTGACAGGACAAGGTTATTTACATTTTTTACAAAATGTGCTTCCAGATTTAATGGAAGATATTCCTCTTAATGAGATATAATTTGGCAACAAGATGGTGCTCAGTCCCATAATGCGCAAATTGTGACGAATTATTTAAATGCGCTGTACCCGAATGGGTGGATTAGAAATAGAGGTTTTATCGCTTGGCTTGCTCATTTCCCGGATTTGTCGCCTGTTGATTTTTTCATGTGGGGTTATTCAAACGAATTTGTATATCAAGTTCGGTCGGTAGATCTTGATGATCTGAAAAATCGAATTCGCATGGGATGCCGGGTCATAACTCAGGAAATAATACTTTCATCTTGCAACAGAGGATTAAGACGTCGTTTGGAAGCTTGTGTCCACGTTGGAGCCCAATTTGAACATTTATTAAATTATAATATCGTATTCCTTTAAGTTAATAAAAATTGCTTTTGACAAGTTTATCTGAATTGTGTCAAAACTGACAAGGCAAAATAAAAAAATGTGTCAAATAAAAGTTATTTACTAGTTTTTGATGAATAAAAAGCAACATTAAAAACATCCATTAAAAAAAAAACAAACTTGACCTTGAAATCTCTCGACATATCATTATATCAAGTAACTTTTTAAAGTTTTTTGATAACTATACAGGAAAAGTAGATAATGCATGTAACGCAAAAGCTGAGACACCCTGTATATGTATGGACACTGCGCTCTGCGCTGTCCAGAATTCTGAATAAATATAAATGTCATCTATGTTCATACATCATAGTTTCACATTTGAAATAAAATCATCAAGCAAGAATGAGATTTTGTTTTATTTAGTACACATACAGGAAGAACAAAAAAAATAATAGGGCTAGATGAGGTTTTTCATCGACACAACGGCCACTGTTGAACAGAATCCCAAACTTATTAGACAAAATGACTCCCAAGAGTCTTGGCAATTTAATGTATCCTGAGCTTTAAAATATGACAGTGTTTATTGTTGTGGCGAAAACTTAAACGAGAACAAGTACATTGAAATTAGAAAATGTTATTTCCGAAGCGATTCATAATTTTCCGTTGGCTCAAGTAGTTATTGGTACAAGCAAGACAGAGTGCCTGCACATAATACCAATGGGGTTAGAAATTTACTGACGGAGCTATTTCAAGATCGTTGGTTGATCCACGGTGCGCCATTTGAGTAGCCCGACTGCTCTGCTGTTTTGACACATATGGATTTCTTTCTTTAGGGATACTGCAATTAAAGTTTATACTTCTATTTAGGAGCGCAATTATACAAATAAATCACTTTATTTCTTTAAATATCAGCGAAATGGGGCTTCTCTAGTCCGTAACACGTGTTAGAGAAATAATCATTTCTCAAGAACATTGCATCTGTCAAATTTATTTTTAAAACAAAATATTTCATTAGCGATGCATTTGAGGAATTCGAACTTGCCATCAACAATGAGGTACTCTATTTACAATAATGATGTTCGTACTCATTTCCGATATAACTGAAAACTAGCCAATTCTGGAAACGACTTCTATAAAGAAACTGAATGCCCTAAATTCCAAATTTGTGTTACAAACGATGCTTGAGTTACCTCCCAAGTACGCTCGTCTTAGGATGCACTGTATAATAAACAATGTGGTTGTGATAATAAGATAAACATAATAAATAAATATATAAATTTCAGGACACCAACCTGATTTAATCTTTCTTCACGTCGCTTCGCCAATTGTTTATCTCTGGCATCGAAACTGAAAGGTGCGAATTGTGTAGCTGTAGGTCGACATGGTTCTGCGATTGATTTTGTCGTCTGGTATGAAATTAGTTAACAAAAAGAAAATAATGCTTTTACATATTTTATACTTACTTGGGAGGTAGGTTGATGAGTTTGCTGATTTTTAGCTATTTGTTCTACCTAAAACAAACAAAACATAAGCAACTCACGCAAAAACGTTAGGATTAGCACGATTTTCTTATCAGGCTAGTGTTGTAGTAGTCTATTTACCTTTTTTGTATGACATGCTGTTAAATTGAATGGTTTTACTACAGTTGGTGTTTTTTTATAGGCGTGTATGGGTTTCATAGGGCCCTGCAGAATTCTTGGATTAAGCGGCAAAGGTTTCATTGATCTAAAATACATTTTCTTTTATTTTGCGAGTCCAACACACGCAGAACTAATATTACTTTTTGTGTTCCTTGATCTTCAATAGTTCATTTTCTTCTGTTGAAAGAATTTGATTGTCACGTTGGCGATTTCTCGTTATCAGTGCTGGAGACTGCGGAATTGTTGCGCAAAGTGGTTTTGATTTCTTAGCGGAAGATGACTGTTGTTTCGAGTGGAAGGTCCCGTAAAATTTGTTTATCTGTTCTGCAGTACTTACATATTTACTCTGAGTTTGTTTGGGTAAAGCCAACTGATTAATTCGATCTCTTGATGCGCTTTTGTGTCTTGAAAAACTGTATACGTTGGTATTCAGGTTTGAAGAAGACAGTAATCTAAAATATAACCTCGTAAGGCTATTTTAAAGTTTTGTAAAGCAGGTTACATACTTCATGTTTTGTAAATGTCCACTCCCTACGTTACACAAATTTCCGGTGCTTAATGATCTACGCAGTTTTTTAGTATCATCTTCTACTGAGTCTATTTCTAAAAAAAATGTATTGAGGCTAGTTTACTTATTTTTATATATTACAATATGTCTCTTTGTTAAACAATCTTAATTCGTTATACATACTGGGTGTCTCAAGCCATTTATCTATTTTATTTATAGCACTATTAAAGCTTGGGTAATAGTATGCAGACTATATTTGCAACTTTTTTCAGTTGTATTAAAATTTTCTAATGTTTCTACTTTTTGCCGGAAATTGAATCATATTTTACATAGAACATCCTGCCTACTTTTGTATTTTTGAATTTCGGTTGGCAACATTTTGAATTTTTAAATGAACACATAGATATTACTATTTTTCTACAAGTTTATTAAAATAATTTATAAGTCGCTTAGAATCTGTTTAGTACCATTAGAATCGTCAACAATTTTTCTTTTTATACAGAAAGAAGTACTCATCAGCCTCCTTCCATTATACTTAAGTAACAAAAACTATGATATAAATTATGTGGTACAACCGCTAGCAGCCCATGTTCAACTGCGATTTTGTAATCAGCATTTCTAAATTTCAAAACTAATATATGATCATCACAATTCTTAACACTACTGAATTGCCACAGATTTAGGGAAGATGACAAAAAGCATGAATAGCTAAAGTTTGGTAGATTAAAGTTACCCAATAGAAAGATGGGCTTATCAATAAAGTTGGCTCCAAATGCTTCAAAATCATCACCCCTGAATCTGTTGATTCAAAATCTCGGTCACATCTGATGAAAATATAGTTTTCTAGAAAAAATTCAGAATTCCCAAACGAATTGAAGAAATCTATTATTAGATTAATATACAAGAAAGGTGAAACTACAAAACTAGAAAACTACAGACCAATATCTATATTGTCACATTTTTCAAAAATATTTGAAAAAAATATTTTTAAACGTGTAACGGATTTTCTTTTGGAACATGATATATTCATTGAATACCAGAATGGCTACATCGCAGGCAGATCTACGATTAGAGCTGCTTATCAAGCCATACATGAGATAATTGACAGTCTGAATCCTGATGAGTGTACGACTGGTATCTTCATGGACCTAAGTAAGGCGTTTGACTGTATTGAGTACTGGGTGTTGCTTGAAAAATTGGAAAGAATTGGAATAAGGGGGCACTGAAGCAGTACGTAGTCGATAGTGGTGATGCTTCGGATTGGGGGACGCTGAAGAGGGGAGTGCCCCAAGGCTCCGTTCTGGGTCCTTTATTATTTTTAATATATGTGAACGATCTTCCTCACAGGACTAAACATAGAACGATACTGTATGCTGATGATATTTCCGTAATTGTAAGAACTAAAAACGATGCAGCTTACAATGAAATATTGACTACTGTTGAAGACTGTGGTTCATGGTTTGACAGGAACAGACTGAAGCTGAATATTGAAAAAACCCATGTGTTGAACTTTGGTTACTTCAAGAAGGACCCAATACAAATTATTTATGGAGATCAACAACTAAATACGGAATATATGGCAGTTAAGTTCTTGGGACTGGAAGGGAGGGAAGGAGCATATTGACGACTTAGCGGCAAAGATATCATCATTCAGTTATGCTTTGCGTATCATAGCGGGATCTGTGAGTCAGTCGACAAATCTATATGCATATTATGCTTATGTACAATCAAGACTTAGTTATGGCATTGTGTTGTGGGGAACATCATCCAACAGAAGTCGTGTCTGCGTAGTGTCTTTGGTGTGAGAAAAACATATTCTTGTAAAGAAATTTTTAAGGGACATAAAAACCAACGTTGACTGGCCTATATGTTCTTGAGTGTATGAAGTTTGTAAAGGAAAACTAGAGGTATGGTATGTTCACATTTGGTGCCTCTACAAACAACAAAAAGTATTGTGGAAAAAAGTTGTACCACCCAAATAATAAGAGTGTATAATCATTTACCTTCACACATAAAATGTTAACTCAAAAAAGGCGAAGAAATATTTTGTTTGATATAGTCATCAAAGAAGCTTTCTATAGCATGGATGAGTATTTCAATTACAGATTTTGACGCATATGAATGTGAATCTGTTTTGTTGCGTTACTTTGTGAATGTATTTTTTGACAAATTGAATAATATGTATGTATTACTGAATAAATAGCTTTATTATTTATTATTTTATTACATGTATTACATAGCATACCTTTTTTGAGTTGATGCATGATGTTAAATATGTTCAGCATATATTGACGTATTCTACACATTTATGTATTTACTGAATAAAAACTATTATTATTATAATTATTAATTGTTGATTGAATCGTTAAGCCACGTTTCAGTTAAAGCAACTTTATCAAACGACTTATCACAAACGGCAGCGTAAAATAAATGTGTCTTAAAACAATACCACCTGTATTTTGATAGATCAAGGAATATTATTTTCAGCAAGATAACGTCCCTGCCACAAAGCTCAAATGCCAAAAATTAATTACTTGGATTGAATCTTTCGCCATAAACAATTAAAACCTCCGTATCACTAAACACCACAACTTTGATTAATTACTCTCATCAACCGAATACTGAATTCAGTTGATGATGAGAACCCATGCGTTCTCGAAACACGTGTCCCGAGTAATTAATCAAAGTTGTGGTGTTTGGTGATACCGATGTTTTAATTGTTTATTACGAGCCCACAGTCCTTGAAGTCACTCAGAAAATCTATATTTTGAAAGACCAGATATGCAAAAGATAGTACACGATAAAACTGTATGTAAAAAAGGCTAACTTGTAGCTGTGTATAATCTCGTATACATATTTTTATAACATAAAAAGTTACTTATTTGCAGACAGATTTTGATTTAATTTTTTTTTTCAGAATTATGAAATATAGGAAAAAAAAGAACGTAAATTACAATTTCAGATATTATTAAGAAAATAAAAGAACAAACCTTTACATATTTCATTCGTCGGTGTGCTAAAATACATTGTAGATTTTTCATCTTCGGGAGAATCTAAAATTAATAAAATATCTTTGATATGAAACAACGAAGCAGTTACCATTAAAAAATTACCATGCAATTACAATCAATTTGTGTATAATTTAGATGTAATACTATTTGTTTACCTGAAAGTTTCTCACCAGAATCTTTGACTTCATTGTTCTTTACGTCAGTACAAATACATTGGTTGTCTATATAAAGAATTACAAAGTTAAGTTCAAGCAACTTACCGGTCGCAATTTACAAAGCTAATATACATAATAATAAAAACAATAATTACTTACCTGTTGCTAAAGGATCGCAGGAACATGTTTTCGATGAAGTACCACTCTCTAAACAGACAGAGAAGTAAATGTATTGTGTATCTAACAATTACTAGATAATGGAATGTGTGCAAATTGAAAGAAAAAACAATTTTAGTGGAATTTCATAGATACAAAGCTCTTGTATTCTTATTTGATATAAATAATAGTTTCAATGTGAATGTGAAGGCGCATTTTTTTGTTATTGTGAACAAAAAATGTATAGTAAGTAAATCACTGGTACAATAAAAAATATATGGAAAGTACTCACCAAAATACATCTCCAAAGTGTCATCGTTTTCGTTAATATTTTCTGGATTAAAATCAAAATATGTCGGTGCGTTAAAAGAAAAGTTGTTTGACATTCTGCTAGGTTTCGCAAATCGAGTCTAGTGAATAAAAGAATTACTTAAAAGTCTATAAAATGGCAGGTATAATACATCTGAATACTGATTGCTATTTGACTGTTGCATTTCAAAAGTTTAAAACGTTGGATGGAATTCACGATTGACGCGCCATCTGGTGTCTATTTGCTGCAGTTAAGGCTTTCGTTAAGTAAATTTCAGGATTTCTACTATTCTAAAGAGGTCTCGTGATGCGAACCAAAGTATAGTTTCACTAATATACAATAGATGTCGCATGTCGTTTATAAATTAACTTTAAATTTCTTATGTATTTTATTTTTGAAACTTTTTCGTTCCTTCTGCAATATAAATAAAAGATTATTGCTACTAAATGATGATAGGTTATAAGTGACAGACGAGTGACAGTGACAGTGTAAAACCTTTACGCTCACTGTAAAACATGAACAAAACATGGGCTCATATTATGGGTTCACAACATGAACTGTAGCACACGATACCCAAGAATGGCCTTCATCGATGTTGTCCGCTATTGAGGACGTAGCCCTCGTGATGCCTAGACAGTAAAATTTTGTAGGTATAGTGATAAGAAACAACCAAGGAAACAACATATGTATACCTATTATATACAGGGTGATTGGTGAAAATTGCCTATTAAAAGTATTATACAAACGGAACAGAATCGTTGTAACTTATTCACCTTCCATTTTAGGCATAGGAACACCTAATACTGATTAAAAGAGAATTTTTTGTAGAATCAGAATATCTAATAAAATATATACCTTTCCATTAAAATAATCTACTTTCCGCAGGTTGAACTTATTTATAAGCAACTAAGTTTTTTAACAGCCTGTATAATGTTAGAGAGAAGAACTTGAAATGTTGTGTAACTACACAATATCCGCTGTGCGTATGCAAAACTTCATTCGTCTGTTTTACTCCTACGTGACGTAATATCACTATAAAGTAAGATCGGTATCTGTCACTTTTTTTCTTTAATCGCGAATAACTCAGAAGGAAAGGTATTTAGGTATAGGGTATGATACATGAAATATCTGTATCATAGAAATTGAATATGTAATTTATTTTATAGCATGCTATTTAAAAAATCGAAGTTGACGCCCACTTCCGGTTAATCGGAAGTGATATTTATTCAAAAATATTTTTACGTAATAGTTCATATTCAACCATATCCAGCTGCAAAATTTTGTTTTAAAATTTCGTTCCGTTTGTATCATACTTTTAATAGGCCATTCTCACCAATCACCAATCACCCTGTATATTCTTTTTTTCTTTCGTTGTTGTAAATCAGTGGTATATGTATGTGTCAGGTATGGTGTGTATAACATTCGAATTCAAATGTGCTGTTTGACATTAAAAATATTCGTCCTTGGAACTCGTCTATTACAAACATTCCTATAGATGTGGAAACAAAATACCGTTTTAAATATTCATTAGGAATATTTAAAACTCCAAATCAACTTGTTTAGTGCGTTCCATTTAAATTTTAATTTACAGCGTCATGTTTAGTTCCCAATATTATTGTTGATTATAAAGATTAACTACGTATATGTAGTCAAACAGTCGAAAGTTCAACTCGTCTAATACATTAGCAACAATAAAAATGAATGATATTCTTTAAAATATTATCTAATGTTGTATTAAGATACTGAGTGTTGTAATTGAGATACGTAGTGTTATCTAGTGATATGCGTTCATCGTGTTAATTGTTAGAATAAAGGTTATAAATGACCGGGTTTAAATAGTTAATTTTGCGCTCATAACCACACTAGTGAACGTAGGTAGTGCGTTACAATCGTTATTTTTATAAACAGTATTTAATTAAACGAAATATGTTGGAAGAAAACGTTCTTCATGGTCCACCTGCCGAAGTTTCGCCAGTAACTTATTCTAGCGGGACTTTTATATATCAGAAACTGATCGAAAATATTCACCAGGAATATTTATTTGTAAGTTTTTGCACCCATGAATTAATTTACTATTTAGATATAAACAATTTAACGAAAAATTATTTTCTTTGTTTGTAGATTAACGAAATTAAGGGAGATAAAATTACTCACAAAGATTTCCTGCAATATGCTTGCCGTCTCGCTGATAGTTTAGGACAATATGGATTTACTTCCAAAAATATTGCTGCTTTGTGTTGTGAAAATGTGATTGAGTTTTTCATCCCTGTGGTTGCATGTTTATTTAGGGGAATACCGGTGGTTCCTGTGAATCCAGTGTATACAGAGAGTAAGTAAATAAGTAAGTGAAGTTGACCACAAAACGCCTTGATGTACAGCAGGAATTGCTTGCACAAATATAGCCAATTGGTCAAACACCGACTATTGAGGTGACATAATGATTATTAACGATATAATGTGGCTCGATACTATACAAAAAAAAATGGCCTTTATAAAAAGGGGTTGTCTGCTATTACTAGCTTTGACCTCCTTTACTCTCCTTCATTCTGTCGACGGGAGTGGAATACACTATTTAGTATTAAAGCTATCCAGCTTAATTGTTTTGAAGTCTTTATCATACAGGGTGTTAAAAATGTAGGCATTAAGTTGCAAAGATTAGCCAGCCCCTTAAAGCTACAAAAGGTAAATATTTTAAGGGGTCCATCACATTAAATTTTTATTAAATTATACTAATTGTAAGTAGTTAAACAAAAATCAAGAAAAAACCGATTTCCGTCCTTCAGGGACGCATATCTCCGCAGGAACACTCTGTAGGAAAAATTTTTATAGGAACTTGCCATCTTACTTGTTCATGTTCTATTTGCATCCAAGGGATTTCCCACATTTTCCCGGACACCATGTATACAATACAAAAGTAAACCAAATAAAATAAAAAAATCACAAATATGTGAAGATGAAGTTTAATGAAAAAATATACAGAATGTGATCCACATAATACCGTGAATGTAAGGGAGAACAATGGTGGTTTGATGGTGATGACTAGTTTCCGGCGTTTAAGAATTCGCGGATGAATGCACCTATATTTATTTTGCTTTGTATGTTGCTGGAGGTATAACCATTTCGGGCAAGTGCAGTTTTAACAACATGTTTTAGTTTTCTGTTGACATTGTTAGTTTGGGAAATTGACATTGGTTGATGTACACTAGGAACACTTTGTATTTGTACACCATGTTGCTCAACATTCGTAGGATGAATAGTAGACAGCTTATTGCATACATTGCCCACGTCAAAATATGTAAACACAGATGCGATTTCTGTGTCTATTTTAAAAACGCTGTAGCTGCATTTATAAATGTAGAAAAAAGCATCTATTATTTGACGTATTTGAGTAGGAAGAAATTTGTTTGATGTTTCAAGTATTTCGAATAAAATAATACTGTAGTCTTATTAAATTGTTTTGAAAGGTAATTTCATTACTTTTTGCGGTGAACTTTTTTGTGGTTGAACTAGGGTAAGATCTAAACCAAAAGCATGTTTATTATACAATAAATAACAATATCAAAGGTTTACTACTTTTATTTATTTAAAACATAACGAAATAATCAGAAGTATATACTTATGTTGAAATGCATGATGATGCTTATCAATGAATGAATGTGCGGTTTTTGTGTCTGTTTTAAAAACGCTGTAGTTGCATTTATGAATTTACAAGGCCGATTGCATCTATTTATTTGGTCTTTGCGTAGACATAAACAGGTAAGCAAAAAAAAAAAACATATTCTGTATTTCTGGAATCTTTATTTAAATGAATATAACACAGGCTTATTGATAAGTATTCATAGACAAGTCATCCAGATAAATGTCGAAAATATGCTTTCTCGAATGATGAGTCATATTAGACACAGACGTATATAAAAACAAGTAGACACCACAATAATATTCAGTTCTTTATACAGCATTAGGAACAGTTAAATGCATACGTGTCGAACAATATGATGTCAATAGAAGACAGGATGCGTGCAATAACAATGTTGGAAAACGGATGGAGTCTAATTTTTGGTGTTAATCCCAATACAATTTTTTGCTTAAAAAGAAAATGGCAAATATCACATTCAGTTGCAAATGAACCAAAAACTTCAAAACGAAGAATATCCACTGCTTATCAAGATACCATGTTAAGGCAATTTTACGCAGAGCATCCATTCACAAGTTGCAAGCAAGCCATTGCAGCTACCGCCTTTCCCGGTTCCGTAACGACGGCAAGAAAAAGGTTGAGGGCAAGTGGCCTCAAAAGCTATCGTGCTGCTATTAAAACAGAACTTTCTGAGCGCAATCGTCAAGACAGAATAAATTTTGCACTATACTATCAGAATATTCCCATAGATTTTTGGAAAACGGTAATCTTCAGCGACGAGTCGACGTTTCAAAGCACCCCAAACACCCACACGCGCCTAGTTACCCGTCCTCGTAACTATAGACTTGCACCACAATATGTTCTTCCGAAAAATAGAAGTGGACGGCTTTCTGTAGCAGTGTGGGGTTGGATGTCATACGCAGGACCTGGTACTATTTGGGATATTAATGGACACTTGACAGCGTTACAATATAGAGATATTTTGGAGAATGTAATGTTGCCATCGGTAACATCTCTTTATGATCAGTTTACATTCCAACATGACAACTCACCCATTCATACGGCTAATGTTGTCCAACAATGGATTACAGACAATAATTTGAGATTATTAAATTGGCCGGCACGAAGCCAACAGAATGAGGGCAAACCCTATAGAACGAAGGGACAGAAATCTGTTGTGGCAAAAAATTGTGCAGGAATGGGAAGAAGTTACTGACGACTATTGCCATAAATTAATAGAGTCCATACCGTCAAGATTGGAAGAAGTTATGCAAAATAACGGCGGATGGACTCATTATTGATTTCAGCATAAGTGTATACGTATAATTATTTCGTTATATTATGTTTTAAATAAATAAAAGTAGTAAACCTTTGATATTGTTATTTATTGTATAATAAATATGCTTTTGGTTTAGATCTTGCCCTAGTTCAACGACAAAAAAGTTCACCGCAAAAAGTAATGAAATTACCTTTCAAAACAATTTAATAAGACTACAGTATTATTTTATTCGAAATACTTGAAACATCAAACAAATTTCTTTCTACTCAAATACGTCAAATAATAGATGCTTTTTTCCACATTTATAAATGCAGCAACAGCGTTTTTAAAATAGACCCGCAAAACGCATCTGTGTTTACATATTTTGACGAGCGCAATGAATGCAATATTGTCTGAAGTAAGTGAATGCAATACTGTCTACTATCCATCCTACGTATGTGCAGTGGCAGGTCGTCCAACCAAAAAGAATTCTTAGTGTACAAGAAAGTTGATTAGTAGGGCTGGGCGAAACCGACATTTTGGTATCGGGTATCGATACCAATCGAGGTACCAATCTTTACCGATGTATCGATTCCGTGCATGGTATCGATTCCGAGTACTGGAATTGGTTAACTATCGACAGGTATCGATACTTGGGAACCAATACCTTGGTATCGATACTTGGAAACCAATATCTTGAATCGATATCCCGAATTAATTCGTTGAATCGATATCTACGACTGATTTATAGGTACAGATTTTTTCAGGTTGATTTCAATAATTATATTCAATAACATATCTACCGTATAAAATGTACAATATTATAATACTGTGGCTTTTTTTATTACAATTATTGTTATTGTACGCGAATAATTACAGCTACCCTTAGTCATTAATATTTGAGTCAATATATAAAAACTAGTTCCATGAATATTGTTAAATATTTACGATACTGTAGTTACCGTAGTTCGTTGGTATCGATACATAGGTATTGATTCCTAGATATCGATTCCAAGGTATCGATATCGATGTCATCCAAGGTATCGGCGAATCGATACCAGTGATGGTATCGACTACTGGACGATGTATCGATACTTCGCCCAGCCCTACTGATTATTGATTACTTTTGTGCTGGGCGATGATGTCAGTGGTGGATAACGATCCGCGTGTGTGCGTACCAAATGCCCATTTGGTAGACTAGTAATTAACACAACAAGGAAAGATAGGATAGCATTTGTTTCAATCTTTATGGTAAATTTGATGTCGGAGAGGTGATTATTAAAAGAATTGAAGAAAGTACGTAAGTGTTTTTACCATATGGTCAGATAATGAACCAATTTTTGATTTCAAAGTTGCATGTTCCAAAGCTGTGGTCTCAAATGCTTCAATGAAAATGTTAGCTAGGACCGAGAAATGGAAGAACCCATAGCGGTGCCAGACGTTTGTTGATAATATTTTTCCTGGAAGATAAGTACGTTGAAGTAAGACATTTTTTTGTTAACTTGGCCATGTTTAGGGGTTGATTGTTTTGGATTAATAATTGGTGGATTATAGCGACTGAATCGGTGACAGGCACTTCTGTGAAGAGTAAGGTAATATCAATAGTAACTGTAAGATCTCCGGGTTCGATAGAGATTTCAGAAATAAGTTTAACAACGTTTGAAAAATTTAAGATGCGAGATGGAGTATTTTTTCTGTATTTCTTAAGAGAATGTGCGACATATTTGGTTAACTTGTAACTGGACAAATTCATTGCGTTACCTATTGCTCGGAATGGTATGTTTTATTTATGGATTTTTGGTAGACCATACAATTGAGGTTGTGTGGATTCTTTCAGTATTTTCTGTTTTTGTGTGTCTGGAGGAATGTTAGAGGATTTGATTAATGAATTGATTTGCCGTTGAAATTTTACGGTGGAATCACCAACATCTTCAAGAGATCTGACATTTCGATCAGGTCTCGTGATTTTTCCAGTATGACAGTTACGTTTCTTTTGTCAGTAAGAAGAATGACTATGCCTTTGTTGGCGTGGGATTGGCGGGTTGTACATATTATTATACTGTATCATGCACCTATGGTCGCTGCTTGGCTTAGTCACGAACAAAATTACCTCGAGAATTTGAAAACCATACCAATTAGAATAGTGTTCTCCTCGACATTTTGTAGAAAATTTCATGCTCTACAAAAAAAGTTTTACAAGTTTTCTTGATATCTGTTATATTTATGCTACTATGACGCGGTCAAGAACCTGAAATCTCTCAAAATAATTACTTGTATTCATTATGCATGTATGAAACCGATAAATATCATGTGTGGCTGATACAGATTGGCGTTGTGGTTGGATTTTAAATGGATATGACATTTTTTATCGCAAATAATTTGTAGTTATTTTTAATATGAATATTTTTAGGTGAATTAACACATGCATTGGATTTAACTGAACCAGATATAATTTTTTGCACATCTAGAGTTGTAAATAAAGTTGTGAGTTTAAAGAAGCGATATTCAAATATTAACACTATTATTGTCATCGATTCTGATAGAAGTACGAACGACGTTTCTAGTTTGAGGGAGTTTATAAACCGATATTCCATGAATGTCGATATTTACACTTATAAACCGATTCAGATAAATGATATAGAAAACCATATTGCGTTTATAATGTTTTCGTCAGGAACAACTGGACTACCTAAGGGTGTTATGATAACGCATAAAAATGTTAATGTCAAAAACGCAACTTTTTTGTAAGTATCAAACGATTTTATATAAAATGCGTAATAAAATGTTTTCTTCTGCTTTGCAATGTTATTTTTAGAGAATCTTCATTAAATCTTAGTCCTGAACGTCAATCCCAATACGCAATAAATTATCTACCATTTTTCCATGCTTTTGGATTACATGGTACTATTAATGCTATAATTGCTGGAAAGACTACTGTAATATTGGAGAAGTTTGATTTTGAATTGTACATAAAATCTATTGCGAAGTATAAATCTACATTGTTGTCAGGACCGCCACCTGTGATGCAATTGTTAGCAAAAGTCCTGTTGTGGATAAATATGATTTATCTCACGTAGAACGTGCAATGGTTGGAGCGGGGCCAATAAGTGAAGATTTGGAGAAGGCTGTTAAGAAACGGTAAGTTAAAATTTTGCACGCTTTCCACGAAACACGTAAGTGGTGATACAATGAGTAAGCAACCGATGGGTGGATGGTAAACAAATAGTTAATATCAAATTGGCATTTTCGCTTTTGATTCGTCCATTTGGAATTCGGTCGTTCTCTAAGGGTTGATGAAAATTGAATAAGAAACCAAAATTATCTGGTTAAGATGATCTAAGCAAGAAATTGCTACAAAACTGTAGGGACAAGTAAGTAACGGTTATTTTAATTGATCACCCACATCGCATTATGGAGCAGTCGTATCGCAATTGTGAAATAAACTGTTTCATTTAAAAGTGGCAAGTTATGAATTATGTGGAAACGAGCCATTGTTATAGTTTATTAACCTTGACTTGGGTCTGTAAATTTCTCAACTATCAGTATTCGGGGATTTATAATTAGTTATAGAATTAATTAATTTTGCATTTGTTTCAATGATCCTGTCCCTTCGAAGAATTATGTATAGTAAATACTTTTAATATATCCTTTCTACAAAGCATTTTAGTGTTGCATGTCCTTAAGTTACTACTTGTAATAATTATTATATTTAACTAAAATCAAAAATTTTATTATTATGTTTTTTCAACTATATGTAGAACTGGCATCAAACAAGTGGGTCAAGGTTACGGTTTGACTGAATCAACTGTTGCTTTAACTTTTACACCTTTTGACACAGAAAAGCACGGGTCATGTGGCAAACTATTACCTCACTTGTCAGCCGTTGTTAAGGATTTAGAAACTGGTCGAAATCTTGGACCTAATCAAACCGGGGAATTATGCTTTAAGGGTGGTGTTATAATGAAGGGCTATTATAAAAATGCAACAGCCAATAGAGAAACGTTTACTAAAGATGGTTATATGAGAACTGGTGATGTTGGTTACTATGACGAAGAGGGTTTCTTCTATATAGTCGATCGACTTAAAGAGCTGATCAAGTATAAAGGTTACCAAGTTCCTCCTGCAGAATTGGAGGCTGTATTATTGACTAATTCAAAGATCAAGGAAGTCGCTGTTGTTGGAGTACCGGATGCAGATGCGGGCGAACTTCCTTTAGCGTTTGTAGTGAAGCAATCTGGAGTTGATCTAACGCAAAAGGAGGTGGTGGAATTTGTAAAAAGTAAGATATATCTTTAGATTGTTTGATGAGTTTTTAGAACAAATTTTTATTGTAAGAATTTGTGTCACCGATGAAGTATCTTCGTGGTGGTGTAATTTTCGTAAAAGAAATTCCGAAGAATCAAACAGGAAAGATTTTGCGACGAGAGCTTAGAGAGATGCTTAAATCATACAAATCAAAATTATAAATGTTTATATTTGTTGTATGTTTGATTTTAACAATAAATTCTACTGTGAAAAGATAAATTTGTGTAATTTTTTATTAAGTTGCTTCTCACCATTTCTGAATGGTTTATTATCAAAATTTTGGGAGCAACCATCAACAACAAAATGCAAGAATGTAGTTATGACCTAAATGGTTATGGTTCCGTTAAAATGCGAGTTTTATTCGTGAATGACTTTTTAAACATATTATAACGTATGTATACATACGTATCAAGCAATATCTGCTGCAAAATCTTACGAAAACATTCTTCATTTTTTAAACCGATTTTGTGAAGTCAGTTTTAAGACATACTGTATAAAGATACCCAATATTATATGCTAAAATAACTAAAAATATTTAATTGTGTAATTTGCGAATTATAAACATTATCATCGAAAAGATGTACTCTATAAATAGCAAACTTTATCTCGCTCTTGTTTACTATAATCCTGAAGTAGTTGATTGTATAATTTACAATGATATTGCATAAATTAAGGCAGAAATAATGTGCGACGAAGAGAAGTACGTCCTTCGTGGACCGCCATTGTCAGTTCCAACTATTGAAGTGTCATCTGGAAGGTTTTTATACGATAGATTATTGCAAAATATTAATTGTGGAATTGCATTCGTAAGTTAATCATATTATATAAGATACGTATAATGAGTTTTAGAATGGTTTAAGATCGCCTTCAAAATCAAGATCCTTAATCGACTCTGATAACAATGATGTTTCGTTTTTATATTTTAATAATGACGTATTTTAATCACTAATACATACAAGATTATTTTATATCGTTACTATTTTTAAAATTAATTCTTTATTTTACAATATTGTATACTTATTGGAATAATGCATTTTTAATAAAAAATATTTTTATTGTATTTCATGTATTTAATAATAACTATATAGTTGTAGTTTTGCCAGTTACCTGCATGATTCCTCAATTTCATGAATTTTGTGTGTGACCAAAGTCTCTCATAAATCTCTCAGTTATGTATGTAGTAAATATTTCATTTTCATAGGTAAATGAAAAAACTAGTGAAAGTATTACGTATAGGGAGCTATACGAAACGGCGCAAAGGTTAGCTATCAGCTTACGAAATTGTGGATTAACCCAGAAAAGTATCATAGCAATATGTAGTAGCAATAGCACTTACTATTTACTACCAATTTTTGCTGCAATTTTTGAAGGAATACCAGTAGTGCCGATCAATCCTACGTACACAGAATGTAAGTATCATTTGTAAAAGTAAACGACTTTGTCACTGTTTTTATTGTAGTTGGAAAAAAGTAGTTTTGTAAATTTATTGTCATCAAAGTTTATCTTTTTCAAGTTTTAAGTCACCATAGTATAACGGTATGCTCGATTGTGAAAAAATATAACTAAAGAAAATCTGAAAAATTGGCACTCTACTAATCTTGATGGCGGAACTCCCGGTTATACCGGAAGTAGTCACCAATAAAAGTGTCAAAAGTCAATTTTTTTAATAGGAAGAATTTTCTATAAGGATCTATTATGTTCTGCAAAAATATTGTTCGCATTAGTTGATCGTCATGATCAACTAATGAAAAAAATTATAAAATAATAAATTGTAAGTCGTTAACGAAACGTCGTTTTCCTCATTTCAGCGCCAGGCAGTTGCTGTTAATGTTTATATTCAAAATTGTTTTCCCAAATTACGGGAATTTATTAATTCACATCATATCAACAATCATTACTCACTATGTCACTATGCTTGCGTAACAACATATTGGTTGGAAGCAAACAATTATACCATTTGTGCCTCAAAGACCAGTTAAGATAAAGGATCCGTGAAGTGGGCTTGAAAACTTGCTAAAGATTCATGAAGAAAGTGAGAAAAAAACTTTATCATATAGAAAAACATTAATCACTAGCTGTATATTAACTATTTAAGTTAAAATTTAAATTGTGTTAATTATTGAATAAGTTGGTTAAACATTTCTTTGTGGACCATAGAAATGATGAGTGAAAAGAATATTCAGAAAACTTTTGTGACATATGTATGTTATTTTGCCGCATATCCACCAATATTTACGCGGCAAATAACATTGGAATGAGGGTTCTGAAAATAATCAATTGTCAAAATTCCACGGAAACATAAGTTGCATCCATAGTGAAGTATTTAAAAGAGGCTGATTTTCTGAAAAGAGTAAAATTTTGTGGATTTACCTCATTACGATTAGGAGAGAACGACTTTTTCTTAGATAACATTATTTGGAGGGATGAATCAAAGTTCATAGAAAATTGCATTTTTAAGCAACGTAATTCCTATTGTTGGAGTAATTTAAATGTACTTACCTACATACATTTAGAGAACAAAATTTCCATAAAACGTGAAAATTTAACGTTTATTGTGATGTAAAATATAGTGTCGTGGCGGTACAATTTTATCAAAAGAATTAAAATAATAAATGAAGATGGTAACTCCTCTGTTGACGTATGGGTAAGCATTACCTCAATATAAAAAAAATCGCAGGTGATTATTTAAATAATTTGTTGCTAGATAATTACAGAAACATATTTTATCAGCAAGGTAAGGCACCGCCACATAATGATCGCTTAGTCAACGATTACTTGTACAATTTATATTATGATCACTGGATTGTCAAAAATGGATCAAAGTGATGACTTATTCTTATTCTTCCGATTTCTCAATAATGGACTTTTTATTTAGGGCACAACCCAAAACATGTTGTATAACACTGTCCTTACCAGCATAGACAACTGCATGACGTGAGTAACAAGAGCATTTGTAAATCTGAATCTTCAATCAATAAATAAAATCGCTCATGAACAATTGTCACTTAGATCAGAAAATGCTTGAGGTTCAAGGAGTCAATTTGAGCATGACTTATTCAAATCATGAAAACGCAAAGCACTTTTCTTCAGCGACTGACACTGTATTATCTTTGCACACACTGTCATAGTCATATTTATATATTTTGATACACTGATAACAATGATAACTGGCCAACATTTGCCAATAGTAATTTGTTTAAACAAATATGTATGTACATGAAGTATGTCTAGAATTTCACATAGAATCTGTTACAATTTAATAAAAAATAAAGATATTGTTGTCTACGTCCGGTATAACGGGAAGTGCAACAATCTTGAAAATATTTTTCTCGAATAGAATCGACTTTAATATACATAGTGTTGATGTTTCAGATTTTTTCTAGATTTTTTTTCCCGCAAGCGATGACTGCAGTTCCGGGTGGGCCTTCCTGTATATTTATTAATTAGCAGATTAGATTTAGCTTCAAATTTAACAAAAAAATCTGAGAGATTTTTGAGAAAAAAGTTGTTTGTAAAATTATGAAACTGTTACACGATGGGACATATCTGGGACAGTTTTAGACAATTAATGTTTTTTAAGAACTTTTTTTTAGAAGCGCATTAGGTAGAAAATAATTTAGTTTCGATATTCTTGGTATTGTCGTGGTTTTAGTCAGCATTGATACAATATCCTTTCTGTCAATACTAAAAATATTTTCAACCGGTGGGAGTATATCAATCCTTGCGTATACTGTTCCAAACATCTTATGTCAAATTCTGAATTTTCTAATCTTTCAATTACTTACTTTTCCAGCGTACTCCAACTGTGACTTACAGCGTTTTTCCAATTCTCTCTTATTTTTTTTTTCAATTTGTCTATTCTGGTCTTTTCAGGCGTCTTCTTGCTACTACTCTACTTTCAATTTTCCGTTGGGTTTCTTAGTCTTAGGTACAGGTTTTACTTCAACTGGTTTGGTGGAAATTAAAACAAAATATACTATTTTAACATTGACTTTGGTAGATTTATCTACAATTGCTTTCAACAATTTTTGGATCGTTGCTTTGACACATTTACCTTAAGAGCTCTTTGTAGAAGACGCCGTTCTCAGTGATACAACGATTTATAGTGAACGAAGCATTATCTTTTGTATATAGTAATGAACGAATAAGCCACAACCTTTCTCTTGAAATTACTAATAATCCAAAAAGTGAAAGACTGCAAATATGGCCGAACTGCCAATTTAATAACACTATAAATGATAATCGGTTTACCAGAGTTCGACAACATCATATCATTAAAATACGCACTTGAGTTGGAAGTATCGAATACTTTGCTCAAAGGCTGCACGACTTGTGGACCGGTCTCTTCTGATACATCACGTTCATCCCTTAAATAGCTGGCGTTATCTTTATCTTTGACGACAGTATGGATTTTTACGTGATACTAATATAACTATTGTCTTATTTTCAGATGAACTCACTCATGCCTTTAATCTAGTTCATCCTGATATTGTATTTTGCTCAGATAATAGTGCGGAGAGTATAATTAAATTAAAAGAAAAATTCAGTTGTATTAAAACCGTGATTATATTAAATTTAAATCAAGATGGTACTGGTATCCAGAATATACACAACTTTATATCGAATTGGTCTTCAATCAAAGATCTTGATAATTATAGGCCGGTTGATGTGTCCATTAATGATCATATAGCTCTGATCATGTTCTCATCTGGAACGACTGGTTTACCAAAAGGTGTAATGATAACGCACAGAAATTTTAACACAAGAAGAGCTGTGATGTTGTAGGTATCTACTACATTTCAGGGTAGGCTATGATATTTATTGTTGTTTTAAGGGATCCCAATGTGATTTATAAGCCCACGACAAATATTACTTTAGGGGTCTTACCATTCTTTCATATATTTGGGCTTAATACAATTATAACTGCTATTCAACATGGCAGAATGGTGGTGGTTGTGGAAAAATTCGATCCGATTTTGTACTTATCATGTATAGAAAAATATAAAATAGAAATGATAGTTGCAGCACCAGCAATTCTGCAACTATTAGCAAAGAGTCCCTTAGTGGATAAGTTTGATTTGTCGCATGTTAAAGATATTCTCGTTGGTAGTGCACCATTAAGTCCAACTTTGGAGGAAGCCGTAAAGAAAAGGTATAATCAAATTTATTATTAACAATAACAAAATTATTAATAATGATAATTATCCTTCCATTGTTTTCTTATGTAGACTGCCTGTGAAATATGTTCGCCAGGGTTATAGTATGACCGAAGGAACAGCAACTTTTGTGTCTGTGCCACCAAACACGGAGAGAGTAGGATCCTGTGGGAAGTTGTACCCTTCCATAATAGGCGCTGTAAAAGATATCGAAACTGAGGAGAATCTTGGTCCTTTAAAAACTGGTCAATTATGCTTTAAAGGCGATGCTATTATGAAAGGTTATTACAAGAATGAAGAGGCAACAAAAGAAGCGTTTACCAGAGATGGTTACCTGAAAACTGGTGATGTGGGTTACTACGATCATGATGGTTATTTCTATGTAATTGACAGAATCAAGGAATTAATTAAATATAAAGGGTATCAGGTTAGTATAATGTGAGCGTTAGAACTTTAGAACTATAATTCTTGTAAATTTAGTTTGCTGATGTATAATTTGTTATAAATTATTAAATACTTTCAGGTAGCGCCAGCTGAACTAGAAGCAATCTTGATAGCTCACCCTAATATTAAAGATGTAGCTGTCGTTGGAATACCAGATGCAAGTGCTGGAGAATTAGCAATGGCTTTTGTAGTACGACAATTGGATGCAAACTTAACCGAAGATGAAGTAAAAAGTTATTTAAACGGTAAATCTGATTAACCTAAATTATTAGTAGATAAAATATATCAATCTTTCAGAATATGTCTCTAATTATAAACGCCTTCATGGAGGTGTGAAATTTGTGGATGAAATTCCTAGGAATTCATTAGGCAAGATCGATAGGAAGAGAGTTAAGGCTATCGCAACAAATATAATTAAATCGAAATTATAAGTTGCTTTAGTTTCTATTTAGATAATTATTTAAGAGAAACATGAAAATTAATAAATATTACCTACATCACATAAGTATATTAGTTCGTTTTATCCATCTACGCGTTGCCAATGGTGGTACAGATAGCTCCTCTTACTTAGTGTTTTTTTATTTAAGGGTACACTCTAAATCTGATTTTTCTCGTTTGTAATACTTAGTTTTGACATAATATGTATCCTAAAAAACTCACAGTGCTGCTGATCACTTGAAATCATCATATCACTTACAAATGATAGATCGGATGGTAGAAGAGCTGGGGGAGCTAATTTGTAGCAAATTAGCCATCAGTTTCTAAAACAAAAACTGGAATATTTCATATAAAAAAACATTCTGGACAAAAGTTTTTTCCAGAATCTAATAAAAGATATTCAGTATTATCACTGCAATCCAGAAATGAGAAAATATATAGAGTATTCTATTTAAAATAACAACGTTTATGACGATTTGTGGCATAATCGGTAGTGCTAGACCACTAGAAATAATTTAAGTGTCGAGAAAATAATGCATAATTGTAAATTTCAAATTTTTAACATTAGTAGAACGTTATAAGACTCTAATGAATCGTTAGCGTGAAATACTTTGCAGCGGCCACTTATGTATGTCTTGAGCTGTCAGTCTTGATCCTGCTAACACTATTACACATTATTCTTATCATTAAAATGAGTAGATAGTCGCAGTGGTTAGCTGCAGCGGCTACCCGGTGACGTGAAAGATCGCTGTGTCCGGGTTTCTTTTCTCGGAGGAGAATTATATCTGGATCGATCTACCATTCGCTGTTAGGAGCAAAGTGATTAACAAGGCGGCATTATATGGCCAGATAATGTTGTAACACGGCTAGTGAACACATTTACACATACCAATTACACAGCAAAAGTTGCAGCGGTAGTCAGCAAAGTCATATAGCTTAAGAAGCCGCTGTAGCTAGTATCCATTGTAAGACACAAAAAAACAATTAACTATTTCTGTTGTATGTAGAATGTAGATAGATAAAAATGTTGAATTGGTTGAATTCATAATGCGGTGCAAAAGCAATCAACAAATTTATTCGCGTGAATTGTCTGAAAATGTAGTTAACAATTCTTTACATTACTTTACATAAAGACCTCAGAATTAAGAATACAAGAGAAATTGATATAATCTTAGTTATGTCATATAATGCGTTCAAAAGAGATGATAAAAAAGAAATAGTATTTGGAAGTTGGGGTGCCACATCTTATAGGTACAAGTAGGACTTGAAAAGAAAAAAATAAAACACTCAAGCAATCGAGATTTGTTTTATTAATCAAATCTGCAACAATAATTTGTTATTGAAAGAATAGTACCCAGTCTTTCTGCTATAAGTATATTTTCTTTATATCTATAGAGATTTTCTATTTACATTATATACATTGTACCATTGAATCACGTAATGTTCTATGTATTAATTATACATAAATACATACATGTACAGCGCTTGAAAAAAATAATGTCTCCTTCTATTAAGAAACTGATCTAACATCTACATATCTACAAATCTCTGTCCATAAACATTAACCAAGATTTAATGTTTATGGACAGAGATTTGTACAGATATGTAGATGTTAGATCAGTTTCTTGTAGAAGGAGACATTATTTTTTTCAAGCGCTGTACATGTATGTATTTATGTATAATTGGCCTTTAGAACATTACGTGATTCAATGGTACAATGTATATAATGTAAATAGAAAATCTCTATAGATGCAAGAAAATATACTTATAGCAGAAAGACTGATTACTAATTCTTTCAATAATAGTGTGTTGCAGATTTGATTAATAAAACAAATCTCGATTGCTTGAGTGTTTTATTTTTTCTTTTCAAGTCCTACTTACCTATAAGATGTGGCACTAACTTCCAAATACTATTTCTTTTTTTTATCATCTCTTTTGAACGCATTATATGACATAATAAAATTATATCAATTTCTCTTGTATTCTTAATTCTACGAGGTCTTTATGTAAAGTAATGTAAAAAATTGTGTTAACTACATTTTCAGACAATTCACGCGAATAAATTTGTTGATTGCTTTTGCACCGCATTGGAACAACCAATTCAACATTTTTATCTATCTACATTCTACATACAACAGAAATAGTTAATTGTTTTTGTGTCTTACAATGGATACTAGCTACAGCGGCTTCTTAAGCTATGACTTTGCTGACTACTGCTGCAACTTTTGCTGTGTAATTGGTATGTGTAAATGTGTTCACTAGCCGTGTTACAACATTATCTGGCCAGCCATATAATGCCGCCTTGTTAATCACTTTGCTCTAACAGCGAATGATGGTCGATCCAGATATAATTCTCTATCGAAAAAGAAACCCGGACACAGCGATCACGTCACCGGGTAGCCGCAGCAGCTAACCACTGCGACTATCTACTCATTTTAATGATAAGAATAATGTGTAATAGTGTTAGCAGGATCCAAGACTGACAGCTCAAGACATACATAAGTGGCCGCTGCAAAGTATTTCGCATTAACGATTCATTAGAGTCTTATAACGTTCTACTAATGTTAAAAATTTGAAATTTACAATTATGCATTATTTTCTCGACACTTAAATTATTTCTAGTGGTCTAGCACTACCGATTATGCCACAAATCGTCATAAACGTTGTTATTTTAAATAGAATACTCTATATATTTTCTCATTTCTGGATTGCAGTGATAATACTGAATATCTTTTATTAGATTCTGGAAAAAAACTTTTTGTCCAGAATGTTTTTTTATATGAAATATTCAGTTTTGTTTTAGAAACTATTAGCTAATTTATATACCACAAATTAGCTCCCCCAACTCTTCTACCATCCGATCTATCATTTGTAAGTGATATGATGATTTCAAGTGATCAGCAGCACTGTGGGGTTTTTAGGATACACTATCTCAAACTAAGTATTACAAACGAGAAAAATCAGATTTAGAGTGTACCCTTAAATAAAAAGCACTAAGTAAGAGGAGCTATCTGTACCACCATTGGCAACGTAGATGGATAAAACGAACTAATATACTTATGTGGTGTAGGTAATATTTAATACAATTTTCATGTTCTCTTAAATAATTATCTAAATAGAAACTAAAATAACTTATAATTTCGATTTAATTATGTTGTTGATATATAACCTCTTCTATCGATCTTGCCTAATGAATTCCTAGAATTTCATCCACAAATTTCACACCTCCATGAAGGCGTTTATAATTAGAGACATATTCTGAAAGATTGATATATTTTATCTACTAATAATTTAGGTTAATCAGATTTACCGTTTAAATAACTTTTTACTTCATCTTCAGTTGGTTGCATCAATTGTCGTACTACAAAAAGCCATTGCTAATTCTCCAGCACTTGCATCTGGTATTCCAACGACAACTACATCTTTAATATTGGGTGAGCTATCAAGATTGCTTCTAGTTCAGCTGGCGCTACCTGAAAGTATTTAATAATTTATAACAAATTATACATCAGCAAACTAAATTTACAAGAATTATAGTTCTAAAGTTCTAACGCTCACATTATACTAACCTGATACCCTTTATATTTAATTAATTTCCTTGATTCTGTCAATTACATAGAAATAACCATCATGATCGTAGTAACCCACATCACCAGTTTTCAGGTAACCATCTCTGGTAAACGCTTCTTTTGTTGCCTCTTCATTCTTATAATAACCTTTCATAATAGCATCGCCTTTAAAGCATAATTGACCAGTTTTTAAAGGGACCAAGATTCTCCTCAGTTTCGATATCTTTTACAGCGCCTATTATGGAAGGGTACAACTTCCCACAGGATCCTACTCTCTCCGTGTTTGGTGGCACAGACACAAAAGTTGCTGTTCCTTCGATTAATACACTATAACCCTGGCGAACATATTTCACAGGCAGTCTACATGAAAACAATGGAAGGATAATTATCATTATTAATAATTTTGTTATTGTTAATAATAAATTTGATTATACCTTTTCTTTACGGCTTCACTCAAAGTTGGACTTAATGGTGCACTACCAACGAGAATATCTTTAACATGCGACAAATCAAACTTATCCACTAAGGGACTCTTTGCTAATAGTTGCAGAATTGCTGGTGCTGCAACTATCATTTCTATTTTATATTTTTCTATACATGATAAGTACTAAATCGGATCAATTTTTCCACAACCACCACCATTCTGCCATGTTGAATAGCAGTTATAATTGTAGTAAGCCCAAATATATGAAAGAATGGTAAGACCCCTAAAGTAATATTTGTCATTATGGCTTATATAAATCACATTAGGATCCTTAAAACAACAATAAATATCATAGCCTACCCTGAAATGTAGTAGATACCTACAACATCACAGCTCTTCTTGTGTTAAAATTTCTGTGCGTTATCATTACACCTTTTGGTAAACCAGTCGTTCCAGATGAGAACATGATCAAGAGCTATGATCATTAATGGACACATCAACAAGCCTATAATTATCAAGATCTTTGATTGAAGACCAATTCGATATAAAGTTGTGTATATTCTGGATACCAGTACCATCTTGATTTAAATTTAATATAATCACGGTTTTAATACAACTGAATTTTTCTTTTAATTTAATTATACTCTCCGCACTATTATCTGAGCAAAATACATCAGGATGAACTAGATTAAAGGCATGAGTGAGTTCATCTGAAAATAAGACAATAGTTATATTAGTATCACGTAAAATCATACTGTCGTCAAAGATAAAGATAACGCCAACTATTCAAGGGATGAACGTGATGTATCAGAAGAACCGGTCCACAAGTCGGCCGCAGCCTTTGACAAGTATTCGATACTTCAACAAGTGCGTATTTTAATGATATGATGTTATCCGAACTCTGGTAATGATTATCACTTATGATGTTAAATTGGCTGTTCGGCCATGTATTTGCAGTCTTTCACTTTTGGATTATTAGTATTTCAAGAAAAGGTTGTGGCTTATTCGTTCATTACTATACAAAGATAATGCTTCGTTCACTATAAATCCTTATTATCACTGAGAACGGCGTCTTCACAAAAACTCTTAAGGTAAATGTACCAAACAACGATCCAAAAATTGTTACAAAGCAATTGTAGATAAATCTACCAAATCGGCAATGTTAAAATAGTATATTTTATTTTAATTACCACCAAACCAGTTGAAGTAAAACCTGTACCTAAGACATAAGAAACCCAACGGAAAAATTGAAAGTAGAGTAGTAGCAAGAAGACGCCTGAAAAGACCAGAATAGACAAATTGAGAAAAAAAAATAGAGAGAATTGGAAAAACGCTGTAAGTCACAGTTGGAGTACGCTGGAAAAGTAAGTAATTGAAAGATTAGAAAATTCAGGAATTTGACATAAGATGTTTGGAACGAGTATACGCAAGGATTGATATACTCCCACCGGTTGAAAATATTTTTGTGATATTGACAGAAAGGATATTGTATCAATGCTGACTAAACCACGACAATACCAAGAATATCGAAACTAAATTATTTTCTACCTAATGCGCTTCTAAAAAAGTTCTTAAAAAACATTAATTGTCTAAAACTATTACGATATATCCATCGTGTAACAGTTTTCATAATTTTACAAACAACTTTTTATAAAAATCTCTCAGATTTTTTTGTTAGAATTGAAGCTAAATCTAATCTGCTAATTAATAAATATACAGGAAGGCCCACCCGGAACTGCAGTCATCGCTTGCAGGAAAAAAAAATCTAGAAAAATCTGAAACATCAACACTATGTATATTAAAGTCGATTCTATTCGAGAAAAATATTTTCAAGATTGTTGCACTTCCCGTTATACCGGACGTAGACAACAATATCTTTTGCTTTTTATTAAATTGTAACAGATTCTATGTGAAATTCTAGACATACTTCACCACTTGTATTTGTTTAAACAAATTACTATTGGCAAATGTTGGCCAGTTATCATTGTTATCAGTGTATCAATGTATAAATATGACTATGACAGTGTGTGCGAATAATACAGTGTCCAGTCGCTGAAGAAAAGTGCTTTGCGTTTTTCATGATTTGAATAAGTCATGCTCAAATTGACTCCTTGAACCTCAAGCATTTTCTGATCTACGAGTGACAATTGTTCATGAGCGATTTTATTTATTGATTTAGGAATTCAGATTTACAAATGCTCTTGTTACTCACGTCATGCAGTTGTCTATGCTGGTGAGACAGTGTTATACAACATGTTTTGGGTTGTGCCCTAAATAAAAAGTCCACATTATTGAGAAATCGGAAGAATAAGGCAAGTCATCACTTTGATCCATTTTTGACAATCCAGTGATCATAATATAAATTGTACAAGTAATCGTTGACTAAGCGATCCATTATGTGGCGGTGCCTTACCTTGCTGATAAAATATGTTTCTGTAATTATCTAGCAACAAAATGTAAATAATCACCTGCGATTTTTTTTATATTGAGGTAATGCTTGCCCATACGTCAACAGAGGAGTTACCATCTTCATTTATTATTTTAATTCTTTTGATAAAATTGTACCGCCACGACACTATATTTTACATCACAATAAACGTTAAATTTTCACGTTTTGATTTTGTTCTCTAAATGTATGTAGGTAAATTATTTAAATTACTCAACAACAGGAATTACATTTATTAAAAATGCAATTTTCTATGAACTTTGATTCATCCCTCCAAATAATGTTATCTAAGAAAAGTCGTTCTCCTAATCGTAATAGGTAAATCCACAAATTTTTACTCTTTCAGAAAATCCAGCCTCTTACCAATGCTTCACTATGGATGCAACTTATGTTTCCGTGGAATTTTTGACAATTGATTATTTTCAGAACCCTCATTCCAATGTTATTGCCGCGTAAATATTGGTGGATATGCGGCAAAATAACATACATATGTCACAAAAGTTTCTGAATATTCTTTTCACTGTCCATTTCTATGGTCTAAAGAAATGTTTAACCAACTTATTCAATAATTAACACAATTTAAATTTAATAACTTAAATAGTTAATATACACAACTAGTGATTAATGTTTTTCTATATGATAAAGTTTTCTCACTTTCTTCTGAATCTTTAGCAAGTTTTCAAGCCCACTTCACGGATCCTTTATCTTAACTGGTCTTTGAGGCACAAATGGTATAATTGTTTGCTTCAACCAATATGTTGTTACGCAAGCATAGTGACATAGTGAGTAATGATTGTTGATATGATGTGAATTAATAAATTCCGTAGTTTGGGCTTTCAATTTTGAATATAAACATTAACAGCAACTTTGCCTGGCGCTGAAATGAGGAAAACGACGTTTCGTTAACGACTTACAATTTATTATTTTATAATTTTTTTCATTAGTTGATCATGACGGTCAACTAATGCGAACAATATTTTTGCAGAACATAATAGATCCATATGAAAATTCTTCCTATTAAAAAAAGATGACTTTTGACACTTTTGACTGGTGACTACTTCCGGTATAACCGGGAGTTCCGCCATCAAGATTAGTAGAGTGCCAATTTTTCAGATTTTCTTTAGTTATATTTTTTCACAATCGAACATACCGTTATACTATGTTCAAACTGAAAAGATGACACTGATGATGACAATAAATTTACAAAACTACTTTTTTCCAACTACAATAAAAACAGTCACAAAGTCGTTTGCACACAAATGATACTTACATTCTGTGTACGTAGGATGATCAGCACTACTGGTATTCCTTCAAAAATTGCAGCAAAAAATTGGTAGTAAATAGTAAGTGCTATTGCTACTACATATTGCTATGATACTTTTCTGGGTTAATCCCACATTTCGTAAGCGACAATATTTACTGTTTCTTGGCTCTGCCATAATATACTAGTTTTTTCATTTACCTATGAAACTGAAATATTTACTACCCATACATAACTGAAGTTATGAGACTTTGGTCACACACAAAATTCATGAAATTGAGGAATCATGCAGGTAACTGGCAAAACTACAACTATAACGATTATTATTAAATACATGAAATACAATAAAAAATATTTTTATTAAAAATGCATTATTCAATAAGTATACAATATTGTAAAATAAAGAATTAATTTTAAAAATAGTAACGATATAAAATAATGTAGCATGTATTAGTGATTAAAATAAAATCATTATTAAAATATAAAACGAAACATCATTGTTATCAGAGTCGATTAAGGATCTTGATTTTGAGCGATCTTAAACCATTCTAAAACTCATTATACGTATCTTATATAATATGATTAACTTACGAATGCAATTCCACAATTAATATTTTGCAATAATCTATCGTATAAAAACCTTCCAGATGACACTTCAATAGTTGGAACTGACAATGTGGTCCACGAAGGACATTACTTCTCTTCGGCGCACATTATTTCTGCCTTAATGTATGCAATATCATTGTAAATTATACAATCAACTACTTCAGGATTATAGTAAACAAGAGCGAGATAAAGTTTGCTCTATTTTATAGATTCACTCTTTTCGATGATAGTAATGTTTATAATTCATAAAATCACACAATTAAATATTTTTGATTTATTTAGCATATAATATATTATGGTATCTTTATACAGTATGTCTTAAAACTGACTTCCACAAAATCGGTTTAAAAAATGAAGAATGTTTTCGTAAGATTTGCAACAGATATTGCTTGATACGTATGTATACATACGTTATAATATGTTTAAAAAGTCATTCACGAATAAAACTCGCATTTTAACGGAACCATTTAGGTCATAACTACATTCTTGCATTTGTTGTTGATGGTTGCTCCCAAAATTTTGATAATAAACCATTCAGAAATGGTGAAATAACTTAACAAAAATTACACAAATGTATCTTTCACAGTAAAATTTATTGTTAAAATCAAACCTGCTCTAAATATAAACATTTATAATTTTGATTTGTATGATTTAAGCATCTCTAAAGCTCTCGTCGCAAAATCTTTCCTGTTTGATTCTTCGGAATTTCTTTTACGAAAATTACACCTACCACACGAAGATACTTCATCGGTGACACAAATTCTTACAATAAAAATTTGTTCTAAAACTCATCAAACAATCTAAAAGATATATCTTACTTTTTACAAATTCCACCACCTCCTTTTGCGTTAGATCAACTCCAGATTGCTTCACTACAAACGCTAAAGAGTTCGCCCGCATCTGCATCCGGTACTCCAACAACAGCGACTTCCTTGATCTTGAATTAGTCAATAATACAGCCTCAATTCTGCAGGAGGAACTTGGTAACCTTTATACTTGATCAAGCTCACTTTAAGTCGATCGACTATATGAAAAACCCTCTTCGTCATAGTAACCAACATCACCAGTTCTCTCATATAACCATCTTTAGTAAACGTTTCTCTGGCTGTTTCATTTTTATAATAGCCCTTCTAATTATAACACCGCCCTTAAAGCATAATTCCTGTTTGATTGGGTCCAAGATTTCGACCAGTTTCTAAATCCTTAACAACGGCTGACAAGTGAGGTAATAGTTTGCCACATGACCCGTGCTTTTTCTGTGTCAAAAGGTGTAAAAGTTAAAGCAGCAGTTGATTCAGTCAAACCGTAACCTTGACCCACTTGTTTGATGCCAGTTCTACATATAGTTGAGAAAAAACATAATAATAAAATTTTTTTGATTTTAGTTAAATATAATAATTATTACAAGTAGTAACTTAAGGACATGCAACACTAAAATGCTTTGTAGAAAGGATATATTAAAAGTATTTACTATACATAATTCTTCGAAGGGACAGGATCGGTAAAACAAATGCAAAATTAATTAATTCTATAACTAATTATAAATCCCCGAATACTGATAGTTAGAAATTTACGGACCCAAGTCAAGGTTAATAAACTATAACAATGGCTCGTTTCCACATAATTCATAACTTGCCACTTTTAAATGAAACAGTTTATTTCACAATTGCGATACAGCTGCTCCATAATGCGATGTGGGTGATCAATTAAAATAACCGTTGTACTTACTTGTCCCTGTAGTTTTGTAGCAATTTCTTGCTTAGATCGTGATGTCTTCTTATATATCAAAAAAATGGAAGACTATATTTTTATTGGTATTTATGAACTTATTTGTGTTTTTTTTACTTTATGTAATGTAAGAATATTACAAGGAGTGGTTGTTACGATATAAAAATTCTCGAAAGATGACATTAATTTTGTCAGGGTTGCGATTAATTATTATATGTTATACCTAATAAGATCGTTCATCACTTCGTGACACTCGAAATTGCTATAGATCGTTTTCATATTATGTGTTATACTATATTATAATAGACGACAACTAGAGATTTGAGTTTCCATCCAAGATTAACTTCATGGAATTTTAAGTACGTCTTATCATCTTCTTAACAACTAAAATTTTTTGGTTTTCCATTAAACATTAATGTCTCATCGTCCTTTCTATAAGGATCTGTCGATTACGAATTGCGCTTTTAATTGCTTCGAACTGTTTCGAACTTTCACTGAACGCAAACTGTTAATACAATTATTTTGTTGTTGTTTCTGTACCTATCACAAAGCGCACGATTATTTCACGGCTGCACTTCACAAACAAAGTACGTTTCGAAGGAGCACGGGGAGTCATTCCATTTTAGGCCTTTTCCATCTCGATTCCATAGTTCTAGGCAATTTTCTTCTTCACCGTTTTCATATACGAAATTGTTCGGTTCTCCGGCATTCCAGTTCGTAAACGTGATTGGTCTGCCTGTTGACATCCAGAAGAATGAACCTTCGTTGGCGAGATCGGTACCAGATGTCCAAAAATGTTCATTACCATAGCCTAGAAAAATTGAATGTCAATGTCAAGGAAATGAAAAAAAATATATATAATAATAATAATAAATAAAAAAAAATTGGAATATTGTTCGAACATTGTAAAGCAGCAGACACAACATTAATACCTGCATATACATATATTATGATGATGTTATGTAAATAAAACTGAATTTTATCAATATATTCGTAATAAATGAAATTCCTAAGGCAAATATTTTGTGCGTTCGCATTTTCGTAAGTTTTGGTTAGAAGAATTACATATTTAATCTGTTCTTTTGTAATATTTCTTTCGTAAATTCATCATTATTATTAAATTGTAAGTTACTACTGTAAGAAATCAAGGATTAGTTATGATATTTACCGCCAGAGGTATCTAGCAGATATAAAAAAGTTATTTCACAGCAATCAATTAACCAATGATAGGTTGGAATTGAACTTTGCCATTGATGTTTTTCTGATAGTGAAAAACCAAATAGGATTCATTAGTGTTTTTTTCGCATAGTAGAGACTCATTCGCAATTTCGTCTTAAAAAAAGATTAATTTGCATTTATAATTGAGTGATCTTGAAATTTGAAATTCAATATTTATGCAAGTAGTTGCAAAATCAGCATTTTTTTATACAGTAGATATGAACATTGATTATAAACAATAGCATTGTGTAATGTAATTCATAAAAACTTTTTTACAATTTATTTACGTAGATTATAAGTCAAATAATATAATTGCGTTACCATTAGTATTTATATAAACATAATGCGGGGTACTGAAATGTTGCTATTGAAAATGATCATTGCTATTTGAAAGCTATAGAAACAGGTTGTCTTTCATTTTGTAACTATTTTTGTGCATATTCAGCACGGTAAGTGTAAACCACGTTAGAGGCAAAACTGCTTTGTATAAGAACTTGGAATGAACTTAACTGGCGGTAACTCGCCACAATTTTCTTATTTGTGATCCAACTTCTTCTTTCAGCTTCGCTTCACACAATTTGGGAAATCTTTCCTTCAAATGATTGGAGGTTTGATCTCCTTTATCTATAGTTTTTAGTTCTTCATCAGCTCTAACTTGTCATAAAGTGAAGGCAAATTGTTTTTATCGGGCTCTACCAATGGAATCTTTTTCATATTTTTCTTTCCAATAACATATGATTTCCTTGGAGACCGTTCTTTGACTGTATAATGGTTTTTGGTGTCACGTCTGCACCGTAAACACAAAAATGAGCAGGATTTTGTGAATCCACTTTGTACAACTTTAAAGAGCGCCACAATTTTCAAATCACAGCAAAGTTGCCATTCATGATCTTAATATTTGATTGCCTCTAGTAGCAATCCATGGTTTCATAACTTTCGTTCCTCTCTCTCTTGCATAAGTGAAACACATCAATGGGAGTGTATTGCTATTATGTGGTAGTATTGATTTCAAACTGGTTTTACTGGAGTTAGTAATTAATCGCTACTTCTGCAAATTATCTTGTACACCTAGCTAGCGGCATCACCAGACTATATTGACTTTTGCATGTCCAAATGTATCTCACGATGTAAAACAGAACATTTTTGTCCCTTCATCTAGAAGATTCCGTTGTTGCAGTTTTGACGCCAAGAGTTCAACATGTTGTTTCGAAACTTCTAGATCGTGCACTAAATCGTTCAATTCCTTAAGAAGCTAAGGCGAAGGGCATGACGGTGGGTCTAATTCTGTCGCTTGCAAGTCAAGACAGGAACAGGGATCATTTCATTAAGGGGCACAAGAAAATGCACCGATGTTTAGTTTTGGTTGAATGTTCTGCAATATTTATGAGGCAGTAGCAACAGTCTGAAATATGGTCTGTAGGTTCATACAAAATCAACTAAAACAACGAAATATTGAAAATGAAAAATAAAAGCACCCTTAAAAACTAAAAAGATTTACGTTCTGCTACGTACGTTTTGTACTAATGTACTAATAAATCACATATAATAATTTCCATTCATTATACATTTTTCAATGTCACACTTTGCTACTGGCAATTTTCATTATTTTTCTTAATTGATGATTTGGAAAATAATACACTGCAAACCAGCACAGCCTTGCTGGAAATTAAGGATCGCTGTTTTCATATATGGTGGCCAAGTAAGTATGTATATTATATATATATATTATGTACAGGAATTTCGTGTCCGTTTGCGCTATGCCAGGATATTGGCAAATACAGTTTTTTTATAGGCTGACCTTTCTAGTTTTAATTTCTTAATTCATATAAAAATTTATTAGAGAAGATTGTCGTAAATATTTAGTTGTAATTTAGAAACCAATAAAATTTAAATCCATGGATGTTTTTTGGGTGTGCGATCACTAAATTTTAAATAAAATAAGATAATATTCTTTTGCGTCAATATTTCGTTAATATTTTATAATTAATTCAGCATAATAGACTATGAACTAAAAATCATCTGAAAATTACATCAATATGTTAAAATAATTTAAGACAATTACAAAATGGAATGTAGAATTTCAAAAATATAACTATCAATTTGGATTTAATGCATTTAATCCAAATTTACAGTTTACTATTGAAATTGAAAATAATTGCACTAAGCACAAAGGTAATTAGAATTAAAATAATAGTAATTATTTATTATTATTATTTTAAGTTAGCATTAAAGACAAATAGCATAAGAAGAGTTTATTAATTTTTATTTAAACCATCCTAAAAGTCAACAATTTAATTCATTGAAATTTAGGTGATTACTATGAAAACGCACATAGCGCAGTAATAAATAATTTTTACAAAACCATTTAAATAACCTTTTCAACTTTTTTGTTAATAATGACTACCCTACATTACTATTCTTAAAATTAATTTATAACGTTCATAAAAAAGTAGAATTCATATGGGATTAAAATATAGAACACCTGTAAAGGCTTATATGTCAGATGTGTGCAAAAAAAACGGGGCAAGTCTTAGAAGGATAAATCCCAAGTTTTTATCTGTGTAAACGGATCTGCCGTGACATACAGCATATTCAGATTGTCGTTAAGTTAATTGACATTCCATGAGTATGAGACTTTAATTACACAATTTAAATGTTTGTCCCAGATTTTATTGCACAGTACTTACTGTACATATGCAGGATAACCTTCAAAATGGTTGAAGCAGAGTGTTAGATAAATAAAGGACAGGATATTCCATTTAAAATAACGATGTTGGCTATAACTTGTGATAAAAATGGACGAAACAGGAGTTTAAAATTATTTTAAAAAAGATCTCATTGAGTTTGATTGGTAATAAATGTTTTTCATCGAAAGTCTAAATAGTGTGTTATATGTATATACCTGTACAGTACTGCGCAATAAAATCGGGGGCAAACATATTTAAGTTGTGTAATTAATGGAATGTCAATTGACTTAATGACAATTTAAACATTTAAATATGGTGTATGTCTGGTGTATGTCATGTTTACACAGATAAAAACTTGGGCTTCATGCTTATAAGAGTCGTCCCATTCCTTTTGCACACATCTATACATAGCTGGTAGAAATATATTCTGTATAAAGTGTTGAAAATATAACGACAATAGAAAAATTAAAACCAGAAATATATACGATTGTTCAAAGTAGTACACAAAACGATAAAATTTCACTAAGAACGAAAACCCGATACTTAAGTATGTTTCGTAACATATTACTTAGGCTTAACAGAAACTCAATATGCATACAATATAAAATTTGTACTTGTTGGGTATTGCACAAACAATGGTATGAACCGATTTATGAATTTTTATATTAAAGATACATTGTACGTACTTATTACTAATTAATAACAGAGCTGCAGTGAAAGCCAAATTATATCACAGAACAGATTAATTAATTCCTGGTTTCGTGTAAAAACTTCTTGAGTAAAATTAGTAAGAATTGGAGCAAGATAACTATAGATTATATAGATTAATTATTTTATATAGATAAGAACACCACAAAATGTAATTTTCCAGTTACCTGTTTGAAACGTCATCATTCAAATTATTTCCTCTTCAGCTTGGATTTATATTTTATTTAAAGTTCTTACAAGGTACTTTATACTCGTATACATATTTATATAAGAAGAAAAATAAGTGCTGCGATTTTTTCATTGCGAACAAGACTATTATTAAAAGATCTTACTGATAACTTACCGAAATCCTTAATATATTTCTCCAATTTATCGTTCTCTTCTTGTGACGTAATACTTGCTAAGTGCATGCCGTGAAACCTACAGTACTGAGTAGCTCTGAAGTAGTTTGCCTAAAACAAAATCACACTATAAATTCTTGTAGTTACCTCGTAAACATACAATATACGAATTTAAATTCAATCATGTAACTAAAACGGTTGAATGAAATTGAAAGTCATCTTCTATTCATGCTTTGACTGACAATAACTTATTGTGGCTACCTTGTCCTTTAAGGAAAATAGTGAATCGATGTTGATGTCGGCGTTTGTATATACCATATGTTTGACGTGTAAGTATACAAATGTCTGTTTTGCTGAACGAAAAGTAAATATATACATATGTCGTAGATAATTAGTTGTTTGGTAAACAATTAGTAGGTAATAACATTTTGACATCTTAAGAATGTGGCATTAGAGAATAAGTTTTGGAGAAAATCTTAATTATGATTTGGAATATGTATAGGCTGGATCAAATTTGCAAGACACTACAAAAATAATAGAATAATAATAGAAAGCATTTTGTTAAGATAAAAACGAAATCTTAACTAACATTTCATGAAGTTTTGGACTAAGTTTTTTACTTAAAAAAAATCGTTGATTTTTTTAATACTCTATATTATATCGTTAAATTTAGAAGAAAATAAACTTTTTAAAAAGATGAGAAACGAAATTCTATTTGGAAAACTTATAACGTTAACATAAGAAGTATCTAAGTAAGACATTTTGGACATTTTTATTTTTCCGGTATAATTGAGTAGGCTTTGAACCTGTTTTAGATTTTTGTTAGATTATTATTATTACCAAAATTTAGCAAACTGATCCTTTATAATAATTTCATTGTTCTTTCTAGTTGTAATAAATAACTAATAATAGTAATGTTAAAGTATTTTCATTTCAATTACGGAAGTAAGTACGGAGATACGACTGTAAGCTTGAAATTTTAGCGGATATTCCAGGTTGTTCTATATTTTCTCTGCATTGTTGTGTAGATTGCTACGGAAAAAAAAACAACAAAAGCAATCAAAAAAGGAAAACGTCATTTTGATTGTTTCTAAAATTGGAATTTTAAGGAATGTTGTAGGTTTGTCTAGGTTGTTTTGAGTATTTTTCCTCCCATTTAGGTACCTATAGTACCGGCAATATCTCCTAGTTCATAAGCTTTTGAAAATTGAAATTGTAAGTGACATTTAACTTCTTGGTCGACATCTTCGAGAAGTTAAGTAATATGAATCCACTTTAAGCAGCAAACACATAATTGGAATGTATAGAGCAGAAATATAAAACAAGAACGTCTAGAAATGTTTGTAACCGTAGATGAATTTGTTAAACCTTACTGAGCGTAAGAGGAACATATTAAGGTGTTTTTGTAACCATTGAAAAGTTAGTCATCCTGGCAAAACATATTGAAAAGTATTGAGTATTTTACTGTGACGACAACTTTATAGTTGGAGTTAGGAATGGAGCATTTCAAAACACACCCAACGATCTAATAACTGTAAAATAGGCCTAAAGGAGTCACGGATAATTATTGGATTAGTACCAATAAGTTTCTCATAATTCACGTACTTAAGATCTTACTATTTTTGGTGTGCTAAAACCGAAAACAGGCTTATCTTTTGAATATTACTTCAAGTTTTAGAGATACGTGATGCTATGTGTCCCTATAAATTAACACTGTAACCACACTGTTTGCCTTGTACTAAAGAGCCCCGTATAAAAACAAATGACAAACGCTATCTTCTCGAATAGGTATTCTCTAAAACTCTAGAAGTCGTATTTGGGTATATAAGCAACTACAAAGTAAAGAGGTTAGTCAATCGAAGTTAGTGAGTCGAATCGAATAGTTGACATTGTCTCCAAAGTGTGTAAAAAATCTAGACCACTTCTGCTGTGTTTGTGGTAAGGTTACTTGTTGCATGTCAGAAGCGATATATGATAAAACAGGCATATCAGCTTTATTTCGATTGCAAAATATGGGGTTAAGATAAACATTGGGCGTCCCATATTTGCTATAATACATCCGTTTTAAGTCTGAAAAACTGGTTAAATCACCATCAAATTATCTATGCGGTTTGCTGTCCCAATAGTCCGGAGAGAGTCTACAAATCATCATATCCAAGAAGAAAAAATCGGCTATCCAAATATACCATCTGCCATGACACGCGTGCTACATAGTTACAAACTTCCCATTGCAGAATCCCCAGAAATATTTACTTACGAATCAGATAATAGCGATACAATATCGCATCACTAATTTCTTGCAAAATAAAGAGCTCATGATTACGTGACTCTTTTTGAAAAAATGCTGCCATCGTATCAAAAAATGGATTGCAATATGTCTTTACAAATCCATTTCCTACACTCACACATGGACTTTATTTCTGAGAACTGAGGAGCTATAAGTGATGAGCACGGCGAACGCTTCCATCGGATATATCAACAATGGAGAAGAGGTAGCAGAGAAATTGGAATGTTTCCATGCTTGCCGAATACTGTTAGGCTCTCGCTAGAGATGCTTCCCAAAAGAATAGCAAAAAGACAGCTCATTTAGTGACTTTGAAAAAGTAAAAGTTTCTATTTTTTTTTTTCTCTTCGTAATGCCTAACTTTTCTTTTTACTTATTATTATATTTGGATGCAATTAAATTAACGAATTATGTACGTAATAATATGAAATTATGTGTTTGAAAGGAAAAGTAAAAGGAAATGTACATATGTATATATTTTGGATGATATTATGCTATGCAAATAAATTAAAATATTCATGCGAGGTGTGCTATTGGGAAAAGTGAAACCTAGAGATGGAATTTAAAGAAGCCTGTATAATGAGTTTACCATTGACTTACTTAAAATATCTAAACACACTTAGACGTATGGATATGGAAATAGGCATGCAAATTATTCAGTACACCGCTACACACAAGATAATTTGTATATTCACCAAATTACATTCTTGCAATAATAATAATTTTATTCTCTAAATATAATGTGAAATGTTTACAAATAATTTAAAGATTTTGAGTTTGAATAAATTAAGATATAAACTACATTTCTCAACACACCATCATAATAGTTTTGATGATATAGTACCTCTACAAACATTTAAACAAATTTTGTAAGCAGTGACTGTGTTACTGCACTTAGGATTATGTTCGTATATCAGTATTACATAACCATAATTAAATAAACTCGCATGTGCTACCACACCTTCTCAAATAAAATTTCAAGAATTGCAAAAAATGTGACATCGTTAAGAAAGTAAAAACATGTGCGTATATTCCAGTAGCGCTCAATAAAAATCTACCTTTGGTAGTCAATAGATTGCAATTAGTTCAATGAACTAATAAATTGTACATGCTTTAGAGACCTAACGCAAGCTAATCTAAAGTAATGATTATCATGGATTCAAATGGTCGTAACTGTGGTTTAATTCAATCAAAATGATCAATATTTATTAGGTGTTAAAAACTGCTAATTAAAATTAATCATTACTAAAATATGCAATATGCTTATATTTAACTTACAATGTTTGTATCTACGAAATTGCTTTCTAAAAATAGATGCATTCTAGTATAGTGAACGGTTATTATTTAATACATAAGATTTTTTGTATATGCTAGTGGGTCAGTCACGTTTTCGTATTGATGTGTAAAAATTTGTTTGTAGAGTACCTATTTAATAGTGCCAGATGTATTATAACTTGTAACGTATATAATGTACCCTATTGAATTTGGTTATAAAACTTAGTGAAAGAATCCTGGAAGCAAGAAATTGAAGTTTATGCCAAGATACGAATTACAAATTATTGTTAGAAACTATTTTTTCTTTCTAAAAGGTGCGACGAAGTTGCTTTTACATTTCCACAGTTTCTGAATAGGGTTCATTAAGTTCATACGGTGTATGTGCTTGTTCAGAGCACAGTAACTAGTTAAGATCCTTATAGTCTCAGCTTTCTCTATACGCAGTTTAAGACCTGGCAATAGTGGTTTTGCACGCATCTCAACGAATGTAGAGATTTTCGACCAGTTATTCGAGCCTTCTGCAGCGCCACAACACTACTTCAACGGATTAATGAGCTACTAACAGATATTTCAAAACTAGCATTTTTTCCTTCTAAATATTGAGGTGGCATTGTCTCTGGTGGATCACTTAATCAATATCAAAGCGCTCTTCTTAAATAATTTCACCCCAAATTGTTTGCCATATATACGGTGGTTAGCAAGCAGGAAAATACCTTTCAGTGGAAAGAGTTTGTTCTAGGAGAGCGTCCTTGGTGTTAATTAAACAAATTCGCAATATGTTCAAGAGCAGAGATATCTATGTTTTACTGAATCAGGAAATTGTAGTTATACAGGCCGGCCGTACAAAATTGGCTCCCTCTGCTGTGGTGATTAATGAAGGATAGTCTACTACATGAAACACATTATACGATTCTAAGCTATACTGATGACGGCAATTATAACAACCGGGAAATTTGTGCCCTAAGGTTTGTCGAAATGTGGTGTGTAAACAAGCAGGTGAGAACAAACCACTCTCAAGCCCCATTTACTCAAGCTTCGTATAAGGCTAAAGACCTATTTATGAAGAAGTTAACGCTGGGATCGGATATGTAATATTTGGGAATGACCACACTCACTTGACATATCAACATTTGAGTTCGACTCTTACCATGTACGACCCTTGATGTCGCGATACTGTTGAATATGTAATTTCTCCATATTTTCTTAGAAGTAGATGCCCTAAAAGTAAGACTAATACTTAAGGTAAGAATAGGTATGACCAATTCGTAAAGTTGGTACATATTTATTGGAATTTATTTATTGTCACAAATAAGTATGTATATTACAATTGGATATGAATATTGAGAAGCATGTGAAAAGAAATGCTATGGGCTCTTAGACTATTACACAACAATATACACACACAGAGAAAAATGTTCTTGAATTAAGAAAATATACTGTTTTACTCAAATATTTTTAATGCTAGAATATTTCTGCTTTGATTCAAACACATTTTCTTGGAATAACTAAATGCGTTTAACACAATCTAGACTATATTTGTTGTAAAATACGTATTCGATCTGAATAACTTCCCTATTTGTGAAATAGCTGAATTGCAAATTTCGAGCAGCTGCGTTCGAGATTATATGTGTATATGAAGCGTTTAACGTGCATTTTTATCTGCGTGCACCATTTTGCAAGAATTAGATACATATAAGTTTTTTTTTATAGTTAAGGCGTGGACATTTGCAGTAATAAAAGTACATATTTAATAATGCATTAATAATAATAATAATAATAATAATCTTTATTATCCAACAGTAGCTATAAAACTACTAATTACAGGATAATATTACTACTACAAAAGAACAAGAAATCAGAGGGGTGACTTCAAACTAAACTAAATCAATTAATCTAAACCTATTGTTAAATACATGATACGCATACTCATATAAATCTAGATATAAAATAAGAAGTAACTCTGTTAATAAGTGTATGAACAATATAAAGAAAATTGAACAAGGTCTTACAATTTACAATTTAGATAAGCTCTCAGCATAGTTAAATTAATATGGAAGAGATCAATCTCGGAACAATACAGATCAACATTACGGCACATTGACATCAAAGGTGAGAAGGAATGGTGTCTAGAATTTGACATAGTAATATAAAAGGTCTGCTTAACCCTAGTATTAATTCTAGGAGCGCAAAAATTTAGTGAACTCAACAGATTGGAGTCAGATACTCTACCGTGAAGCAGATTATGTACAAAAAGTATTTCAGATATAGTTCTGCGTTTGTGTAGCGGCGTAACATTAAACTCAGTCAGTAATGCTTCGTAAGAATAACCATGAGGTAAATACAAATTCCATTTACGAAAATACAGAATCTTAAGAAACTTACGTTGGACATACTCGATCATATCGGCGTATTTTTTATAAGATGGATTCCAAACTATGGAGCAATATTCAAGCTTTGATCGTATAAATGCTTGATAGAATCTAATTAGAGCTTCATTTCCAGAAAATTGCCTGGTATTGCGACTAAGGAAGCCCAACATTCTAACCGCCTCGCTACATATATTTACAACATGATCGTTAAATGTGAGTTTGCTGTCGAAACTAATACCCAAGTCTTTAACAGTTTCGCACCTCCGCAGTGGCCTATTGTCCAGGCTGTACACATGACTAACCAATTCAGATTTACGAGAAAAGGACATAACCTTACACTTGTCTATATTCAAATGCAGAGCATTCACAAGGCTCCAGTTATGAAGCGACTCCAAATCACGTTGCAAAATTACACAATCGTTGGCATCATCAATTCTCCTAAATAGCTTTAAGTCGTCAGCATATAATAAACATTCAGATGACAAATGATCAGTGATGTCATCAATAAACATAATGAATAGAAGGGGTCCCAATACGGAACCCTGCGGTACACCACTTAAGGAGTTGTATTTAACTGACTGAAACCCCCGATATTCAACGTAGTTAATTCTTCCAGTTAAGTAGGATCGTAGTAATTCTACTAAATCATCAGATAGTCCAAATCTATGCAGCTTACGAAGTATCAGGCAATGTTGCACCCGGTCAAAGGCCTTGGTAAAGTCAGTATAAATAGTGTCCACTTGATGTCTGTCATCTAGAGCAGCGGAAACATAGTTGATAAAATTACATAAATTAGTAGTTGTCGACTTTCCTTTGATAAAACCATGTTGTATAATTGACAGTTTAGTAACCACATGATTGAAAATATATTTAAATAGCATAATTTCAAAAATTTTGGAGAAATTGGATATGATAGATATAGGTCTGTAGTTTGACACATCGTTTCTATTACCAGACTTGAAAACAGGGGCAACACGTGAGATCTTCCAACAATCAGGGAAAACCCGAGACTCCACAATTAGGTTACATATATATAAAAGAGGCGAAGATAATACATTTCTACAATCCTTTATAAGGAAAGCAGGCACTGAGTCAATTCCCATGGTAAGACCGGGCTTTAACGAATTAATCGCTTCCAAAACATCCGCAGTGCTAAACTGTTTGAGAATAAGGCAAGAACTGTCAGAATAAACAAATGCCTCCGAATCAATATTATCATTACAGACGAAGACGGAATGAAAGTGTGCAGCAAAAGCATTAGTTATATCAGCAGGAGCATTAAGATTAGTTCCATCCTTCATCATAGTTGCAGGTATTCGATTATCAGATTTTCTCTCTTTAATAAAAGACCATAACCTTTTGGGATCCGTAATTACATTTGCCTCAACTCTATCAACATATTTCTGATAATCTTTCTTAATGTTAGAACGAACGAGTTTACGAAACTCCTTGAATTTCTTAAAATGTATTTCAAGTTTAGATTGTCGATATAATTTTAAGTAGTGTTTCTTAGATTTAATTAACTTCTGCGTTTCACAAGTAAACCAACATGGAAAAGAACACGTTCTGACTTTGTGCAAAGGCACAGTCTGTTGAAAACAGCATTATGTGAAATGTATTTTAGCTTCATGGGAATTGGAGGAATAATTTCAACCAAACGTTGTACTTGAAGTAAATCCATTGGCTAAACTTCCGAATGTCGACCACTGAATTGGCAATTTATAAGCAATTTAACGGAAAGTACAGGTTTAAGGTCTATCCAGACACATCAGTGCTGCGTCCGTTCAATATCAGTGTCAGTGAAAAATAAAATATCGTTGCGTTTGCTTCAACCAGACTTGTTCACACACGTCCGACACAGTGACGTGTTTAAGTAGATAGTATTTTTCACTGACACTGATACTGAACGGACACAGCACTGATGTGTCTGGGTAGACCTTTACTGAGTTCAAAACGGACCCCCGTTTCTTGCAGAGAGATCAGTCTAAGATACCTAAAAATCGTTTGTTATTTCTAGGTTATGTTTCGCCTTGTTTTGACATTTCTGCGAGGATTTTCAGTTGATATCCAGTCAGAATTACGAAATATCGAGCAGCAATTTTGAAACGTCGTTGAGGAATGAAAAAATTGTCTGTAGTAATACCATAAGAGCTGAATTTCATTTTGTATTACGTAAAATAATCTAATCAAATACCATACGAGCTTTGAATTAAAATCGATAATTTCACTCATACTTCCTGCATAACGACTTCGACTCGTGTCAGTTTGACAATTAAACCACTCCAGCCCTACGGGCTGTCGTGGTTTAAATGCTTGTCAAACTGACACTCGTCTTCGTCGCTATGCAACAAGCATTCGTGAAATTATCGATAAATTCAAAGCTCGTATGGTATTTGATTAGATTATTTTACGTAATACAAAATGAAATTCATGTAAACTCTTTATTTATTAATTCATGTATAAATTACCAGTTTTTTGACAGAATTTAATAAATGTCTATCCTTATTAAGCGCATTTCCATAACAACGCCTAATTATTCTACTATGAAAATTATCGATAAATTACCGCTGTAATTTCGAGTTGCTTCAGTAATACGCGAATCCGATTGGTTTATATTTGTATGTGTAAAATAATCATTAGTAGGTATCTTTTAAAAACGGGTCGATGGCCGCAGTGGTTTGGCCGCTGACTATCGTTGTGGGAGGACGATAGGTGCCGGGGTTCAATTCTCTGGAGAGACAGTGACATTTTTTCAGGGGGTTTAATCCCGGATCGACTTGCCATTCGCTGTTGGGAGCAAAGTGATTAACAGCGCGGCATCATAAAAGGCGATATGGTGCTGTCATAAAGCCATTGAACACAACTTACACACACAAACTACACCGCGAGAGTTGCAGTGATAGCCAGACAAGCGATACAGCTTACGGAGTCACTGCAACTAAGCACCCACCACACATTTAAAAAAAAATACAATTAATTGATAAGTTTCGGTAACTAAAAAACATCTCTTCTTGTATTTTATTAAATTCAGTGCAAATACATTATATAAAATAGGAACGTATCTAAAGAATTAGCTTAGTTTTAATTGCAATTAATAACATTTAATAGATTAAAAATATCTTCAAATTTAGTCAAAATAGTATCTAAATATTCATAATTTTCTTCGTAATATTAACTTACACGTTTAATTATTGTGTATGACACGTAAATAATTATTTTAAAAATAAATGTCGTGCATTAACATCAAATTTCACTGTGTAAATTTAATAAAAGACAAAAGAATATATGTTTTTTAATTTCTGGAATATACATATATTACTTATTAATTGTATTAAGAGATACTGCAAAATAAAAAAATGATTATTATTTTTATATTCCTGGAGGAAGTCTTTTTAAATTGCCGCTCGATATTTCGTAATTCTGACTGGATATCAACTGAAAATCCTCGCAGAAATGTCAAAACACTAGCGAAACATAACCTAGAAATAACACTTTTTAGAACGATTTTTAGGTATCTTAGACTAATCTCGACATACGGAAGTTTTACAAATCCATTATATTCTTACATTAAAACAATGTTGTTTTGCGTCACGACAATTTCCTTGGAAAATATTATTCTTGTGATAACACTATATAGTTTTGTGGATATACAAATACGGGATTGTTTTAAACTGAAACAGTCTGTTTTAACTCAAGATAATATTTCTCTGCGTGCATACTCGTAGAATTTTGAAAATTGTGCGCAATTTCTATACTGATTTTGTGATAAAAACAGGTACTGATAATTACCATTTCTTTGCGTAAGCATTCATGTTGAAATAACCTGTTTCTACTGTTCTTGCAATAGAGAAAACAGTGAAAACTAAAGCATTTTCCCAAACTCACGACAACAGCATCGTATACATGAATAAGTATAACGCATGTAAGCTTAGTTTAGACGTTACATAACGAGAAATCTAATTGAAATGTTTATCATACAACGCTTTAAACGGTCTCGTGCGCTATTTTTTATATCTTTCAGACAACGGGCGATTAGGAATTTTACGCATGTGATCCTCGATCAAGCGGTACATGTTTTAAGTGTTAAAATTTGTTCCGCTTAACTATATAGCCGCTTGATCTTTCATATGCTTCGCATTATAGAAAATGCATTATTATTGTATTACTTATGTTTGTTGGGATAGAGTGCGTTTGAAGGATGTATTTCATTGGTCTTTCCGTTTAATTACAAACTGTATTTACTGTTATTACATTACGCGTAACTTTTCACTCATTGCTTATGCAATCAATGTGCACACGAAGAAGTAATGATTTTCCCGAGGAATGCCATTTCAAACCGCATTTGTGCTGTTTGTTTATGCAAATATACTCTCGGTGCGTTTTAACATATACAAGTCAGTTAGACATGTGATGTAAAACATAAACAGATATTATAATTTATGAACATTACTAGTGCCGTAATATGAAGGCCTATATTCTTCGTTGTAATACCCACAACAAATGGTAGAGCAGTCATGTAAGTTTTCGTTTATTATAAATTGAATTTATTGATGTTAAAAGTATAATTAAAAACAATTATGTCTTAATCAGTTAGATGAAAATATAGATTATATTAATTTTAATATTGTAGATGGAGTATTGCAAATATTACCCTAAATCATGGCAATTAAGTACTCAATACACACGCATACGTTAATCATATGTGTGTGTAATGATTATTTTCTTATATTACTTAATTTACCATTGGAATTCAAACTAAATGTCAAATTGTTTAGTAAGATTGCAGAATGACGAAGGTTATACAAATTACTACCAGTTTCTACAGAAGCGACAGAGGAGCTTCGATTTCATCTTAAATTAAAAAGTATGTTTACTTTTTACCATATTTATGACAACTATGCGAGAGAACTTACATGTTTTCTCCGGTATACTATACTTATACTAGTAGTCTATATTTTTGTGTATTTTATGGAAGTGGTTTAGCCACAAAAATGCCATACAAAGTAATTTTTGTACGTGATTAGAAATAAATTAATAAAACGTTTGTCGATTAAAAAGTGAACGAATTAATTAATAAAGAATTCTTGCACCCATTTATAATGTGACCATGAAAGTATTGCAATTTATTAAAATATGACAAGATATTGATCTGATATTTTAAATTGTATTTATATCATTTCAGAATTAATTTGTCGCAGGAAGTTAGTCCATTGGTAGCAAGTTTTAGTTTTTGCATCTATCTTTAGTTTGGCACTTACCTTGAAAAAAATACCTAAATAATAGCGTTTTTCACCTAGCTTCAACAATGGCATTGTCCACCTGTTGATCGAATGTGCAGGTTCATCTACGCAATTTGGACAATCTCCTGTAAAAGATAAAAACACTTTTAGAAACTAATATATTTTTTTTAAACTTCGTAAAATAGGAGTTCTTGAAGATTTTTAGTTTGTTATAAAATACGAAGTTATTGTCAATACATACATACATATATAAGACAGAATAAGTTCTGCACGAGTTTTTATAACAATTTATATTGGAGGACTTTATACGTAAAAGGAATTCCAACTCATGAAGTAATTAATTTGAAATTCTTGCGCAAAAATTGTACGGAAATATTATAGGACATGTCCATATTGCTCCTTGACTCTTAATACAATGTCATCACCTCTGTATAACCGTCAAATTTTATGAAAATCTGTTAATCTCTGGTTACGAACGTGTCTTTCTTTTTGGACTACAAGATCACAATGTCACAGATTCAAATGAGAAAGCGGACGACATGGTAAAAATAGCTATTAAAATTAAGTTGATCAAGTTAATCGATACTTTGCAAAAGTACCAATCTAATCAGATGTTATTACAAGAGTTACTAACAAAATTTAGTTTTTCTGGTGTTTTTTGCTGAAAAAATATCATTTGGTAAAACAATAAGTCAAATAAATCTCTATTTTCTTGACATGTATAAAATATATTTTGAATACACAAATATAATAATTTGATAATTTCTATACTTTGTGTCTAAAGAAATATATCTATTTTTTTGTAGGATGTAAAATATCCATGTTGTAAGGTTTAGAATAAATCAGTGTATAATGAAAAACTTCCTCTTATTTCTTACAGAATTTTTTGTTTAATAATAGTCTAGTACATGTTTCGGCCAAAGGCCATCTTCAGTTAGAATCTACAATTAATTCTTACAAGATAAAATATAAAGGTAAATATAAATCATACTTACAGTCTATTAAGAAAACTATTTTCAAAGTCACATGTGGTAAAATGTTTAAAAATGTGTGTAAAAATAAAATTAAAACGTTCACATGTCATTAAGACGTAGTTAAAGATACATTATTAAATGTTAAATGAAATTGGGACGTTAACGTTAATTTTATTTTTACACACATTTTTAAACATTTTACCACATGTGACTTTGAAAATAGTTTTCTTAATTGACTGTAAGTATGATTTATATTTAGCTTTATATTTTGTCTTGTAAGAATTAATTGTAGATTCTAGCTGAAGATGGTCTTTGGCCGAAACATGTACTAGACTATTATATAAAAAAAATTTCTGTAAGGAATAAGAGGAAGTTTTTCATTATACACTGATTTATTATTTTTTATCTGTAGCGGCTGCAGCTATTAGACCGTTTAAAAAATGTTTTATTTAAATTGAATGCAGTGATGTAATACTAATGCAACTACTTACCTTATAACAAATAAATTATTTATAATGTAAGAATATATATACGACTCTCTAAGAAATAACTCTAGTAGATCGCCCATTAGTGAATAGATGGCATGCTAATTAAGATTATCTTCTTGGACAACCTATAACCTATACGACTTTTAACGAATAATATCAATCACAGTCATATTTGGTGGTTCTTACAAAAGGGCCACTAAAAGCACGTTCCAGAACTGTTCATAAGAGGAGTGAAGATAAGCACCGACTTCACATATTGCGACGGTTTATTCTGCAGCAAATCTTTTATATCCCATGTGAAAAGATGACATTGATTAATTTACTTTTTAATAAGAATCTAAAGAACTTTTTTTCTCTGCGCATTTCACTTGTTTATTTGTTTAGTTGAAAATAATAAAATACTCAATTTAATCAAAAAGACAAGTTATGGTGATTATTAAATGTATTTAAATTAAATATATCGCTGTTTATAATATTTAAAATAATACTTAATTCTGTTTAATTAAAGAAAACGAATTTGATTGTTTTTGTTATTCAGGTCATAGATAGATTTATTCGAGTAAAAATATATTACAATAATGCAATTTTTCCCAAACGCCAATTATTTAAACATATTTTTATATAAAAATATGCCGTCCCGAAGTGGAGTCGAACCACCTTGTAGGGCTATCGCGGCTCTACCGCAAACCGTTGCGACCACCGGGGGCTTCGACTACACAAGTAAACTTCACAAATATATGCGAACGAGATGTTATAATGACCTAGGATAGGCTAGATAAAAAAAAAAAAAAAAAAAAAAAAAAATATATATATATATATATATTAATCATTTTAGTTTGTTAAATGAAGAAAAGACATGGATTGAGTATACTTATATATAAAAATAAAGTAAATTTAAACAGTTTCTGATAAACTTTTCCTTTATGTAAAATTAACTCCTGTAACAAATTTTTTTATAACAAAATAAGAGTCTTCGATTTAAATATGCCTTATTGATAGACAAAGAGAAAGAACTTAGAAACGGTAAAATATGAAGCTAATTAGACCGAACAATCCCAACTGGAAAAACTAAATGCGAAAATTAGAGAAATAGAAGGCATGTAGACGCAAGTAAAGCACAAAAATAATAAAAGCAACGTCTAATCCATATAGGTACCAATATTAGATTAATTTTTAAAAGTTTTTCTTTAATCTACAATTAAAAATATCAAATGGATAACGTTGCTGAGTATTCGTTTAAGATTGTAACTTATTCCAAAAGACAGCAATATCATTATTAACTTCCCCACTTTTATAGATATTAAATATCTCATTATCACATGGTGATTTGAATAATTTAATTTTCATAATTGCATGCATAATTTTATGAGGAAGATAACATTCAATTAATGTGATAATTTTAAGATGTTAAAAAACTAGTTAAAAATAATTAATTAGGTGAATATTTTCCGAAATCTTGTCTTGTTTCGATATCGAACAATATGTTCATTAACCTTGAATTTATTAATATGGCATCAAATTGCCTTAGGTTGTGCTTAATTGCGAAGGAAGACAACTTGTTCGAATTAAATTTCAAGAAAGAGAACGGCTTAAAATTAAACATTTCTTTTACTTCCCTTGAAAGCAAGAGACTATCCTGTGCCCAAATTTCTTTTCAATACTCAGGATTTTAATTATTAAAAACCTCAACAGGTCTATTCTTATGTGGAACAAAATTATACGTATCTATAATGAATCTGGCTGGTACTGGTATAGATCTGTTTTATTGCATGAGTATGGTATTTTAAACAGTTTTACTTTACTTTATCATGAATAATGTAAAAGATGCACGAACAATTACAAAAAATAAACTTTAGAAATTGCAAATAATTTCCTCAAAAAAATTAAGATATTATTAAATAAAATTATGAACAATAAATGGTAAAAGTACCTATTGGCGAAGTATCGGGTAATTGCGGCTGAGATTGTTGCTCTTTTCCTTTATTGCCGTTACCATTAAAGGATGTGGCACTAAACACGCTGCCGCTAAAGAACCAACAGAGAATAAACACGCTTAGTGAACACATATTGGAACAATGCATCATGCATGCATGCAAACACTGAAACTAATCGCCGATCGTCTGTTGGATTCTGGCCCAGGTACTAAAAACGACCTTGCTTAAATGGAGAAAGTAGTTCTTCAGGGAGTATGAATGTTTGTCTTGGAACCTGATGTGTTTATACGCACCAACGACGTCAGCCTCCTTCAATTATTATTTTCTAATAGGTAGGATGCTACTCGCTGTATGTGTTTCGCTATTTCTACAGCATGTAGGTCCCTGATCGTAACCTTGTGACTAGTAAACGGTTCGTGTCATCATTATCTACCGCGTATCTGTGTCTTATCCGTGGTATCCTGTTTGCTAAATACAATAGTAAGCAGTGAAAGTGGTTTTCGTGATGGTTATAGACTATAGAGGGCAAGTGGAACGCAATGTTACATGGCGTTATAATACCCGGCATATACTTATATACATATAAGAAATTCTTAACGATGTTCCGTTGAAGTTTTTGCGTGTATAAGTTATAATTTGACGTAATATATTTTTGTATGTGCATAGAGAATCTTATAACGACGATGGGTTTAAAATGTTAAATGTGAATGTTGCAATCAACGATGGTAGTTTCATGTTCTTTCGATGATTTTCTGCATTGATCTTAGATATTTTCCCAACGTACTTGCACGTCATTATATAATCATTATAGAAAAGTAGGTCTAAAAAATCGATAAATAAGCAAATTTAGTGTAGTTATACTTTAATAGCTGCAAAATTAATGAGAAAGATGATTACTCACAATACGGTCGAAATATACTATTGCTTCAGCTACACTAGTGATCACAAATATTTGACTAATATACATAAATATAAAAGTAAAACTGATGTACTGTGTGTATTATTCGAGATCTGCTGCCAGATTAGGAAGATAGTCGATATGATATGATGTGATAGATGATGTATATCTCTTACTCACAATATTTAATCATTTCTTCATTTCATTTCTCTTGGGGTTAACGTGTCGTTTCAAGTGATGATAATAGAGTACATCATTTATAATATAATTTTTATCGTACAAAAGAATAACGTGTCATAGTGCCTAAGGTATTGGTTTTATGTTCATTGTAACATCTATTGCAAAAAAAAATATTTTCGCTATAATATCACCGTTTTCATTTCTCAGAAAGGAAAATTTCTTTTCTCAGAAAGAAAAAGATACGATTCCAATTGTATTTTTTCTTTAAAATTTAAATGTGATACGGATTTTTCCCCGTCACGCAAGCTCTAACAATTCTGTTGTTGTCACGCAAGGTTTTCGAAAAACAGGCCAAACATCTTAATACTTCCTACATTCTTAACTATATAACATTCTGACTCACCTATCAAGTACGTAATGACGAATTTTTACTACATTTCCCAAGAATAATCGACCAGCATATTAGGATTGTTTCGCTTTGATACCTTCTCAATCAGCACATGAACGTCCATAGGATATTCATTATATAAAGCGTTCAAATAAGCTTTGCCCCTAGTAGGCCATTCCTTTAAAAACGTTAATAATTTAAATTTGCATTAGTTGTCAATTTGACAGATGCATAGTTGACAAAAATTGCTTTGTAATTTAAAATTGATTTAACATGGTTTTTACTATACAACACAAATCGTTCATGGTAGACTCTTATTTTCGAAAAGGACGTAAGATTGACGGACAATGGCAGTATTCTCTTCAAGATTGTTTAGAAGAATTTAGAAATGGGTTCCCTAACGTCATCTTTGATTATGACAGTTTTCGGCACACAGTGACACATTCCCTTATTGTTTTCAGAGAAACAGGGAGTGTTAAACAGAAAGAAGGCGCAGGTCGGACGAAAAAGCATACAGAAGGGCTAGTTAATAATGTAAGAGAAATTATAAATAATGCACCAAGAACTTTCGTACGAGCATTATCACAACAAGTGAGTGTATCAATTGGCACATGTCATACAATTTTGAAAAAAGACTTACATTTATTTCCATATCGCATGACCTGTTATCAAGAAATCAAGGAAATCGACTATCCCAGAAGAATAACGTTTAGTCAGTGGTTCTTAAATAATGTTGATAATGACCTTCTTGACAAAACCTTTTTTTCTGATGAGTCATGGTTTTATCTGAATGGATATGTTAACTCACAAAATATGAGGATGCGGGCTAATGAGAAACCACATAATTTTTTTGTTGAAACCACACTTCATCCGCAGAAAATTGGTGTATGGTGTGCGATTAGTCGAAGGAGAATTATTGACCCTATTTTTTTTTAACGGAACCTTAACAGGAGAAAGGTATCGACAAGAAATTATTATGTTATTTATCGAACAGCTTGACGATGAAGAAATAACACAGGGTTACTTTCAACAAGACGGAGCTAGAGCACACACAGCAGGTGAAACAATTAATATGCTGCAGCAATTTTTTCAAAATCGGTTGATAAGTTTAAACACTGAACATGAATTTCCACTAAGATCTTGTGACATTACCCCATGTGATTTCTTTTTATGGCCATTCTTAAAGAACTCAATTTATCGAGTACAGATACCTGATCTTGCAGACCTTCAAATCAGAATTGTTGAAAGAATTAATGGAATTGACAATGCGATACCACAAAACGTTTTTTCCTCCATTATAAGAAGATGTGAGAAACGTTTCGAACAAGGTGGTGGACACTGAACAATTTTTATAAAATTTTGCTTGTTTGTTGGAAATAAAACATATTTCATTCAGTTAAAAATGTTCGTTTTATTATTTTGACATTTGTCATTTCATTCAAATATCTCATCTCATAACCAACAAAATTCCTATTAAAATTTAAGTTACAAGCTAAGACATAATTATAATTTCCAAGGGCTACTTTGAGGTAAAATTTATTTGAATTCTTTGTACATTCCTTGTTGGATATGCGGACCATGCGGACGTCCATCGGATAAGGATATCCAATGGATATCCACCGGAGGTTGGAATTTGAACGATGTCAAAGAAACATTATTAATAGTAGGCTTCTTTCACTTCAAGGCAAAACAAATAGTATTTCCATTGAAATTGTCAATAACGTTATGTGTCTGATTGGAACTCGAAACTAGTATTAGACAAACGCTAGATATTTCTAGTCGAACTATTAGAAAAGCTACACACAGCCTTATCGTGAGAGCCGAAAAATCTTTACACGATTTTGAAATAATATGGTTCACCAACAAGAATAAACATTTTTTTACACGATTTATTTGTTCTTGCATGAATCGCAAAAAAATAGATTAATTCTAATTTAGACCGTAAGTTCGTTTACAAACGTATGTATACAGCAACAAAATACTAATGGGGGAATACCATGATCAGAAATCTATAGGTTTATGTCCACACATAAGTATTGACTTGGTCTAATAGGGAATACCCAAAATTTCTTTAATCTGGTTACACTTCAACTTGAGCATTTCTTTATTCAATTAATTTTTATTAAATATAAAAATGAATAAACAATACACATCGGTATCACCAAACACCACAACTTTAATTATTCGGGACACGTGTTTCGAAAACGCATGGGTTTTCGAAACACGTGTCCCGAATAATTAGTTAAAGTTGTGGTGTTTGGTGATACCGATGTTTATTGTTTATTCATTCGGTATTCGGTTGATGATGAAAACCCATGCGTTTTCGAAACACGTGTCCCGAATAATTAATTAAAGTTGTGGTGTTTGGTGATACCGATGTTTATTGTTTATTACGAGCCCACAGTCCTTGCAATCACTCAAATATAAAAATGATTTGTTTTTGTTTTATTAATATCCCTAATAACACACAATGTACCAAAAACGTTTTTCTTTGATACCAATTACGTCCGTCCGTCCTGTACTTAAGTAAGACGTTTTTAAAATGTTTTATATACGACATATAAAAAACGTTTTATCCAAAACGTATATAAAACATAATAATTACGTTCGCCCACGTCCGTTTGTCGGCATTAAAAGAAAAATAAAGATCATATCCTTTCGTCTCACATTTTTAAATTTGGCGCTTTTATTTCTTTGCGATTCGACCACTTCGACGCAATATGTTGGAATTGACTGAAAGTTCTTGGCACATAATTAGTGTTCTGCGCCTAGCTGCGTACAATAACCTCTAAATAATCTCAGTCGTTATTTTACTGATGATTTGTCATTTTTAGTGTAACGCGCTATTGTAAAGTGAAATTTGCAAGTGCAATACAAGTGTTAGTAAATAACTTTTCATCTGGGTTGTATCACGTTAACTTACGTTTTTTAAGAGAGTAAGTAAAACATATTTAATTATGAATATGGAGGCGGTGCTACCTCCAAAAATAATGATAAATAAGCCTTCTAAAGAAACTGCCAATGTGAAAATACGTAACGAAAATATCAAAACTAGGCAGGCTTCAAGTGATTGTACCCAAATACTTTTTTCAGGTAATACTACTGTAGAAACTGGCAGTCTAAAACCCAACATTAAGGGTCTATTTTCACTCCTAGCGAGCACATCTTATACTAACATCGGCTGTCATTACAAATAAATTGGATAACAGAGGGAGCTAATAGTACCAGTTGTCGATCATACTGCGAGATGAAAGACAGCAATATACAAAATGATATAGCAAGATCGTGACATAGAGACATGTCGTGAAAGGGGTATAAGCACGTAGAAAGGAATATAAAGTAAATTCGAATTGCAGTAATTGCGGCGATGATGTGCCCCTCTTTTAGAAAGGTGCCAAACTTTTAGAAAGTCTACAGTTATCTGTTTTACTACCGGATACGTTTCTTGCAATACTCTTTTTTATTTAGCATTATATTTCTTTTTATAATGTACACCATGCTTATTCCCGTTCATATTTAGTGGACGAATAAGTTTATAACTCTTGAAGTACTTTACTTTAAAAAAAAAAATCTTTTTTATTAAACACGTAATTTCTGTCACTTACTATTCGTCCACCAATTTATAATTAAATGTTAATATTCCAGTAATAATTTCTTGTTTATAATCATTCTTCACAAAAATTATTGCAAGTAAAAATAACGCAATTTCAAATTTCCCACCAACAACTGATAATAGCCCCTTAAGGCTCGGAAGTGATCGACTTGACAGTAGAATGGCTACATTAAGAAAACTATAGGATGAATCAAAATTTTTATACAAGTCTGATACCCGTTCGTCGATTTTTTTGTAAGAAGTAAAAATTGAGATTTATCTTATTTGTACTATCTACTTTAGCGCTTGTTTTTGTGTCAATAATTTCATTGAATAAATTCACATCATATAAAAAAACCTTTATTTATTTGCTTCCACTAAATATAATTAATGATAATTCCATAATATACATACATAAGTTTCTATCAAACGTTTATAAAAAGTTTTTACAGAACGTCTATAATATGTTTTTGTAGAACATTTACGAAACGTCTTTACAGAACGTCTAAAATATGTTTTTGTAGAACGTTTATGAAACGTTTGTACAGGACATACAGAACACATCTTTTTTGCGGACACAAACCCTTCCTCAGACGTTTTAAGTACGTCTTAGGTCCCGCAAGAACGTTTTGTAAACATACAATTGGTTTTGATAAAATGTTTTGCGAACGTTTTATGTACATTTTCGTGTTATTAGGGATGTAGTGTAGATTTTGTTATGATTTTTTTTGCACGGTTTTTTTGAAAACATATCTAGAATTTTTTTATCTTACACGAATTTTTAAAGTTGTGAAACATATCCCTAAATTTATCACATGCCGCATGTATTTTTTTTTTGCACGGTTTTCGCAGGAACCTATCTACCGTGTAAAAAAGAGTTGGGTGTATTAAGTTAGGCAAAATGTTGAACAGGTAATAAAAAATGAATTATTTTATTATTGTGTTTATTGTTTTTGTACCGTGAACATTATATTTTGTTATTATTTTCCATGATCGACATAGAATTAAATGTTAAAAAATGTGTTAAGTTTTAAACGCTTCTCATTTGTCTATTTTTTTGTTAAAGATAGCTATCTATTTGATAATTTTTGTTCAAAACGTTATGCTCTTTCCAAATACATGCAAATATAACATTTTTGGCTTGAAGTGACAGAAGCCTACTATTAATAATGTTTCTATGACATCGACTAAATTCCAACACTACTTTATTATTCATTTAAGGGCAATAGTATATTGAAGCGTTTATATCACAAATAAAATTATCTTCCTAAATCTGTATGGTGGTCGGTGTCCCATTAAAGATATATAAATTTTCATGTGTTTGTTTTTTCATGAACTGCATACTAATCAGCGTTAAGAACACTAATTATTTGCTAATTTGACCAAAACTTTAGCTCCAAAAATAACGAAGATAGCAATAGTGTACCGATAACTTTGGACATGGTGTACATGTATCTATATTATGACCTGTCAGTACTTTCATCAAAGAAGGTAGGGTTTTTCAATTTCTTCTCCTGTTCGTTCAGTCGTCGGGCGTCGGCAGATCATTAAAATATCCATTTATTATAATTTAAAGTCATTTACCATCTAATAACGTTATTCAGATTGAAATTTTAATATCTTTATCGAACAAAAATATACACTTGAAAAAAAAGGCATCCGAAAGAAATATTTTGCAATTTTCGAGAAGTATGGGATGGCTCTAAAGTATAAAGTACGTGTCCTTAGAAATAACTAATAGAAAATTATAAGCAAGTTTGATTACATCTCAATATGTTTGTAATACAATTGACTTTTTCATATGAAAGAAATTACGTAAACTGATTTTCTAAATACAAATCTACCATCTTAAAAAGTAATACGCACTTTCTATTAATAAAAAAAAACACATAAATGAAAGTGTTATCATAAGGAAATTGCTGTCTCGGTATATGGAGTTCTGAAAACTCTACTGTACGAAATATGTATGTATATTTTTAGCGACACTTAATACTTTGGAATCAGATACAGACTAACTGTCTAGCATTACTACTTGTGCCATTTGAACTACTATACAATTATTCAGATTTTTATGAAGGTCACTTGTAACGCAATCATAATATTAGCCGTTAAATATACCCGCAGATAATAATCACATCATTTGTCAAGTGGCTGTCGATGTGCTTCTACTATACACATTTGTACGACATTCATGCGTAGTAAAGTTTTTGTAGACACATGCAAGTCATTATCATAAATATCTATACACGCCCATAAATATTATATAGGCGACAACAGTGATATATATAAGTAATAATAATTAGTTTCAACAATACCGACTCTTGTTGGCCATGATCCCGTAAATTCGGCCAAATCATACAACCTTTTATGGCGAGATTTGGAGGTAACAATGCTTAACATACTATTGATAAAAGCATCTAAATATCGTTGTTTAGCATGTATGAAATTAATCCTACTAAATTATGTAATATTTCCGGTGTTGCTTAAATATGAAAATAATATTCGGCATATTTTTCAAGCTCACTACACTTTCTAGGCCTCGGGCTAAGAAGATGCCATACGCAATAATACGTTAATAGGTAGGTTTGAGAAGCTGTACTATTCATATACGTATGTCTGAGGTTATATATATTGCAATTACGACTGATTTATAATGTTTTACATAAAAAGTAATAAAAGTTTTAATAAAATCTAACCTGCTCATAGTAATAGACACGTATGAAATCTATTTAATTATCTTTTGCTAATCCACTGCTTTAACAACGCTAGTACGAGGTTTGATGCAATTTAGTTTTTCGAGAGTGGTGGAATTAAATATCTTGGAAGATACCGACAGATACTCGTATATTGCAATTTATATCAAATATATATGGGTCTAAAAACTGTATCGAATATCGAATATAATAAATTATGTTTAGATTAATAAATTTTATAATTACTATTTTTCTTGTCCAAGTTTTAAACATTTGTTGCTATATTCGCTCGTCTTGTGTTAATCAAATCACCCGGCAACGAGCCTCTTTAGCTCAGTGGCAGAGCACTGGTCTTGTAAACCAGGGGTCGTGAGTTCAATCCTCACAGGAGGCATTCTCTTTTTTTAACTCATTTAAACCAAATAATCTTGTAATATTTAAAATAGTTTTAGCAAAATTACCTTTTATACACATACATTTTATAAATTAAATAATATCATTGTTTAAATAATTTTTTTTAATGTCCAATTTGAATAACGTTTTTTTATTTCAAAATGCTGCCATCTAGCCGAAGATTTTATTCCTAATAAGGAAAGTACCATGTATATCCCGCCTCTTTAGCTCAGTGGTAGAGCACTGGTCTCGTAAACCAGGGGTCGTGAGTTCAAACCTCACAGGAGGCATATGCGCTTAATGTTTTATTAATATTAAAATCAAAATAACGACAATCAAAGGTTGTAAGTGTGTGTAAATTTGTGAAATTAGTACTTTGTTGAAAATTCAATTTTTGTTAATTTAGATAAGCAGCTTTTGAATGGAAATATGGTAATTATGTAAAATAAATTAAAAAAATTCATTAATTTTAATACTAAATGTTATTTAGAATGATAGTTTTTTGTTATATTACTGATTTTTTACTAACCATTAATATTTAAACAAATTAGTATTTATTAAAATCTCTAGACGATTCTGTTAGGTATATCCGTTAAATTTTTTGCGTACAAGTTCGCTAAATCAAATTGCTTAAGAGTGAGTAATACATTAATGCTTGACCTGTCATGGTTATGGTTTAAATGTCAAGATAATCAGAAGAACACCTTGAAATTGTCCTTGATATCATGATATTGTTTTTTTTTTCACAGTAGGAGTAATTGGGATGAAGTTTCACTTCCAACCAATATATTTATACCGGTTTAATAAAGTATGTGTAATGTCTTGACATATGCAACGATTAACCAGTGGTTTAAGTTTATATAAAATACTAGATTTAATAGTATATTACATATTAGATTTTGTTTTAGCCATATTTTACTGCTGATAGCAATCAAGGTTAATACAATGAAATGTCAGCGATTTTTATACGATGTAATTTTTAACTTTTGACCGATTGTGCTTTTTTTACACATTTACATTAGTATGAAATCTATTGAAACCAAAACAGTATTTGTGATGATAATTTATTACAAACATTCTCGGATTATAATAAAAATCCTTGGAGCTTATGTAACTATTTATGTTGTGCATAAAAAACTGCTCCTTTTTACTTGGCGCCTTCACGGTGGTGGACGAAATCATTTTTGAACATTAGACACTGCACACATGGGCTAAAAGAGTTTCTGAATAAAACATTTCATTGCGTGATAAAAATAGTCGGAGCATATGTCTAAAAATTTGCAACAAATTGCCAAAAATAAACCGAAATTTCTGTGTTGTTATTTGCAATTATGTTTTGTCACATTTTTTCTCATAGTACAAATTGTAATTGAACATAAAAGATTGATACGTTAATTAGTAATCTACTTACATGGGATTTGGCAATATTTTCAGCAACTTGCTGAAAACTAAAATATCGAATTTGTGGATGTACAGCGTTGGAATAGTACCGAATCTGAATGTCCTCCGGGTGTTCAAAAAAAATCAATTTTTTATCCAGAAAACATCATAAATAAGCACTAACATTTTAGATCCATTGCATAGTACCTACCTGCAGAATTAGGGGCAATATATATTTACTTCCCCATAGCTAAATTCCTGAAGCAAATTAATGTTTTTTAAGATTTGTTAGGATGAAATGTTTCCGGAATCCGCAAGAAAAAAAACGGTATTGGTGTGGTTTTTTATTTTTATTTTTCTTTTTAGTCTTGTCGAAGATCAATACATTTTTTCGAACGGTGCTCCAGTCTCTTCAAGTCGTCGAAAAAGTGGGATATTTCGAGGTCTTCAAAATAATTATCTGCAGCGGCGATGACCGTTTCATTTGAGGCAAATCTCTTTCCTGCCAGCGATTTTTTCAGGTTTGGGAATAGGGAAAAGTCGCTGGAGGCTAGATCCGGTGAATATGGAGGACAAGAGACTAATTCGTAGCGCAAGTCATTCATTTGAATACGACGATGCGATAAATGAGCCGGTGCATTGTCGTGGTAGAAAATCACTTTTTTCCGTTGTAAACAAGACCGTTTATTCTTCAATACTGCATCGAATCGGGCCAATAAATCGCTGTAGTATTGCCTCATGATCGTCCTCGACTTCTGCAGATAGTTGATGAGGGTCACACCTTGGGAATGCAAAAATATGGTCGCCATGCGCCCGATGGAACAGTTATTGCTTCCTTCCGAGCTGATTCGCCTGAAAAGTCCACTGATTCGACTGTTCCTAGGTCTCCGGTATGTAGTGGTGGATCCAAGTCTCATCCACGGTTACGAAACGCATGAAGAAATTTTTTGGATTGCGTTGAATTCTGGCCAGACACTCCTCCGAAACGGTCCGAAAGCTTTTTCATGCCCAAAATTTCGTGTAGGATATGGCCAACGTGTTCCTCTGAGATGCATGTTGTCTCTGTTATCTCTTTCAGCTTCAATCGGCGATTGGCTAGCACGACATCATGAATCTTGTTAAACATTTCATCGTTGTAGCGGTTTTTGGGCGTCCACTGCGTGGTTCGTCACTTGTGATTGTGCGGTCACGTTTGAACTCGCACACCCAATAGTCGAAAATGATGGAGTAGATCCGCCATGAACCTCCAGCAAAACATTTCATATTTTCGTGGCGGTTTTCCCAGACATCCAGAAGTGTTTTATCACTGCATTAAATGCAAATTTATCCATTTTTTCGAAATCGCTTGATTTGCTACACAACACACACTCTTAAACAACTATTGACAGTAGACGTCAGACCTTCATGCGCCACCTCTTACCGATTCGGGAATCATTTCAGGTCGTCCTCGTAGTTTTGGTATGTATTGGCGAAACTTTGAGGTATTCAATGGTAGAAACTACCACCACGATTTCTTTACTCAGTATATTTCTTCCAGCCTCTCAAGAATCGGAAGCTAGTCCGTAATTACAGTAAAAATGTTGCTAATCGCCAATAATTGCAGTTTAGTTTGTTTTTGTGTATTATATTTTCCAAAATAGTTCTAAAACTGTAGGATATAGTTATAGAGAAGTGAATACATACTGTCTCTCATTTTGAACATAATATGCAATAGAACTAAGAAAATATAAAATGATATTTTCAAATAATAAGATATTGATATTTCCTGATTAGAGCGTTTCGAATTTTTCTTCTGTACATAATAATTTATGATACAATATAGGTTTCTAAATAATTACTTCAAATTTTAAATTAATACATTCGTTGATTATGTGGAAATATACATAGTTCCTAGCAATAGTCTGTAGCTGTCAATTTTTTAACAAAAAAAGAAATAATTAAAACGCGACTATAGTGTTAGACGCAAAGTTCGTTAGACAACATAGTACTAGAATTGCTCTGGTATACAAATCTAATAATTCTATATCTGAAATAAAGAGGTTGATATGCAGTTCCGGTATAACCGAAAGAAGCAGGAATCTAAATTTGTTTTTAATCGAAAGAACTATATGCCAAAGGTATTACTTGCTAAATTTCAAATCGTAATTCTTGTTATTTTGTTATATTCTTTTAACCAAATCACTTCGTGACATATCCAGTGTAGCAATTACAAATTCCGTCCGAGCAGATAATTTTCGTTATTAGATGATAATAGTTTCACAAAAAGTTCAAGCGGTTTATTTTGCACTAATAAAATATGCAGAAAAATTTTGACAGCAATTTTTTGATCATTCGACATTAAACCTTTTTCTACAGTTTAAACTATGAATTCGATTTTAAAATCGTTTTTATGTATTGAAAATTTACCATAACAATGTGCAAATAGATTGACGTTCTTTTTTGCATTCATTTTTCACTAAACATATAACCACTTTTGACAATAAAGTTTCTCTTTTCTATAAATAGTATCTTATTCTTATGCGTATGTTAATATTTGTTTACCATCAAAACGAAAATTTGAAACGACAACTTTTTATTGGCTTTCGATCATAAAAATGCTCAAGCATGTTAACTTTCGTTCTCGTTATATTGTCCGCTATACTTTTTAGAATAGTATTTGCTTGTTAGCATCTAGTTATGATTTTTTGTGTTAATTGTTACAGTATCGAAATAAATAGTTGCCCACAATAATTTTCGGACGGTATATCCTGTCATTTAAATCACGAAAAACTACTTAATAACATTGGCATTTAAAATGTAATAAGTATACTTTCACGAAACTATATTCTCGTAATGCAGACATTGTGTATTTACAAATCGAATGTAATGGTATCGGTAATCTGATGACAAGCTTTAAATAGAGTATCAATTACTATAGTATATTATTGCTGTAGTTGTGAAATCTCGTTTCGGTATACTTTGAGGAACTACATGGGAATGTTTATTAGGAACATTAATACACGAGTTTTGTTGACAACGGAATAATTGCAGATGATTGTGTTATTTAGAGCATAAAGTATATTGCGCACAATGCGAAAATGTAAATATGTAATTGTAAAATGAAAGTAGATGGCAATTAAACAGATATTGTTTTCGAAATTATTGGTAGTTTCTATAGTCTATCTTAAAGGGTAGAAATCCGGTTGCAGTTCTGAAAATCCAGCCTAGTTAGACGTATTGTTTATACATACACAGCTATAGTCATCTTTTGCTGTTTAAAATAATTCCTTATCGGGCCAAATGGCTCTTCTCCAAGCAAGGGTAAATATTGATCTAATTTTGAAGGATTTTTTAAGTGACATTATATCTCGCTGAAATAAAACTACACATTTTGAATCACCTTAAAAAGAGGGCAGGCATCATATGTAGTAAAATTAATAATAAAAGAAAAGAAGAGAGTTTACCTGAAGTCACAAGAAGTTATTGAGCAGGCTGGATATACAGCAGAACAGAAATTATACGTATACTGCCAGCATTGCATCGGGTTTTCCACAATAAGAATTTTTATTAATATTGCATTTCAGAATGGAAACATGAAAGTTTAAACTATATAAATCTTCTAAACGCAAATTTTCGATTTTGCTACCACATAAAAGAAAAATATATATATATTTTTTCTTTATTTAACAAAATAAAATACATAGTTATTAGTATGCTTATTTGAATAAACGTAACTCCTTGATCTCACTAACGAAACTCGATGGTTATCTGTTTTCTCTCTAACCGTTGTTGGAATGTCCTTTTGGTGGTCTTTGAGTTTTTCATAAGGATCACCAATAATTATAATTAATAATTCATTAACAAGTAATAAAAGTTGATTCGATAAGTATAGGTGCTGGTGGAGCCGAGACTCCGTACCGGAGAGCTTGGACATCTCAAGCGGGGCTCTCCCCACTTCTAAGTCTATCGAAAGATGAAATGGTCAAGAAATACAGTTTCGAAATAAATTTCCGTACAAAGCTAAGCAATAAGATAGAAGGGGCAGGAGAACACTCCATGTACTCCCTAAACGAAAACACCATGAAATGGTTTGTGGACGGTTCAAAAACGGACAAAGGAGCAAGTGCAGGGATATTTGGTCCAGGAACGAAATACTTCGAGATGATGGGAATACACCCATTGCAGAGATCAACGCCATTGAAAGGTGTGCTCAACTGAACCTGGACAGGAACTATCGGTAGCAGAGGATTGCAATTTTCTCCAATACTCAAACAGCCATAACGGCGCTCAGTTCTAACACCATCGGCTCGAAATTAGTCTGGAATTGTCTTAACAGACTAAACAACCTAGGCAAGGAAAACAGAGTTGCATTATGCTGGGTATCAGGATACACTGAAATCAGAGGCAACGAAGAAGCTAATTTATTAGCAAGGAAGGCCGCCACAATTTTGTTTGTGTGACCGGAACCTACAAACCTACACCTACAAAAAAGAACTTAAAGATAGAGAAGAGAGGCTCAGAGCATCCCTTTGGAAGAATCTCCCTGCTCTGAGATGCTCTAAGATATTCCTTGGAAACTACAATAACTACAGAGCAAAAACTTTGCTAGAACTAAGCAGAAATAGACTACACATCCTCACAGGTTTTCTTACAGGGCATTGCCACCTTGGGGAACACATGACAATGATAGGTCTAAAACAGAACAGCAGGTTCTACGGGGCGGAGAATGAAAATCGGGAACATTTTATATCTTAAAAATTCTTCTAAATTTTTGCTGATCATTGGTTGTAAATGTTAGTATCTTTTACTGAACGTAAATTCTTCCCACTGAATTATAGGAATAAAGGATCCTTTAGGCAAATAACACCAGATGCTATTCGAAGAGCAACAATGTCTCCGAATATAAAATGCCTCAATAGAAACGGTTGCCATATCGAACCATTTAGATACCATATTTATTTATGTTATTATTATTGTTGTTCTTATAATTTTTCTGCTGTAACTTTTATATTATCTTTTTTATTATTTTTTACCTAATTTGTTATTAAGTACTAATTATTTAGACTTTTGACGTAAATTTGCTTTATGTTGATTATTCAAATACCGTTTGTTGGGAGTACCTGTCTAGAAGAATTCTTAGATAATCTAATTTTTTTTACTGATATTGTTCTTCACCAGTGTTCTACGAACATATCGGTTGCTAAAACTTTTTATATTTTAAAAATTCTTAGAAAGATTTGCTGATCATTGGCTGTAAATGTTAGTATCTTACACTAAACGTCCTATATGTTTATTTTACTATTTCATTCACTTTGCATAATAAATAAATTCATGATTACTTGATTTGGTCTATTCTCAATGCTAATCCATTATAACACCATATAACTGAGAAAAATGTATTGTACAGAAGTGGAAGCAATGTTATTACAGGTAAAATAAAAAGTGTAAAAAAATACTAAGATTAGAATATGTTTTGTAACAAATACAATAACTTTTTGTTGTTGTAAAGTAAATTCTCGCATTGTTTAATTGTTGTACTGGGGCAACTAACTAAAATGACCGACGTGAAAATAAGTAACAAGTAACTATGTAAAACAAATGAGCTAAGCACCCTGGGCTTCAGTAAATTGACATATCTGAGCATTTTAGGAACGGAGGCTAATTAAATCGTTATAACTTATTCACCTTTCATTTGAGGTATAGGAACACCTAATACGGACTAAAAGAGAACTTTATGTAGAATCAGAATATCTAAGAAAATATATACCTTTCCATTTAAAAAAATTTACTTTCCGAAGATTGAACTTATTTATAAACAACTAAATTTTTAAACACCCTGTATAAACTTACAGAGAAGAACCTCAAACGTTGTGTAACTACACAATATCAGCTGTGCGTATGCAAAACTTCATTCGTTTGTTTTACTCCTACGTGACGTAATATCACTATAAAGTAAGATCGGTATCTGTCACTTTTTTTTCTTTAATTGAGAATAACGCAGAAGCTGAATTTGTAATGTATTTTATAGCATGCTATTTAAAAAATCGAAGTAGATGCCCACTTGCCATTTATTCAAAAATATTTTCACGTGATAGTTCATACTCAACCATACCCAGCTGCAAAATTTTGTTTTAAAATTCCGTTCTGTTTGTATAATACTTTTAATAGGCCATTCTCACCAACCAGCCTGTATTTCTTCTGCAAAATGTAAGTAGTATACCATTAGCAATTATATTTTAAACATTTTTTAGAGATTTTTTAAATAATTACGTGGGGGACAGGTGTGGAGATTGTAATTTTGAACAAATTATATCCATATTGGTAGATACATTTGGGTCAAGTTTGAATAGAATATAAACTGGGGCAGCTTGAGTTGAAGGCAGCTTACGGAGTTATGGTTTTGTGGTAGGTTTTGTAATGCCTCAGGAATTACCTGAGAGAAGCAAGTCTAATTATTGGTGCTCTTATTACAATTTCCGTAAACACAAAACAAGAGTAATACATATATTAAATATAATATTTTCCGGTACTTTGTAAAGTAAATATTTATATAAACATTTACCAGTTATATATTTAATATATTATATGTGGTATTTTAAAACGTGACAGTGATTAATCAATAGCGCCTCGATCCAAATAAATATTAGAATATTAAATTACAGGGACTATGACAAAACATAGGTAAACATATTTTTATTCATTAATCATTACTAAATACATACAGACAATCGTTTATAGCGAAGTAGTTTCACTTAATTATGTAAGTATTAGCGATAAGTTTTATATTACAGAATAGTTAAGCAAAGAAATATAACCGGACAAATTACAAAATCTAATTAGAAAGGATAATTTAAATAAGGGTACGATTTTATTTTACGCTATTGTTAATTGTTTGTATCTAACATAGTTCAATATTAAATTTTAATTTCTCGTTATGTGTATGTATAAAATTTACTTACGAAATATATTCTTTTATTTCGGTATCAAATCTTGCATCAAACCGGACAATCATTCAAATAAAGTATTATTTTATTATAATAGATTTTTGTGATATGCTTCTATATAGGTCAAGTATAGAGTACTTAAAGATTTCCTAATTGCTAATGAATTATTAGGCAATTAAAACGATTTTGTAAAGAATGCGTTTAGAGCACACGATTTAAATTAATTTCATAACCAATTCTATTTTTCCATTCTATTGTAAATACGACAAGTCCTTCGTGAATGATCGCGGTGGTGTTTCAATTATATGAACCGCTTGCAATCAATTTTAAAGTAATAGGGCATTAGCTGTCGATGAAATCTATATACATACATAATACATTGTATATAAACCTTCGACGTTGTCTATACTATGAAATCGTAAGTTCTGCAAACATAATGACAGAAGAATGAATCGCTGTCAAGACATCCTCCAATTATCACTATTTACACAAAATAGGTTTACTTAAAGAAACAATTAATGATAGGTTGTTGCGGTCGAGGTATCAGGTGTCTGCTAAATTGCCTACAAACTTGCCACTAGGCCTTTTCCTTTGCTTTTCAGTGTAGTGCAATTTACACTACAATTTTTACAGTGCTGCACCGAAGCCAAAAATACAAAGGAACGAATCGAGTGTAGATGAATTTATAACATAACCTCAACCATCAACTCATCATAATCTGACTTGACAAAAACCGAATAGCACCATAGCACTTTCTGAATTCAGGCATTGTAGTTACTAACTAATCCTTTATAAAAGAGATCTCCAGATCTATATAACATTGTATATAATGTGAACATTGTTGCTACAGAGCCGCAATATTATTCTCTTTCTACTTACTACGACTTGCAGCGTTAAACAAATTTAGTTAAGATAAACTCCTTTGGCAGTCTCTTTGCATATATTCATAAAAAGAACTGTCAATTCCCATTATTATAAATGATATCTACGTTAAAAGTATGAAAATAATGCCTCAATTTGGACTAAACGTCAAAGATATTTTTCACTAATTTATTTTACAAATCGTACTTTATTCGTAATAATACTAATAACCTTTTTCGATGGCATTTTTTTAAAGAAAATTGCATTTGAACTATCAAAAATTGCAACAATAATGGCATCTGTAATTTAACTTAAAGATATGTAAAAACAATTTTTTACTTTATATATTTAATACATAACCCCTTTTTGCCTCTCCTTTGCATGCGTTTCATAAATACATACTTAACGTTTTTTCTCAATATATACTGCACAAAATCCAATAAATAACATTCGTAGTATAAAGTAAACGGCATTAATAAAAGTACCTTTATTAATCACTTTGACATATGTTTGACATTTAAAATAGTGTAATTTACACCAGCTATTACCCTGGTGCAGATAAACAATCCTGGTGCAGCACTGGTTTTGTTTACACCGTGCAAAGGAACGAAAATCTGGTGGAAAATGTAGTTCAGTGCTGCACCGTGCTACACTTTTTTAGCAAAGGAAAAGGGCTACTATATGCGAGTTATTATACATAGTTCTCAGAGGTACAGTTGCATTTAAAACAGTGTCCCTCGCATGATGTTAAAATTTTGTGTTACATTTTATGAGGTCTTTATAGGTATAGGTGTTAAACTACCAAAGAAATAGTTTTCAAAAATAATTGGACAAATATGCACAGAAATAAATACAGATGTTAGAAACGTGTTTAAAAAGGTGGAATAGTTCAATGATACAGTAATTCCTGTAGAACGACCTGGAACCAGAATTCTGCGGCCGACGGAAACAGCAGATTTCTGTTCACAACAATTATGAAAATAATCTGTCGTTTCTTCCTTTAAACGGGTCGATGGCCGCAGTGGTTAGGCGGCTGACTATCGTTGTGAGAGGACGATAGGCGCCGGGGTGATATTTTTTCAGAGGGTTTAATCCCGGATCGACTTGCCATTCGCTGTTGGGAGCAAAGTGATTAACAGCGCGGCATCATAAAAGGCGATATAATGCTGTCACAAAGCCAATTGAACACAACATACACACACAAAACTACACCGCGAGAGTTGCATGATAGCCAGACAAGCGATACAGCTTACGGAATCACTGCAACTAAGCACCCACCACATTAAAAAAAATGTTGAAATTCATCTCACTGACTCAAATCATCTTAAACTCGTACAGACTGTAAATATGTACTACTTATTGTTGGTTAAATACAAATTTGGCTACAGAAGACAGGGTGCTGAAGTGATGACTACTGGTGATGCCTTATAAAGATTTGATGTAAACGAAAAGAAGATAGTTAAACCGCATATTGTCGAAGAAAAAGGTCCAAAACATTCCTAAGGAGAGAAAAAAAATGCCGATATCTTTAATCTACATACACTCTCAGAGGAGAGTTCATTATCTATCTGCAAGTCTAAGCGAAAATATAAAAGGCCAGCAAGAGCTAGAAGAAGCTTTTGGGAGTGTGACTAAAAGGAAAATAAAAAACTAGACAAAAGTGAAATTCATCACGACATTACTTAAATATATTCAAGAGGTTATGGAATACATATTGGCTAACGCTCAAATTAAAAAATTATGTTCTGTTTAACAACTATTTTTTTTTCAATCTTAGAGTTTGATTGAATTTTGATTAAAATGAACTTTTTCGCTCTCCGTATAAACGTGCTTAAGATTTTTGAATTTCTGAATTATTCAAAATTAAAAAAAACATAAAAAAATATTTTACTATAAACATTTTACTATAAGCATTTCATGTTCTGCTAAAAGATTAGAAAAATGCAGATTATATGGAAAATAAATGTTTACAGCGCGAACATTTTGACAAAAAATAAACGTATATACATATAAAATTTCCCTCCTCGAGCCTGTATATGTTTCAATTCTACGGGGACAAACTTCGATTCTCTTGTTTTTTTTGGTAATAATTCTAGATAGATTTTGTCAAAAATATTAGAAAGCAAAGCCTTTACAGCAAGAATTCCTCCAATTGAAATAATTCAGTGTAAACAACTAAACAAAAAAAATTATCATAGAAGAATGAAAAAGACACACGAATAACAAACAACATTTATTCAATTTAAGCGCCGCCTGCACGCATCTCAATTCGAATCATAAACTCCTTATAACTTTTGTGTATTTTTTGAAGAGTCAATAACACAATTCCTCTCTGTAGTCTCTGTTTCAAATGTCCTACATTGTCTTGCTGTGTTTTGGTATAAAAAATTTGCTTGGGCCTTCCTCCAAAATAAAAATGTAAAATTGACAGATCTGAATTGTGGGGCAACCATGAAAAATTATCCAGTCTGGTAGAGTTGTGGAGTTATGGTCTGGGCAGACACCATGTTGGAAAAATACGGAGTTTACATGAATCAATGGCAACTCGTCCAGTTTATCACTAAAAAAATTTTGTCAAATTTCCGTGGTATGCCAACTACACACCATGCATTCAAGTTTTTAAAATATTGACTGAGTGGAGTGATGAGTAATGAGTAGAATGTGGAAATATTTCACTCTCATACCTGCAATACTGCGAAGCTGTTGTGCCATTGGTAAAAAAATTAATTTATCCAAAAATACTATTACTTTATGGTCTCTATTTCAACTTCTAAACTAAGATTTAGACGTTTTACTTCGTTGCCTATTTTCAGAAGCTGTCTAAACTGATATTTGCGGATTTTCCTCTACTTGTTCTAGTGCGAAAGGGGTTGCAGCGTCGTCCTCGTATATTTTTTTCTTCTTCTTAATATTAGTAACCTAACTCATAGTTAAAAATTTTTGCACAAGTTTGCGTACATCCATATGAGAAATGTCGACCTCGGTAAACCGTTCTTGAAAGTTTGGTATTACTGCGCTGTATTTGCCTTTACCTGTACCGTAGCATTGAATCAAATAGATTCTCTGCTACTAAGCTAATACTAGTTTTGTTGCAAAAACAACTACACAATAATGTGACTTTAATATTCATCTGTTGCCAATAAACTTTCGTAAAAGTTTCGCCAATTAGTGTTTTTTTGGTCATATTCAACACTTAACGTTTTTATTCAAGTTGCAAAACATAAAAACACGCAGCAGGTATACACACGCAGCTATACACAAATTAACGTTGGATTTTGGAATTTGAAGACAAGCAAAACTTATTACAAAGCGTTGTTTTTTTCTGAAAAATTATAAATTATTTTTTTCTTCGTTGTAATTCCATTGAGGGACATACAAGTTTAATGTACGGCACTGAAACTTTCTTTTTTCAAAGGTAAAAAATAAAAGTATACATTTTAAGATTCTTTTTTAATACCATTTATGTACTAACATGGGAAGTTTGGTATTAAACAATTTTAAAAAGAATATTTGGCAAGTGTCCACCGTTGCTATCGATGCATTGCTGTAGCCGATTTCTGAAGTGCAAGTCGTTTCTCTCCAGCATAGCAACCGGTATGCTGGATATTTCATCACGAATATTGTTTTTTAATGCTTCCAGAGTTACAGGACGGTTGTTATAGACTTTCGATTTGAGATAGCCTCATAAAAAAATTATATGAGACTAAATCTGGCGAGCGTGCGGGGCACGAGACGTCATCTTTATTGGAGATAAGTTGCCCTGGAAAATTCTCACCCAAAACACGCATTGAATTTGGTGATGTATGGGCAGTCGTCCCATATTGTTGTAACCATACTTCACTAACAGCAATATTTTTATAAACTGGCAGATAGAAATTGCCAATCATGGCCACATAACGCTCCGAATTTACCGTTACCGTGAGATTGTCCTCCTTGAAAAATGTAACCCGATCCGAATGAAGAGGCCTCTCATGAACTTCCCTGGGATCGGTACCGCTCCAATAACGCATGTTTTGTTTGTTAACACATCCTGAGATGTGAAAATGTGCCTTATAACTGAACCATACAATTGCGTCAAGAGACAAATTCTGAAGAAGCGTCTCACATGCTGTTTCGTCGTGAAACCAAATTACGTTCGGAAAGTTGTTTTATACGGATGAAACTGAAGGTTATTATGAAGAATCCGACGAGTGGAACGATCTGACAACCTCAGGGCCGTCGTATGTTTTGAAGCAGAACTGCCAGTAGATCGCAAAACTGAATCTCGTACTGCCTCAATGTCTGCAGGTACTTCAACGGTCCGAGCTGCTCCTGGTCTCTTGTGGAACACATTTCCAATTGCCCTAAAAGCTTCCACCCACGATAAGATGGATTCCCAGGCAGGAACAGTAACTCGAGGAGGAATGAACTGATGACGTCTGGCAACCAAATCCTCACATCAACGTTCAAATTCAACGGCCAAAAACACTACCGCGCCACCACTAGTTCCAGTCGTGCCACTACGTCTAATTGAAAAAAGATAGTTTCAATGGCGGACCCTGTATAACTTGATTTTAACAATTATTTCTTTCCTTCCCACCGATTTTCATTTTCCACAGATATGTATATTTTGGAGCACAACTCGAAGATTGCCTGCACGTCCGAGGACAATTTCTACCAAGAAACATGCTAGTATTTATGCATGATATTAGAGTCATTATCGATATTAATACCTAATTACTTGTATAGGTTAAATATGTAATTTTCTAGTTCGGAAAAAAATCGAAATTTCGAAATTATTTGTGAGATTTTTATATTTGTGTACTGAAAAGGAATGCGTAGGAACTGTTGTATTGTACCTGCGACAGAAATAAACAAGTTTTACGTAGATTTTAAAAAGCAGTAGAATACCAAGGAGGTAACATATAAGTAATATATTTTCTTGCCAATAAAATGTTTCAAGAGCGTGTACTTATTGTTTGGAATTAAGTTAACCACTTGCAAGCAGCGTTAGTTCTTTCATTAAATGTACAGCAGCATTCATAAAGAATGACAGTGTCACATCTTTACATTTAACCTACTAATCGCATTTAATTCTTGTCTATTTATTATATTTTGAGGTATAATCATATAAGTCTACTATAGTACCGAACTCTGAACTGTTAATTTGAAAGATAAAAAAATAAATCTTAAAGAGACTTATTAAAGAAATTTGGCATATACTAAAATTACTTGCAGCTTCTACGACATGTTATTTGAGTTGAACAAATGATTTGGAATCGAAAAACAGAAACAAGTTTGGTTTCAGCTAACTCACACTCATCTTATAGGACGATAGAATTTGGTGGTGAACGTTTCTTTTTACATAAGTATAATTTGTTATTGCACCTGATGCTACCCAATTGTGGATATTATTAAAAAAACTGTGAAACCTCACTCCTTTCTATAATGTTAAAAATAAATTTTGTACATTCTTAAGAGACTTTTTTTAACCTTGATATTAAGTTGAATCGGACAACAACGGCAGACTAAAAATTGATAAAAAAGTACGACAAGATTGTTTTCAATTTGTTGACATTAACCTTGAATGTGTTTCTCCCAAAGGTCAGCGCTATAAAAGCCAATGGCCCTGTTGTTCTTGAATCAAACTATGCTTGTACGCTTTGTAATTTATGTGTACAATTAAGATCATTAAAAAAGCGTAAAATATGCCTACGAACGAAAACATATTAATAAATTCGATGAATAATTAGTTATAATTAAATTAAAATGGGTTTAAATTCGTATTTAAACGTTTTTGTTATGTAAACGTGTTCATTTTCGTATATGGCCATTATAAGTATATCGTTTTACATGTACAGTTTATTTCAGGGCTATTGTCGCCGTTTATGTCAAAAAATTCTTCAGAATAAATCATCCATATCACACTATTAATCATAAAGCTACTGCAACACATAGTTGACGCAATAGCTTGTGTATACAAAAGACAACATTTAGGAGGCATGCATTTTAAAACAGGTTGTACATAAATATATTCAATCTCAGCAGGAATCCGTTGTACGAAGTTCAGCTATTAAATACGATATCCACTGATAATGTGAATAATTATCCAAACATAATTGAACACATTAAATTTAATGATTCAATGAATCGAATTTAAGGTCAATTTTAGTTTTTAATTTGACGGATGTTAGAACACATTCAATATTATAATATTTCTAAATACTAAACTGACATTGGTACCAATAGAAAATTTAAAACATTTTTCAATATCGAATTTGTTTAAAATCGTAAGGATGCATTAAAAAAAGATTGACCTTTTTCGGCTAGAAATTTTTTTGATATTCTATTTTTAATACCTAATGCTCAGTTTGTTTGTCAATTGGGTCGTCATTACTACGCTTAGCTTTAGAAATTATTATGTACTTTTTAAATGTATAGGTTTATAGGTTACCTTAGATCTAAGTATGCCCCTTACAGCTCTACTGCTGAGAAACCACTTCAGCAACAGCAAATTGGAACTTTATCAAGATATGCGCCATTTTTTGACACACATTTTTCCAGATACTGCTCTAATTCTCTCAACTAAATTTCTATATTTTTTTAGCATTATTTCATTTTGTTGAAGAAAAGGTACAATGCAAGTTTGGTTATAAAACATAAAATAGCATGAACAATTTTTTACCTTAATTCTAGTTCTGCTTCATAATTAGTCGCAGGAAGGACCCATATTATCAGAAAATTTAATGAAAAAATTGTGGTATGACGTTTATTGTGTCAAATCAAAACCTCCTGTTTACTGCAAACCGGATGTTTATTATGACACACTAATGGTTTATTATGGTATTCTGGGAGAGTGGAGTGAAAATATATAGTGAGGTCCAAATGTAGGTAACGAATAGATTCATTCTTTAGTTGATTAATGATTTTTAAATAAAACCGTAAAATACACTATTTATAAAATTACATTATTTTAGCAAAAGTGTAGACCTACGTCTGTAACTCTCTCCGACTGACAGCTACACTCGTAATGTTTTGCAAATGTATGAGGGGTTGTGTGACATGTCATTTTAAAGGATTTTTAATTGTCTATTCGGTAATACAAGGTTATCTGAATATTACCAATTTTTCTGGAATAAATAACATTTTGTGTGATGCCGGCTTGCGCCAAAATTCGTTATTTTTTATTACTTCTAGGGTAAGGAGACCCTTGATCTTCAGTAATCTCACAAGAAAAAATAAAGCGAGGTCAAATTGGGAGAACGATTGGTTATTCAATTGTATCACTTCTGCTGCGAAAAAAATTGATTATTTCTATGGCAAACTGTGGTGAAGCACTATAGTGTTTATACCAAATTTTTCTATCAATTTCATTAGGAATTAAGTAATTCTCTCTGTTCCAGATAATTACCCAGTTCCTGTAGTATCTATCCAATACTTTGACAAAATACGAGTTTTATTTGAATTTAACAAAAATAATAATAATAATGATAATTAACGTAAATTCAGCATTTACGTTACTGGTAGCTATTGGTTTGAAGACAAAGTTTGATTCTCTGTGGAAGTTAATTCAATACAATTGCAATTGTATGTTTTTTCCTCAAAAGTATCCAAACGAAGAAATGAAGTTTTTTTTCCTAATTTTATTGGGTAATGACGGTCGATTTCATTTAATTTTTTTATTTTACGTTTCGATACATATGCAATCGTATCATTTTCAATTAAATGTTAGCGAATTAAATTGTATCGCAATTTTAAAATATATACATATTCATATTAATTTAAATGTTTACATATTAAAAATAGGTCGTACCTACATACATGTAAAAGATACATGCAAGTTTGTCTAATACATTAGACAAATTATTAGGCAATTTGACAATAAAATTAGGAGAAAAATTATATCAAACACGGTCAAAAAATAGGGTAAAATAGGAGAAATGAAGGTGATTTATATGATTTATATTGTGATCTTGCAGGCCATGATATTGGTGCATTTAGTTCGGTCCACTTATCTGGAAAGCGTTTGTTCAACCATGTTCTTTTAATTCTGATATTATGAGCTGGTACACCATCCTGCGTGTATTGTAATCTGTTTGGAAGAAATATTGGTTCTATAATTTGTAGGTTTAACATACCTAGCGAGTTTAAAAAAATCAAAATACTTTTTGACGCACATTTTCAGTTTAACTGTTTCATGTGCCTTAGTGATTAATAATACTGTACTGAATACTCGCTGGTTCGATTGTAACTGCTTTATTTCACTCAATGGATATACATGCAAAAATAGATATGTACAAAAAAGACATACATATTATAGAAGAAAAGAATACATATATACAATATATATGATATACACAATGTTCTACAAAAGTTTAATTCTACTAAGTTAAGTAAGTTTTTGATAATAATTATAATCCATTTACCACAAATACAACATTTCTGTATTAGAGTTGTCGATTCAGAAGTAATCATAGAATCGCTTCACTTGAGGATTATCTCTCGCTTTCTGACCACCATATATGTATAATATATAAGAAATATATCTTAATTGTAATTCACTACAGTCAACTGTATTAAATACAGTTGTTTAACAAAGTAAGGTGTTAGTTTGTTTTATTTGGGCCAGGAACCAAACACTCCAAGCCAATGGGAATATACCACAGTGTCTTCCAAGCGGAGATTAACGCCATTGGAAAATCAGCTCAACTGAACCTGGAAAGGAACTATTGGAAGCACAACATTGCAATTTTCTCCGATAGTCAAACAGCCATAACGGCACTGACTTGTAAAAGCATCAGCTCGAAATTAGTCTGGGAATGTCTTAACAGATTAAACAATCTAGGCAAGGAAAATATAGTTGCAATTATGCTGGACAGCAGGACATACTGGAATCAGAGGCAACGAAGAAGCTAATCTATTAGCAAGGAAGACCACAACTTTGTTCATGGGAACGAAACCGTTCTGTGCTATATAGGGATGAGCACCTACAAAAAAGATCTTAAAGATAGGGAAGACCCCTGGTCTGAGACGCTCCAAGATAAGTACAGAGCAAAAAACTTTTCTAGAACTAAGCAGAAATTAGACTACGCATCCTCACAGGTTTTCTTACAGGACATTGTCACCTTGGAAAACACATGGGAGGGGGAGGGGAGGGAGGCTTTGAGAGCGGGCATACCCGAGCAGCTTATAGCTCATGCAATCAATAGGTCGCAACGCAATATCACCCCCACTTAAATCTAAATCTAGTTTGTTTTAAAAAGGGCTAAGGTTAAATGCTTCCATTACTTCGTTTTATTTACTTTACTTGGGTTAAATTAAAATGAGGTTGATCTTTGGGATGATATTCATTTTCTTTAGAACTTTCAAGAAGAAGCTTTATAAATTCTTTATAAATTGAAATTTGAATTGAAGTCAAAATCTTATACTTCATTACCTCTTTATAATTGTAGGTTTCTATTTAAAGCTGTCGCACCAATTGAGCATGTATGTAGTAATTATGGTGGACCAGTAAAGGGTCTTAGACGAGCTATATCTAACTTTATTTCAATAAAAGATTAAAATATTATATAGACTTTTAAGCTAAACAACAGATCTCGTATACTTGTCGTACAGTGCTAGACCTGTAAATATATACGACTTGCAGGTGGGCATTACCTAACGCATACTCTCTCGCATACTGGTACACTACCAGATGTAGTGAACTTGCAAACTTGTAATATGACCATATTTACCACAAATATGGGTCTTGTACTGTATAACAAGTGTACGATATCTGTATGTGTTAGTTTAAAAGAGTATATAATTTTAACTCTTACTGAAGTTCTCTTGGAGATTTCAGAGGTTGGTCTTAGGTAATGTTCCCTTGGAACCCTTTCCAAGTCGATTCTAATTGCTGCAAATACATATCTGGTACCGCGTAAGAACTATATGATATCTGGATGTATCTGTTGGGACTCGTTGCATTCATTAAATTGTTACATTCCTAAATGGCATAAATTGCAATATAGATTTTGACTGTATTCTAATAATTTTTGTAATTTGTATGTGTGGCTGAAAAATATAGATTTCTATGGTTGCTATTTTTAGATGTTGATTTCGCACCGATTATATCCGTTTCGGTGGATTCTATGTAAACCGTCACTTAATTTTATCATTTGAAGTTAAATAAACACATATAATAATTATTATATTTGCGGTTGATTTTAAATCGTAAAAGCCTTCAGCAAACGTTGTCGGAGCATTTCTTGCCATTGGTAACGTAAGATATTAGGTAACAGTTGTTATGTGATTACGAGAAAGTTTAATTAATATAAAATTATGCGTGATATTATATTTTACATCTGAGGTAAAGAGAACTGCTATATAGAGAAAACCAGTAAGCATTACCAGGTGTAACACAATTTAACGGTGAAAATAGTTACATTTAAACGTTTAGTCGTTTAGTGAAGGTTTTGCATCCGGTGCGGCTAACTTTAGTTTATATATGTGCCTCAGGATTATCAATAACCTTGAATAATCTTCAAACTTAAATACCTATTACTATCATAATACCAAAATATTCTATACTCATGCAACACTGTGTAAATAAACAAAAAAGAGAAAAAGTAAAAAACATGCCTTCTAGATCATCGCCATTATCGTTGTCGTATATCGAAGAAATCTGTTCCGATTCAACTACTTGCAGTGTTTCTTTTGGCTGCGGTTCAGTGAAGTTGAGCAACTCTTGGATATTGTTTTTGGGAGGAGGGGCGTTTCGTGATTTGGGCAATATCTCCCAAACACTGGGCGGCCTGGTGTACAGCGGCCGTTTCAATGTAGGAAACAGCTTTTTCTCCAGGAAACTTTGCAGAATTTGTTGGGTTATCCTATTTTGTCGCGCCACCTCCCATATGTCCACCTCAGACCCTGCAAGAATTATCGTTGTATTTTGGATTGTATTTATAATTAATTATTTTGTCCAGTATAATATATTTTGGTATTACGATATGTGAAAGTAAGATTAAGAAATATAAACACGAATTGTGGAGTTAGTTAAAAGGTAAATGCACTGATGATAAGTTTGTACGTTTACCTCAATTGTCTTAATTGACAATAAAAAATAATACATTTCATTTCACTGCTTTAGATAGCTGTTCTATTAAACTATAATATATACAGGGTCCGGCAGAGAAACCTGACGGTTTTGTAATTCAAATTACAACTGAACCGAATAATTTGCATACATTATATAATAAGAGAATCATTGAACATCTTAAAGCATTTTTGTTACATTAATCACTTTTTGCAGATTACATTATTCAGATGGTGTCCCTCATTGCCAACACATTCTTGGAGTCATGACGGGAAACCTCGTAGTGCGCACCGCAGAACACCCGGAGAGACCGCCGCCACTTCAGTTCTAATATTTCGCTTCAGATCTTCCGTTGTAGGCGGTCGATTCTGGTACATCTTACCCTTGACATATCCCGAAAGGAAGTAATCGTAGGCATTGAGGTCAGGCAATCTGGCAAGTCATTGAATGTCCGCTCGGTGTGAGATCAGTCTGTCTCCAAACATCTCTCTCAATGTATTCATTGAAGCCCTTGTAGTGTGAGGAGTTGCTCCATCCTGCTGAAACCAGTTAGCAAAACCACGTTGATCTACCTCAAGTGCGAGAAATGTTGTAAGCATTATTATGTAACGTCGCGAATCTATGGTCACTGTACTTCCTTCTTCATCCTCAAAAAAGTAGGCGCCAATTAATCCGAAAGAAGCTAGGCCACACCACAAACTATCAAAAGTTCGTTACCCACAACAGTATTGCATTGCGGCTTGGAACACGCTTATTTTGATGATAATGTTGAAATGCCACCGAAACATGCGCTGAGTGACAACCACTGATTCATTGTTTTAAAAAAACGTCTCCACTACGAATGCATGATCTTGTGCGGTCCAGCGCTCCATGGTGTTTCAGTTCTTCAGATGTTCTCAAGGCCAGCCCCGTACCACTCCATGCGATTCTACGTACAACTAGTTACAAAACTGTCAGGTTTCTCTGCCGGAGCTTGTATATCTTGAATTCTTCCAACCGCCAAAATGCAACAAGTACTTCGAGTTCTGAGCATTTCAGATTGTAAAAAATGTAAGGCGGAGAAATTGTTACCGTTGATGAATTACAAGATGTAGATCTTTCTTTCAAACAAATACCCGATAGCTTACAGATAATTTAAAAGAAATTTAAGGCATAGGGGTGTAAAAGTTAACAAATCATAGGCAGTGTCGTCGGGTTTTTGCACCTTACCTTTTTTCATCTACTACTGATTTTTGTAACGGGTGTCCATATTAGCTGATGCATGAATGAGTTTTGTTGTAGACACATTTGTACTAGTAAATGTTATCCAAAACATACTAGTCAAACAATACAGGCACAAAAAGTATATCACATAGATATAGCATAATAATATTTGTAATGTAACTGACAATTATATAAAATTCATAGGAATTTTTGGTTATTCAGTCAATAAATTGAATTTGGCAAATGATTTTTTCATTTTTGTTGATTGAAGAACCGATGTTCATGGGAAACTGATAGGGATTCAGTGCATTTAATTTTGTTGAACTACAAAAGAGAGTTGATACGCACACGCACTTTTGTCCATTGTTTTTTCTGTTTTATAGAATGATTCATGCGCTATTTGATAATGATAAAAAAGTAATGTGCATTAGAAAGTTTCTCTAAAATTTGAAAAATAGCCCCATAATAATAATTTAGAAAAAATTGTCAAATAAAGTTTTATGTTAGATTCTGATAGACGTTCACACAATTTCATAACTGTTGCAGCTCCTAAACCCAAACCAGAACAATATTCTGGATTTACTTCCGTCGTTGCCCCTTAATAAATGATGAAATCGTAAAAATTCCATTTTTGCCACATAAAACAAATATTTTTACGCCACAGGGACTTGGGTTTCCTTTACAATATTGCTTCACGTTCAATCTTCCTTTGAAGGGCACTATCTGTTCATCTATACACATATTGGGTTCAAGATTTAATTCGTGGCATCTAGATCGGATAGTATTAAATAATGGTCTTGATTATCTTTCTCTAGATTATTCACAAAATGTAGATTTTGTCTAAGTTTGTAAAATCTGTTTACATTCATATTTTCGAGAATGCACGGCAGTCCCAGCTTAGAATCCCAATAGAATCTAGTTCTGGGATAATGCAGATTTCCCATCAATATGTGGATACCTATTTTTTATTTCTGATATAGTTATAGGAGCAAAATTATTGACATTATTTTGGTCAGCATATAAATTAGTCATATCAGCCATGAAGTTACAAAGATCGTTGACGAAATATTTGCTAAAATATGTTATAGGAGATTGTACCTCAACTGTTTGTAAAACCTTAGTTTTATACCAACAATTTGGTGGTGTTATATAAGTCACATTAGTTCTCCAACCAATAGCTTCTTTACAAGTAAGATGGTTCTCTTCACAGAACTTCTTGATATATACTTTGGATGTAGATTTGCGAAGATTTACATTAACAACTAGCTCTTCAGTTGGTTCGACTACCTCCTCTTCTCTGTTTTCTATACGTTGATCATTTTCCTCAGCCTGGCCCTCCTCACCACTTCTCTCACGCTGAGGCTCTTCGTTTAGATCTAAACCTAAATATTATATTTACAAAAACTAATTACAAATTTATCGTAATCGTACATTCGCTGTCTCTTTCCTCGTATTCTTCAGCATCACTCAATTCTTCAATATCTGAGAAATTTTCGATAATATTGAGAAGTTAAGCTTCAGTTAACGGCCTCCTTGATGACGTTTTATTACTAGATATTTACTCTAGCTTATAACTATTCAATCACTATGTTCGTTTAGAAGACCACGTTATTATACATCAAATGTCATACGTACAAAATTGTTTTTGTTTTATTATATCATACATATACAGTGTTGACAAACTAAACACCTAAACAACAAATTATAAACTTTAAAATAACTTTCGATGATGTAGATAAACGTATATCAAACTCAGTAATGAACAAACATTTTATTAGCTACACGCCTCTGCGCACATCTGTAATAAGTATCAGAAAAAATCGCAAGATGCCGCGGCCTGTAGGTGTAAAATTCATTCAGTTGATTGTTGTGCTTATGAGACATTAATGTTCGTTTAAACGACCTTGGTGGCTGAAGGGGTTAATAAATCTTGCTATATATTGCTGTTTTGTGTGATATGATCTCAGTATTTTTTTGATGAAGGTAATATATTACTGAAAGCTTAACAATAAATAATTTCACATAATTTTTTTTTAATAAAAAGCCGCCAGACAAGAATATAAATTAACATAAATTAATACTAGATTTGGTCAATGTTATTTTCACTGGTGTTGGAATTTCTTTGTAGTTTAGATTTAACTTCAGTGCATAACTTGTCAAAGATATTTGAAAAATATTCTGCCCAACAGTTTATGTGGAAATTTATTTATCTTTATACTTATAAGATCTGTAGTGATAATTCAATGACATAGTCTTCTATAAATTGCAACATTGTTTAGACGTCATATCATTTAAACTGGAAAATTATAAATTTTATTTATAACAAACAAACTTGCAATAATTTTTCTACAGACGCTAATTGATTTAATTCTAGTTGTCATATTTTAGCTGTTGTTATGTAATGTGACGGACTATATCTTTTTTAAAGATAACATTCCTTATAGTATCTAATTAAAAGAATAATGTAATGCATCGCTGATTTTTATATACATTAAAATACATACACATATGTAACTGCATAACAACAAGAATTGTATTGCGTAAGGTACCTTTGTAATTTATATAATTTAAGTACAAAATTCTATATTTAGCAAGCAGTAACTGTACTAATGTATGGCCTTTCACCCCGAAATGTAACCCGCATACGTGTGGATTTTTACATCGTTGTCCAAAGACACGACTTTTCTTGAGATTTTGTAACACATTGTCGTATAATGTATTTTATTAAGTTCGCCTCTCCTACTTGCTCCGACTTGCTTCAATGTAGGAATAATTACATAAATTGGTATGTGAAACATGCTTGTATGAAAGTATGCGGATAAACGTATCATATGTAAATTGTTCTCCAGTCGGAATTAAATTACGTAATTATAACAAAATTTTAGCAGTGTTTGGAGCAGCTATATACAATACTTATGCAATATTTACCAAAAAGTTGTCAAAATGTTTATTAACCAAAAATTAGTTGTTGATTGTATAAATCAGACAACCAGTTTGAATAGCTAGTTGTATTTATATAATTTTAGAACAGGTTGGGCGCCAAAATCGCAGTCACTGATTACTATCATTAGAGTACATAGATATTGTGTTTTACAATTATACAAACTATTACTGTATGGTAAAAGAGGGTCAACATTCGACATTTTGCATCGTATATAAAAATACTGGCAACCTTGTTTGATAATTAGTTTAATTGAGATTTGCTCTAAGTTGAGGAAGGGACTATTTGTTCTAAGAAATTATGCAGTCTCGCAGTGCTAATTATAATTTATTATGTTATAGTACATCGTTTATTGTGACATTGTGTAGTAGTAACATTTACTACAATGTATTTATTGTTGTACCTCTTTACTACAAACTTATTGTGTCCTCTATCATCAGATTTTTCTCATTGTCAATGCACTCTTAGTGTGCTGACAAATCTTGATTTACTTTCTTTATACGGAATAATCCATGTTTTGCCCTGGAAATCTCTCATTTTGGTGGTCGATCATTCTCTTTAATTAAACAAACTTTATGGAAAGTTGATCTAATAAAATGAGTAAAGAGCGATTAGAGTGATCAGTTAATTGCTCAGGCTGTAATACTGTAGAAGATGCGTGGGATTTCGGTTTTATAATCGTCTTTTCTTCGATTTCTCACTCTAGACGTTCATTTATCATTAGAGTTGGCAACGGGGAACAAGTTTCAGTGCAGTGCGGAGAACAACGTGGAGGGACCGAGCAGCCGCATCAAGGCGGGCGTTGAGTAACGTTTGCGTACTCGGATCATTTATGTTCGTGACTTTCATGAGTGAGCATAGGCGATGCGGACGCATGAATGTTTACACATGAAATAATGATAAAAAAATATATAACGTGCTGTAACACTTACGGTTTAAGAAGTTTCCATGAAATCGCAAATTAGGTGGCATCTATTAAATATTTGAATCATTAAATATGTTTCCACACTTGTTTCAATCAAATGAGCATGACTTGCGGAATAAATATTTTTTAATGATAAAAACGACCGTTCCACATGGAGTGATGCTATATTTGCAAATTTAAAGTAATCTTTGTGACAACTTATAAAATCTTTCAACGCACCTTTATAAATTTGTCGTAGTATGAGTAAATCTCTTTCAACATAGTCATGAGCAGATGGCATAACGTTTCTTATCGATGTCCGACTTGGTAATGTATAATCAGAATACTTACTCCAGAAGGAGACAAATACATCTTGGTCCGGCAGTACCGAAAATGGACAATTTTCTTATTTCAAATGCAATAATATTGTCTTTTTTGTGCATTTTCAAAATGTAAGCGTTATTTTAGAGGAACTTTTACTTTACCTAAGTATAGTCGTCTTTGAGATTTTTCGATTTTTTCAGAAATTTTTAATTTAGATCATGTACCGTCGCTATTTTTGAAATGGAAATTCTGAAATTGAGGTTATGGATACAAGAGATCTTGACGTTTCTGCTATAGGTCTTAGAATTACAGCATTATATCCTGCATATAATGCTGTAATTCTATTAATTAATTAATTAAATTTAGAACACCCTGCGTGTTCTAAATTTAATTGTTTTTTTAGTACAGAGCTTCAGACTATTAAAACTAGATTTTCTCAAATATAATGACCCATTTTATTTTCAACATTTTGAAAGAGAATTATATTATGCATTGAACTGTGTTAGCCTATACTTATATAATAATTTGGAGAAAATTATAACATTTTCTTAATAGAAAGCCATGGAAATTGCAACAAACGTCCGGTCCTTGTTACTTATCTTGTTACTAATTAATTATTAATTTTATATTCATGGGAAATGTAACAAGATTGCTTAAAAAATTTGTCGTGTGTTCCATGAGAGATATCCTCATTTGACGGCAATCCCCAAACATCAATTCAAACATAATATGGAATTAATTTTTTTAAAACGGTACAAAAACATCCTAAAATAATCACTGCTGATTTAAATGACCAAAATTCAATTCGATCCGTTTAAATTTTTGTTTGACCCATGCGGCCAAATGAGGATATCTCTCACTGAAAACACAGTAAGTTCGTTAAACAATCTTGTCACAGTTCCCATGAATATAAAATAAATTTAAAATATCCATGTTCAAATAATAATTTTAATTTTCTTGAAAGGTTGCGGTGACACTTACTAATAAGAATGTTTGTTGTCATTTCCATGGCTTGCTATTAAGAAAATGTTATAATTTTCTACAAACTCTATCCAAAAACCTTAATAACTAAAATTATTACAAATGTTCGATGTAGAAAATGCAAAGAAAACCATTTTATTTGAAATAAGAAAATTGATGTCAATTTCCGCTCCGGCGGTAAGTGCAGCCATCTTCAAAATATTTTTAGTGGATAGATTTAAGTACCTACCCTACAGTACTCCGCCATTTTAATAGAACCACTACAGAAATATCAGAAATTATTTAATTTTTATAATAATTTTGCTCTTTGCGAGATATGACAAAAGGACAACGGTTTTAGTAAATGAAATAACTGTCTTCTTCTCTACCGATATGTCCCGTTCTCGACCCATTATCAATTTTTTAAATAAAATAAGCACACAAACTCTAACACGAAAACTTGATTATCACTAACGTTCTCAACAACTAAATGCTTTTACTGCACTACTCTAATAAACGTGTCGCAAAATAGTGAAAAGAATGGACACACAACGTATAAATATTTAAGAATAGTAAAAATTGAAAAATTAGGTGAATAATTTTCGGCAGATTGGGAGTCATAAATCACCCTAAATATATACATTTTACATTTCTCAGAATTGCGAATGTTTATTGAATAGTAAACGGACAATGTACACCCTTGCAACCCTTGTTTCTCGAATTCTAAGAACGTTTTATTGAAACTTTCCTGCTGGTTCTATTAATATGGCGGGGTACTGTATATGCATATGCAAGTTTGCAGAAGTTTTTTATCATTAGGAGGCCCAATATTTCTAAAGGCCGGTCTCAATCTCGGTTTGATTAAATTTTGTAATTTTTATATCTTTAGTGAACCATAGTTTAACGTTCAAAATTATTAACTAGCTAATTAAAGTTCATCTTCCTGTATTTTCCAGTAAAGCCGTTCACTTTTAACAAATACTTTCTATGTGTGTTATTCTACGTAATCCTTGAAGAAGAAACATAATTTTTACGTCATATAATACGTTACTATTTTACTGTATATTGAGGTTGTTTGACTCATTTACTTGGAATGTATTATTTTTTTGATATGTATGTACCTACAAGTGGAACAGTTAACGTCTAAAGTAAATTAAAACCTAATTAGCTTTAATTTGCTTACATTTCCAATAAAATATAATCGTATATTTATATATGAACCAATTGTAATTTACTATTACGTAATCGGAACATTCTTTTGTACAATTAAGTCTCATCCTTGACATTTCCACATTATGTGCAGGAGTAATCAAATTTTTCTGACACCTTACCTCTCGCTATACCTGATTTGATGTGATTCTCATGCTTGCATGATTTAATAATGCGTTATTCATAACTGTATTTATGTTAATCATTTTGATAACAGCAAATAAACAAACGAGAATAGAAGACTCAATATTCTAACGAATTAATCTTCTTTGGAATGTACGTCAGAGATTATTTCCAATCAATATTCTTATATAACGATTTCCTTATTTATTCATATTTGTATGTAAGAAACATACACTACACTTATTTGAAACACTTTCAATATAGCTTTTTATTAATTATTTTGAAGAATTACTCCTATCTAGAGAAGTGAAATTGACTATAAAGCAAAAATTTCATTTACTAAATTAAAAATTAAAAACATAACACATAACATGTAGATATAAAAAAATCAAAACATGCTTTTCTTATTACAATAATTGCGTAAAAAATTAAATCAAAATTTAATTAAGAAAAATAATCAATTAATTTCATTTGTTTCTTTTTTCTGAGTAAATTCATTTTTATTTTTTCGAGTTGATCGAAATGCTTCTTCAACTTTCATTGACAATTGAATCGAAGAAAGTTTAGATTTCGCAAAACTTCCAACGACAAATTTGAAGATAGAGAACTACAGAAGTTTTTGATGAAAAAATTATTTAGAAAAAGTTAAAATTGTAGGAGATATTGCAAAACGATTCAAGGCGTTGGAAGCAGTATAAGTTGTACAATGTATACGATGATGGACGGCGAATTGACGTGCACCGTTTGTACTAATTTGCATTCTGCACGGATAATTGAAACCCGGATAATCGAAGCTGTTTGCTAACACGGTTAATCCGCAGCACGGTTAATCAGCACACGGATAATCGAGGTTCTACTGTACTTCTAAAAGCTATATAATTTAAGAATCAATATCACATATTCAGCGTTTTCTGCTGCTATCCTCCGGTATCTCAGGATACTGCAGAATAAGTAATAAACTTTTACGTTAACTGTTTTCAAAGTTATAAGGAATTTTTCTCGGAGATTAATATGGTTCACCTGTGGCGTCAAAATCACTAAGCGTAAACCTTTGATTTACTTACTACGATATGACTGACTAAAATTATATTTTCTCGTATAAATTTAGTTTAATTATATTTATGGGACATGCAAGAATAATAAATTCGTTAGAGTAATTCGCGTAACAATATGGTAATAGCGTCATGGTAAATATAAATGCTAAATAATTTACAATTCACCTTTATCCGACTAATTTATGGCATTATCTGAATTTAAATACATATTAGGTAATAGCCTAATTGGGAATTCATTTCATTCAAGAGACAGAAATTCCGTCAACACTTCTAATACTTATCTTAAGCTATTTCAATTATTTCTACAAATTTGGACTTCTACAGTATATCTGTCGTAAGTTCGTCGTTCTTGCAAGGTATCCATCATATTCGATGGGAGGTACAGAACATGGCAGGATATTCTGTACTATTGACCTGTTTATACGCTATTTGAACACAATTGTAAAATCGCGAATATGCAATCAACTAATGACCTTAATATAGCCATACTTCAATTCGTGTCTTCTTTGTTGGCCTAATTTTGCGACATTAGTTCCAAGGACGTAAGCATATCGTATAAACGATGTTGAAAGATATGTTGTATTAATAACTAAACGAATGTAAATTATGTTTATTAATCTATCATTACTGTCAGCACATGTCATTCGGATTATTTATATTGTACGTAAATTTTTCCTTGCGTATTTGATGTAGGTACGAAAATTTTTAGTTACTATTTGTGATAATAACAAAATTGCACAAATATGAATAAACATATAAGCAAAAGCATGATACATGGACAGTCATACTCGTACACAAAAAAAACAAAATGATATATAATATTCGCAAGCACTAAATAGAACATAAGTTCTTCTTCGATACAAACGGATAGAAGATGTACTTTTCCAGCTTGTTTGAACTACTGCATACATGTTAGTGATCAGATTAAATGTTTTGTGAGAACAATCAGATAAAATTAATTAATTAGTCACAATGCGAAACAGGTATTACGAATCAAATTCATGTAATTAACATACTATACGGTGACTGCCAGAAAGTTCGGGTCAAATGGGAAAATTATTTTTTTTCCAAAAAAAGTTTTTACAATATTGATTTGTGTTTATGATATACCGAGTGATTTTAAGGTAGTTAGAAAATGATCTCTCTCATAATAGGGTGATTATTATCATACGCTACTCATGTCACTTTCTTAGTAACTGTGGTAAAAATTAATTTTACGATTTTTGTTTTTTTTTTAATTTCTGCAGTAAATTTCGACATTGATTTATTACGATTTGATAACTTAGTAGTTTGGGATCATAAAAAACGAATCCTAATGATTTAATTTATTGGGACAACGTTAAATTTTCATCTTTTTGGTTTAACCAACTTTGGATGTGAATTTCCTATTTTGTGATATCAAAATTTTGCTTGATGTAATTCTACACAGTCAATGTCTAATTTAACAAAAATTAGCCCTCAAAAGTTTTGTGTTATTTCCTAAAATGTGTTCATGATTTTTCCATATACGAATTGTTTTCCTTGAATAAAAGAAAATGTCACAATTGACGGCTTTAACCTTGAAATAATTTTGCATTGCTGCGTACTTACTATTTAATTACGGCTCAATTATTTAACAGCGGAGCAAGAATGAAAAGTTTTCACTGTCAATGAGTGACATCCTGATAAGAAAATAAGTAAATCATCAGTTAGCAAAATTTTGCATGTATAGATTCGGCCAATAATAATAATAACTAAAATTCAGATGTACTTCCTAATTAATTTGTGTATTTCATTCTATAACAACGACCGTTATAGAATAAAATATCTTGAGACTGTAGCGGGGATAAGGGCTTATAAATGTAAACTTTTAGCAAATTTTGTTATATTACTCTGAAACCTTCAGTCAGAAATTTGTGGAATTATAGAAGTGACAACAATGTATAGTGAAAAGGGCAAAGAATTGCATCAGTTAATAAATTTAAGTTTTGTGTCGCAAATATTCTAAAAGATTGGAGATGTGTAAATAAAAAATCTAAGTGTCAGGCAAAATTATACACCTCCGCTGGTGACCACAGTGTGATTCTTGATTCAGATTTCAATCACAATCATCCCTACGACGAGCATCTTCAACGACAAATAATAAGCAATAAACGAAAAGCTTCAACGGGAAACCTGCAAAACTGATACATGGAGAACTTCGAGCAAATAGTCCATTACTACTCATGACCTGGAGCTTATTCGACATAATATCTACATGTCCAGAAGAACTCAACTTTCTCCTCTTCCAAAGAATCAGAAAGAAGTCTTTTTATCTTTGGAAGCTGTCGCTCCAAAAACGAAGAGCCATTTTTACTGGTAAATGATGTCCATAATAAAATTATTATTTTTACATGTTTTACCAACTTGCACTTTTTATGTTCTGTTGAAACCATTTATATGGGTGGCACGTTTGACCGTTGTACGTAATTTTTCACACAATTTTTTACTATTCGCGGTTTCAGGCAAGGGCATTACATACCTCTAATTTTCTGTTTGCTGTCTGGCAAAAACCCAACTGTATATACAACTCTATTAAATTTACTGACGGATAAATGTAATGAAAATAACTTAACGTTTCTTCTAAAAAATTTTGTTATTGGCTTTGAGTTAGGGATTTATAAGCTGTTAATCAAATATGGAAAGATGTTAATATTATAGGATGCAGGTTTCCTTTTTTGGCAGGCATAGTATAGAAAAATTTTGTCTTTAGGATTAAGCGATGATTACAAAAATAATACTGATGTCGGAAAAAACTTTAACATATTTCTTTGGGCTGCAATTTTTAATTCCTATTGAAGTAGGTGATTGTTTTACTTTTGATTTAATTTCTGACATACCAAAAAATAATAAGTTCGACAAATTTTGTGATTATTTAACTGACAATTATATTACTGAAGATTCATTGTTCCCTCCACATATTTGGGCCTCTTCAAGTGCCTCTATTAGCAGAACTACGAATACTTGTGAATCCTTTCACTCTACATTGAATAAAAGTTTTTACGCCACACAACCAAATATTTTTCAATTTTTAGATCAACTTTTAAACTTTCAAAGTGAAGTTTATGTAAAAATTAATAGTTCTAATAGGTATATTTATCCAGTTAGATCTACCATCAGAATAAAACAAAAGCATATACAAAGTGAAATTGAAGAGTTTATGCTAGGTAGTAGGTTAGGTTTTGTTAAAACAATTTCTTATAAATATGCCCCATTTATGTAACATTTGTAAATAATTAAGTGATAAAAATATTGTATTGTATTGTTTTTTTTTCTAAAACTTCTGTAATTGTGTTGTACTTATGTGGATCTATATAATTTCTTTGTCTTTTAAATAAATATGTAGGAGTATATTATTTTCTTACTGCTGTGTATTTTTTTTTTCAAATTATGCTTCGGCAAATAAATATGAACTCCTACAAGAAATTTGTATATGCCTCGCTAGGCAAGAACCGCCCAACTATACAGTACGATTAACAACGTAATCTTTTAAGCCAAGGGTCATTAATGTAAACTGGCCCAACTATACGACTCCGGTAATTTACAATCATTGTAAGTTGGAGGTCATCTGTTATTGAGAACCCAAGGTCTCACTAAGTCCTCACGAAATTCCAAATCACAATGACAATTGCCACCGGTGTGAGGATAATTTTGAAGAAAGGTAAGTTGAAGCCGTATGAACCAAAATTCGACCACACTCTGGAAGAAAGAGATGTGTGTGTTTCGCCGACGAGACCATGTGTCCATGACATCCAATGGTGATGGCCATCGGAGCTAAAAATTATTATTTTAAAATAATAATATTGATTATTATTTTAAAACTAGCGTCTGATGTGGAATTTTCAGTAATCAAATTATGGGGCCCTATTTCTTCAAAGATCATCTACATTATGAAAGAGATTTGTTATTTTTACAAAACAAAAGTTTTCTTAAGAATTAGAAAATTTGCAGACAAGACATAGATTCATTTTCTCATTTCAATCAAATATTTCCTCGAAAATGTCTGGATTTTTTTTGTATGCAATTACTTGAAAAATACTATTCGGGCATATGTGGAAGAAATCATACAAAGAATGCCACAAGATATTTCCAGAGAACTTTACGAGAGAACCATGGTAGTTGTTCAAGAGAGACAAGGTAAATATTGATATTAATGTCGAATACCTCCCTAATTCATGGATTATTCCACCAGTGCCAGATCATTTGTACTTATTTTTTTCGCTGTGGTTTTGACCTATGGTCGAACTTTTATTGATTAATTTGGCCATTAATATCTTAACTCATTAGGATTTGTTTTTTTTATGATTGCAAGATAATAAGTTGTGAAGTAGTTACAAATCAATATTGATTTTGAAAAATTGAGTGCTAAAAATGAAAAAATAATTTATTGTCATACAACGATATTTTTTAACAACCTAAAAATCGCTCGGTATATTTGATAAGGCCAAAGTAGGTTTTCAGAGAAGTTCTATTTGGTGATTGCCGTATATGTATGTAAAAAAAAGTACTTAGATAAACAACAAACAGATGGGATAGAGTGCAAGGTAGACAACTGTTTTACAAAGCAAATAGTGGAATGATAATGGTTCGTCACCTAATATTTTTGCATCTATGATTATTACTGTTTAAATAAAGAAAATATTTTGTTTTTGTTTTTTTTTAGTGTGTTACAAACGGAGTAGATCACTGATTTTATTGTTCGAGCACATTGTATGATAAACAAAGTTAAGTTGTCTGTTTTGATTTACAAATTATTGTATTTAAGTTTTACCCGATTGAAAATCGTTAACTTATTCAAAATAATTAATCTTGTAGGGAACAGAAACACTGCAAAAATATAATTTCTGAATATCTGGAGTATAAGCTGATCACTTTATAATAACAAATGGTTGTCATCTTCCCAATTGAAAATTTTATGTTATTAAAACAACTAATTTAATAACGTTTAATAAATAAAGTTGATGAAAACTTGCGATTTTCCTTTTAGTTTCATTTTCTTTCTTCGAAATAGTGTTGTACCACAATGAATTAACTTCAAATAAAGCGTTGTACTCACTAATTTCATTTATGGAACCAATGACTTACGAGTATATTTATACTAGTACACTTTGCTGAAAGGGTAATTGTCTTATACTTAAGACAATTATTTTAAGTAGTAAAATGCAATGTTATAACATAGCCAACAATTTATTCTCTTCAACAAAATTACATGACAAAAACAGTCTCATACATCTAATCTATTAAACCGTGATGGTTGGTAGTTCGTAGCCTGGCTGTGGCATAGACAATGGGCTCAAGAATTTTGATTTCCATTGGTACCATTGTTTCCAGATCGCAGGGTCCTTGTAGATTTGGTACATGTAGCTCAACGGCATGTCCTTTACAAGAGATGGGTCCTTGTAAAGGAGTTCTTGCATTGGATATTGGTATGGGTATTGGAGTGGATATTGGTATTTGGATTCCATTGGTAATTCGTATGAATAGGTTTCCGGGAATTCCATTGGGTATTGGTAGATGCTTTCATATGGATATTTCGATTCATATGGGTATTTCCATTGGTATGGGTATTTGGATTCGTACGGGTATTTAGATTCGTATGGGTATTTCGATTCATACGGATATTTGGATTCGTACGGGTATTTGGATTCGTATGGGTATTTCGATTCATACGGATACATGGATTCGTACGGGTATTTGGATTCGTACGGATATTTAGATTCGTATGGGTATGTAGATTCGTATGGGTATTTAGATTCGTATGGGTATTTAGATTCTAATGGGTATTTATATTGATATGAGTATTTAGATACGTATGGATATTTGTATGGAACGTAGGATGGCATTTCCTCTGATTGGTAAGGATAGCTTATGTCCTTAGGGAAGAGGAATGGATATTTGTAGTATGGGTACTTGTAGAATGGGAATTTGGGAGATGGATATCCATATTCAGATGACCATGGCCCCTTTTGGTATTGGTTGAAGTATGGGGAGAAGGTAGATTTCCAGAAGTAATATGGTGGCAGGTAGTTGCTCAATTCCGGTGTGTCTAAACTTACTTGGGGTTCTTTCTCAAATTCTACCTTCTTCTTGCATGCCGCAAGGGTGACACAGGAAATTAACAGAAAGATGTAGAGCTGTAACAAAATATCACATTTTAAAAATACATATAAATTTCAGTTAAATTAAAGATGCTAAATTACCTTCATTGTTGTTATTGTAGCACAACTGTTCGCACTGATTTTTGCAATTCGAGTCCGTGTATTTATACTGGAAGAATTATCATTGTTTTTAGTGAGGTGTAGATAACGGGTCTCGCTTTTTATTTCATTTTAAAAAAAATCGCCGTTATTACCAATATGTACATCATATATTATATTTTGTAGAAAGCAATCGACAAACGACCAAAAAGAATATATTTTTATCGCTAAGAATTCATATCAGTTGCACTCCATTCATAATTTACATGGTTGTTAAAATGTGCATTTAACGTCCCTTTATTACTTATCTATTATTATTTTTATGAACAGAAATAGCTGCAAATCTACGTAAAAGTATAAAGAATTTATTACGAAAGCAATGCCATTCTCACAGGTAGTAATCATAATAGTCAATTCTATTCTTGCTATATTTATGTCAAGTCGTTTTCACCTATAATATACGTGGCATTTAAAATAAATATATTTAGTTACAGGCACGTCAAATAGAACTCAATTATTATGAGTGAGAGCTGTCATTCTTTTCATTAACGTGAAGGTAAGCTGAACAAATATACGTGAAATGTTACTGCGTTATCTGTCACAAATAGAGTAGTATTATTAGAATTTACTAAATCGAGTAATGTTCTGTAAACTTTCAAAACAAAATTTTACAGAACCATGGAAGCTATATTTTGTTTTTGAAAAATTTTAATATCGAACAAAGTGAAGGACTCTGTATGAAAGAATACACAGTAAAAACAATATTGCTTAAATTTCTTGTAGTGTATCAGTAAAATATTAAGTGTACAATACTACTGAACTGAATACATCCTGAAACCACTGTTACAGCATGCCTGAAATACTTCAAGAAAATATTTCATTTTAGTTTGATTTAAAGGTCATTACCGTATACTTATAAAATTATTATTGCCAAACTATTGCACCCACCCTCTTGCCCGAAAAATATGATTTCAGACATTTCTAAACTTAGGACATTATTTCAAAACATGCGAAATTGTACTGCTTGTAATATTCAATAGCTAACGCTAGTAGTGTGGGGCTCTCTACATCAACTGTAGTGTAATTTTAGTGGTGAATAGTATTGAATATAGGAATGGCATGAACTGCTTCAATATAGAAAATGAAAATTGTTAAAACATCTTTGTATGATGAAGTTATGATAGAAATGACCCAGCGTATGAATGATCAGCAAAATTGCATCACTTTCCACATACTTGAAAACGAGAAGTCGTTGAGGCAATTATTTTGACCAGATTTAGGGAGAAACTTTTTGTTAGGAATGTGATTCAACTAGAACAGGAACGGTTCGTCCATCGATTATCTATTGTATGGGTTTATTAAGGCCATTCGTAATGCGCTCGAAAGGCGAGAAATTCTTCTTTTAGCGTGTCTTTGCGCAGAGGTTCGTACCTGCCTCATAGAGAGAGTCTTCGTTCTTCACAGCGACCTATGCTTGCCAAGCTCAGTTTTTGGGCCTGACTTCTTTCTGATAAATTTAAACAATCTTCCATGCCATCTGGAAATCGACTTGGAAATATACGGCAATTTACACTTCAGAAGTCGTGGGGAGTCGTAGATGGGATTCTGGAAAAGCTTACCAAATGCAAGTTAAGGGTCAATAAAGCTAAACGCATGGCCACTCGATTTTCACTTAAAGAAGCTGCACTATTTGACTCTAATGACCCTCTAGAAGTACTTCGATTGTGTGATTGGTAAGTTTCTACATGCTACAAGAACTGTTGTGTAGTATTTCTTCGCTGTGGGATTTAATCGCTGACTACTTGGCATGCCAGAATGCCAAAGAATGAGACCAGTTTCCAAAGTTATAGGATACTATCTCCTTTTTAATTTATAATGTTACGCTAACTCTCTCTATTCCATCATGATCATGATATACGATGATGAAGATTGTCGAGTTGATGAAAAGGGTATCTCCAGGAAACGAAATTTTAAAGTATTTTGTCATTATTATGAAAATCAAGTCACAAATAAAAAGTATGAACCAGAGCATATATAGAAATTGAAGATCAAATCTTGCTGGTCAGAAAAATGTACTAACATTGGACAATGACTGACGGCTGGATATAGAAATAAACGAAAGAACTGAAAATAACAAACCATTCGAGAATAATCTCGAAAATGAAGCAACGGAAGTTTAAAAGAAGATGCGCACAAGATAGAAATGAATAGAAGACGGGAAACAATTTTAACTCACAATACTACAGTTGACGAAAAATTGACCTACGTCTAAATAAAGTAATGCTTATATAGTGGTTCATTTTATATCAAAGCGCGGCAATGCATAAAAAGAGAGTTGAAAGTAACGAAATATTCAACTGTGCTTACATCATATAAAAAATATTTTTATAAATCACATTATTATCTGAAATATTTTACATGTGTTACTTGTGACAGGTATATATCGTTATAATTAGTATGCAAGAGAAGCTAATAATCGTTTCCTCATTGTAGTTATATCTTTTCATAGCCGTGTACCACAAACAATTCGAAGGATTTCATTTGGTATTTATGTAATTTTTTACATGCTACACCATTCATCATCTCTTACAGTTGACGTTGCATGAAACTGTGTATTTATTCAGACAGTTATATTCCATTACAATGATTCTAACAAATTTAATACTTACAAAATTAACATTTTTCTGAATGAAATAAGGCAAATAACTATTAAGAGTATCATGGTGGACAAACAGCTGGTAATGTTTTAAATAAATTTTATTTTTTAACGAGTTTTACACATTTGTTCAAATTTTTCTTAATTTTATGTAATCATTAGTGATGATAATGATATGGTTGAGAATAATGATGTATTATATAAACGGTAGATCCTTTGTTTTTTTTCCCTTTCTTGCCTTTCTTTCCAGGACTTCTCCTATCTCTATGTAGGTAACTTCCAAACTGATCACTTACATCACCATTTTGATTATATTTGCTGGTTAATGAACCTCCTTCTTTCGGTACATAATCCGCTAATGTATATAAAACTAAATATGTAAAAATTACTAAAAATATCTGAAATAAACAATATAGCGAGTAATAACTCAATAAGTATTTATAACAATATAAGTTTCTTACGATTTTCATGGCTGGTTGGACGTTAACTAAAGACTGCGATGAAAATATGGGTGATCATCTTAAATAGGCGATAGACATTGCTTGTATTAATGTGTTTTAAATGAGTCTTTAAGGAAATGTTCCATATACAATCCAAGTATTTATCAAAACTAAAACTTTAGCGTTTCTTTCCAGCAATAGTATCTGGACTATTATCTAATAGTTATACATAGTTGAATATAATAACCTTCACTTATGTCACAGTATTGTATTCATGTTTGGCGTTTCAAAACAAGCAATTTAGCCTTATCTTCAAATACATAGTTTTAGGAAATATTCAAAGAAAAAGTTGCATTACGTTATCTGGCTTATTTCTTTTATAGTTTAACCCTAATTATATATCAATTAATAAAAACCAAACACTTGAAATAAATGTTTTTTTAAAACATTACATTTTTCTCGTGGAACCTCATAAAGGCTATAATGTGTTAGACTAATTATATATTGTGTTATCAACGATGAAGCTGATTATGTTGCGCTGCAGGAAGATATTATGTAAACAATTTGGAATTGCACGTTGTAAAGTGTATAATTGTAATACATACGAAGAAAAATGCTAGTATAAGTTGTATGTAAGATTAAAAATACGGGTTACAGCTATTTTAATTACTGTCATATTTGAATATTCTTAATATTTGAACTGTATGATGTTCATAATAGAGTGTCCTTATTATTAGACTTGTGGTCTACTGAGATAATAAATTTATTATTATTATTTATTAGAATTTCAGAAAGTAATTGCCACGACTGTGTTGGTAATAGTGAATGCCAAAGTATTTTTAATAATCACAAACTAATTGGGTCGATTACCGCAGTAGTTAAGTGAGTACCCTGTAATGTGGCAGATTATTGGATTCCGGGCATTAATTCTTCGAGGCGATGGTGACAGTTTTCTCGGAGAATTGTATCCAATTCGATCTATTATTCGCTGTTGGCGGCAAAGTGATTATCCATACAGCATTAAAAACGGTGACATATTGCTGTAACAAGGCCTTTTAACACATTGGTATACACAGAAACTAACATAGCAAGAGTTGCATTAGGAGCTAAACAAGAAATACAGCTTAAGATGCTAACTAGCACCCAACCACAAAACCATTATGCTATAATCATGGCATTCGTGGAAGCCATACACCTCAAGAAATTGACCGAGTTCAAACGTTTTGTTGGAAATAGTCAGAGGATATGCTAATTTGTGGACTTGTAACAGACGTTTACAAAGTCAGCATCTAGCGATAAACTAGTCTTTATTCCAGTGGAAATGCATAATAGTTGTTGGCTACAATATTACAACCTACAATAAATTGTTATGTACTCTACGGCTAAATTTACCATTGGTTAATAATTAATTAATAATAATCATTATTGCATTATATGCGATTTTTTTCACGTTTTCAAATATATAACAAATGAAATATTGATGTATGAGTATTTGATTTTTTTGGAAGGGGTGATAATAACAAAAATGTATCTGGGCAGTTTTTTACTTGTTTATTAAGCATAAGTTGTGGTCCTACAATTAAAGGTAAACCTCCCCAAAACTATCACAAATAGGTCTTTAGTACATGTGAAGTTAAATAAGTTTTAAGTTTCATTACAATTGCTGATTTACTCTTGGGGACCTTTTCTGTAAGTGACATTAAATCCGTTTAAATATTAACTTCGACAAATATATATTAACGGAGAAAGAGTTTCTCTATATCTATGAAATTTTTATTTTGATAGAAATTTAATTGATATAAATTATTACAATTGTAGGTTAAGTTAGTATTAAAATCAATTTCACAATTACTTAATATCAACAATAAAATTAACACTAAACACAAATCTGAATAAATTGTCAGTTATATAACATGGCAGTCGTTAATTGTGAATTTAATTTGCTGAAGGAATATGTACACGAAAATATAATATCTGGCATGTCAGAATAGCTACTGTTAAATAACAACAACATCGAACAGTTTTCGACGAACACACTCACAACAATACCGGAATGAGTAGCAAGTAATTCACGATTTCCGATATGCAGTACCTTATTTGAAAGTAAATTATTTCAAAGTATTAATATGGGCGTTTAAGGAACAACAGAACAGCAATTAAATATTACAAGAAACCTAAGAACGAGAAATAAACAACCGTATATTGAGTACCATTGAAAGTTATAGACCTTTTTATTCAACCTTTATCAAGAAAACGAGGAATAAATAAAGCAAAACAAATTCAAATGTACGTATCAAACAAAACTTATAGCTAGACTTATGTATTCTTTGAAATCGTGGAAATTAAGATTCTGTAGAGAATAAATACTGGAGGCGAGAAAGATTGAGGGAATAAGCAACAAAGAAATTTGGCGCAGACTAAAATTTAAAAGTATAATATTACTAATATTGAGATACAAGACTGGGAAATGTGAAGACGTGACTAGAATGGCAAAAAGAAGAACTAATGACAAGCATACAGGAACCGGAAGACAATTTAGAAGCAAACCATGGAATGGGGAAGGATTTTACTTTCCATGGACTTGTAGATAAGTTGCTATATAGCTTCCGATAATAATTTCTATTCTAGATTTGTAGAGTGACCTATCACCCTTTTAACTTAATTGAGATATTGTCTAAAACTCAACAAAACCGTTTTAGTTTTTATCAAAGCTTACTACTTCACCAACCTCTTATATAAAATTTCAGAAATTCATTCTGAGATAGTTCTATAATATTTTGAAAAAAGGAAAATGTGTTGCAAGCTAATTCGTTATTCATTGTAGTGCAAACAATTCGCTGGAAATAATAGTATTGCTTGTGCCTTCTTCATATTATTAAAATAATTCGATCATACCTGCTGATGCAACTATTTTAAGTATAAATATACATAATATTATAACATGTATATTTATACGTGTATGTAACCTAGATTCATGCCGACATGTAAAAATATCAAAGGATATTGCATTAAGAATAACGCTTGCAATTAAGGTAAGATTTTTCTATAATGAACTTTCAAATACAGATAATGGACGCAATATTGTATTGCTATCCTATATTGAAGAAATAAGTAAAAATAAAAACCTAGCGTCATACATTGCGTATTTTTGTCCTAGCAGTTATACATAATATCGTAATAATCGTCTTTTATTTCTCATTATTTCTTATATAATTTCTCTTAATTAATTAAATGCTGTTTTTACATAGATTAGTATGTATTAATGGTATCACTTATTCTCTGATACACAAATGATATTTTACACTTAGTAACAAACAATCGTATTTGTGATAAAAATGTACAAAACACAAAAAAAAACAAGAAGACTGCAATGAATGTTTTTGTGTACGAAATTTATCGACCTGATTAAGTCACGTATAGAATTGATTAGAAAAAGATGTTATTCAGGATGTTCTAATTAATGTTAAGTTTATCAAGTTGATATAAGAAATTATATTGCCTTATAGATTTATTGTACGCAATTATATATTGCCGATTTTTATTTTTTTCATTTTTGTGTAGACACCTAAACTTTCACTTGATTTTCTTAAAAGGAAAACATGTACAGCAGTAGTACTCTTATATTATATTACAACTCTCACACACACACACACACATGTATATAATGTCACTTTCTACACTCCATAGTTTATTGATTTTTCATTAATCGCCAACGATTACGGCACAAGTGTCTGGAGAAATTCTTCTATAATGATATCTGTGCGAAATATTTGGCATACGGTCTATGAGCGATTAGGATTTCAATTAGTGTATATAGGTACTTTATACTAAAATGTTTGGATAGTTAATTGAATATAAGAATATCATCCTTTATTTAATTATATTAATAAAGTTGTAAGTTTTCTAAATCGGATTCAGTTGAACTAATAACGTGGTCCAATAAGATATTTTATAAGACGCGAATTTTCGAAACGATGGATAGAATTATACAAAGACAGCACTGGAAATGGCATCTACATAGTTTCCTAGTTAAACCAATCCGAAAACAAGGAGAGAATAACTTTATCTTTTCACACAAGTAATTAATAAGTAGTGCGGCGCACAGAGTTGTTTATTTCAATATGTATATATATATGTAATTTGTTGCTGCTGCTTTGTTTAATAAACCTGGTATCTATCATTAGCTCCTTTTATAAATTGACAGCTGTAGGATATTATAAACAACCACATTTATAAAAAAATTAATATACGGGGTGACATAGAAAAAAGTACATTGCATAGTGCCACACAATAGAGGACACTAAAATAAAAAAAAAATTCCTATGAACATGGGTCCGCAAGACCTTCGATTAAAAGATACGAGGTGTTGAATTTTATTTCTTTTTTTTTGGGTTTTTTTTAATATCTATGGTTCCAGTACAAATGCATCTGAAAGCCGACAATGCACGCTAATTAATCAAAAAATAACAATTGAATAATGTGTCATAATGACACTTGTCAAACTGATGTAATTGTTGTTTGAGAAATTTTGTGTTCGTGATTAAGTTTTTCATTGGTTTTCTCACTGATTATTCAAATTTGCTTTCAAAAATGGTTCACTACACTTTTGAAGAATACAGGGACATGATTATGTGTTACGGCGAAGCTAGATCAAATTCTTACGAAGCTCAACGTATTTATCGAGAAAGATATTCTTTAAGACAAGTTCCTAATGTTCGAACATTTATTGATGTGCATAGGCGTTTGAGAGAAGATGGCTATTTTAGAAAACCAAAATTGAATAGTGGGGTTTCCAGAACTCGTCGCACTGTGCGAAACGAAGAAACTGTTTTACGAATGGTAGAAAATAATCCAAGAACAAGCACCAGAAAAACAAGTTCAGCGGTACGAAACCTTAACCGTGAATCAGTTAGACAAATTTTCAAAGAACAACTTCTTCGCCCATATCATTTCCAAAAAATTCATTCACTATTGGAACATGACTTTGTTCCTCGTGTACAATTTTGCCAATGGTTGCAAAACCAAAGACAAAACATTATTTCATCAATTTTGTTTACTGACGAAGCTGGTTTTAGTCGTGATGGTATACTGAACCTACATAACATGCACCATTGGAGTGATGAAAATCCTCATCAAACTGTAATTCGAAGTCACCAATATGGGTTTTCAATTAATGTGTGGGCAGGTATAATTGACAATTATTTAATTGTACTGTATCGAAATTTCTTGGAGAATGATTTAAACACATTATTAGAGGATGTCCCATTGGCCATTACTGGAAGAATGTATTACATGCATGATGGGGCGCCAGCTCACTTTTCTCGAGTGGCAAGGGAATATTTGGACAGGAGATTTGGAAATATGTGGATTGGTCGAGGGGGGCCTGTACCCTGGCCAGCTCGTACTCCCGACCTTAATCCCCTCGATTTTTCATTTTGGGGATTTATGAAAAATGAAGTTTATGCTGTAGAAATACATAATGAAGAACAATTGTGGATAAGAATTATGGAATCGGCAGATAGATTTCGTAATAACCCAGGAATATTTCAAAGATGCCGTCAATCATTAAGAAGAAGAATAGAAAAATGTATTCAAGTACAAGGGCAACAATTTGAACATCTTCTAAAAACTTAATTTTTTGTTTTAATTAATCATTGTTTTTGCAAATAAATTTAAAAAAAATTCAACACCCCGTATCTTTTAACCGAAGGTCTTGCGGACCCATGTTCATAGCAACTCTTTTTCTTATTTTAGTGTCCTCTATTGTGTGGCGCTGTGCAATGTACTTTTTTCTATGTCACCCTGTATACACAGATTTAAAATTTTAGGTAGTAATTTAGGAAATTGTGTTGTGTCAAATACAATACGACAAACTTTACAAAGCTTTTCAAATTGCAATTATTATTGCTTTCTTATATTATTTTTACCAAATCTCGTCATAACGTACTGCGTATACATAAACACCGTCCCTTTCAATTTACAACACAATTTTAATGTCTTCTCTATAAAGATATGCTTTCATTAATTACCAAACTGACTCTATCTATGTTTATGTAAAGGCCAATCTTCCAAAACGTTACCATTTCTTTTCTATATTATGTACTCCAGGACTGTTGGTGCATTTCAGCAACAACATTTTGATGTTGTGGCTATAAAGATATAGTCACAACTCATAGCTGTAGTCATAGCGGAATACAAAATAAAACTTGAGTGGGATGTAGTTCTTAAGAAAGGAAATGCAAATTCACACATAGATGGTTTATTAGCTGTTACTGAGTAATCACGTAATCACTATTATTTTGTAGTACATGCACCCCCCATTTCGAAATTTCGCCACAAATAATTTTGCACCGAGACATGCCAAAGGCGTCCTCTATAGCTGTTTGTTGCAATTGTATTGCTTGTTGAGCATGTAGTTATATTCTAAAGGCTTATTATTGCAGTTCTGCTTGAGTTTTAATTATATCTATAATTATATTTTCAAAAACGTTAATTTTTATTTTACATGGAATAAATTTCGATTTGAAATAAAAATGAACCCATTTTGTGTTCTTTTTTTGAAAAGTTGTTTGTTTGAAAGGTTAAAGTTTTCTTTCGAATACTCTATATCTATATAATCTTTGACTTTGATTCTCTATTCACAATTTTTACATCCAATGGGAACGTTTTAAGTAGTTTCTTAAAATCCACTTTTGTTATATGCAGTAATCACTTATGAGTGGTTTCTTCCACTAAATAATTTTGTTTGTAAAATTCGGTGCATGGATTAGTTTATCAGCAAGAAATATCAAGTTCATATCAGTTAAAGAAATATGATGTCATATGAAAAATTTCAAATCGTCCAAGGACGCGGAATAATAAATAGTGAATTATTTGTTACAAATGTTATTCGTAATTATACAGACTGGGGCAAATGTTCTGGGTCAGCTTAATTCCAAGAGACCGAAGTGTTATAGCGGATCCTGGTTTTCGACAATCTGTGTCTGTATATCTAAAATTATACAATTTTTTTTTTGTACCAGTAGTCAAAAATCATAGCATTTTGACACATAATAGAACGCCGAGAAATGTCATTTCTCAACCTCTGAATTAATGAGGTGAATAATGGCCTAACACGCATGCTGTAATCATACAATCGCCGTAGGATATCAACCACAATGTCAACCGTCAAAATTCTGAATATGTTTTCGTATGAAATCGTTTTGATTCATGCGCAAGCTAGTAATCAACTACCTGTTCTGCAATCTCGTACGTTTCAGGTAGTATACATTTAAAATCTTTTTCTTCAGACACATAAACAAAACGAAAAATAATCTAAAAAATACTTCGCTTTTAGTTTCAGCAGTTATGTTAAAACTAAAATGAAGCCTACATACATTTGTTTTATGTTTTATTACAAGTGCAATCTTACATACATTAGAAAATTTATTCCTAATTATCAAGGTTTCAAGATCCAATTAGACTACTGGTACTTACAAAAAATAGTATACATCCCTCGGTTGAGAAGACTATTATTGCCGTCGTGGCTTTAAATCCCTCGGCGCTGCGTGTCTCGGGATTTAATTTCGCCACTCGGGCAATAATAGTCAACTTCTCAACCTTAGTACAGTTGGCGACCAAAAAAACCGTCCGACTCTTATAGCGATTTTGGCTTAAATTAAGTTGTGTTAATAGGACTTTTAATAAGCGGTTGTCATCAGTTGTCATTCTATATTTATTTTTACCTGTCATATTTATAACTCCAAATGCCTCACTTAAGCGAAGTTAATAAAGCAAGAATATGCACAAAAATTGAAGAAGGTTGGTCTATAAGACGTGTTGCACATGAATTTGGAATAGCAAGGAGTACTGTGACTGGAATATACAGAAAATGGAGGCAGTGTGGACAACTGAGAAGGAATGTTGGCTCAGGCCGTCCTAAAATTTCCACTATTCAGGATGATGAAAGATTGGTGGAACAGATTCAAGAACACCCATTCGAGACGGCTAATGAAGCAGTCAGAAATACAGGTTTTCCAAGATGTTTGAGAACAGCGCAACGTCGTATTCCGGAAGTTGGATTGCGTTCGTGTGTTATCGGTGTGTGAATAAGACCTTTTTAACTCCTGCGTGGAAAGAGGAAAGAATAGGATTTGCTTTGCAATATTTAGGACGTGAACATTTTTGGAATAACGTAATTTATACTGATGAGAAGATGGTATAATGGAAAGGAAAGTTTATTGGCCTCCGGGTACACGTTTCCAGAACAAATACATTAACAAGGTTCGAACCAATCCTCGGTTTTCAATAAATGTTTGGGGTTGTTTGTCAGCACGGGGTATGGGAGTATTATAGAACATTGAGAACCGCCTGAATAGTGATGTATATATAAATATTCTGGAAAACGTAATGCTTCCTTCAGTAACCGTACTTTTTCCTGACAGAAATTTCGCGCTTTTACAAGACAATTGCCCTGTTCACAATTCAAGAAGGACCAGACAGTGGCTAAATAGAAACAACATTTCAGTGCTGGATTTTCCTCGTTATAGTGGAGATCTGAACATCATTGAGAATGTTTGGGGGCTGATGGTGCGGAATATAGTAAATCAAGAACAACTATCTGAAGTAGTACAAGCAGCATGGGAAAACATACCTGAAGAGTTTCTTATAAATTTGGTGCGTTCTATGCCACAAAGAATTGCAGCAGTATTAAATGCACGAGGTGAAAATATAAAATATTAACAAAAATTAGATGAATATCATAGTATAATAAAATCTGTTAAATTCATTTACTTCAAATGTGTTATTTTGTTTGTAATTAACTAAGTGCATTTGTTAATTAGAAAAGTGGAGCACGGAATTACACTGACAGAAAAATAGGAATGAATATCATTCACAATTTACGGTCAGTGCTTCATTTTTTGCGTTAACAAACGCATATACCATATGTCAATTTGACGGTTCCACTTATTGACAACTTCACTTTGTAGTTGTCACTCAGGCACGATTTGCAATAACAAAAAAAAGTGGACGTTTTTTTTGTCGCCTACTGTATGTAATATACTATTATTTCATCAATGAATGAGTAATGTCATTAGCTGTCAAAATATCGTAACATTTGTCATTTTTTTAAGTTGGAATACCTTATATATCATTGCTTATAATAAATAACGTCACCCATTTATTAAAGGCCTAAAAGGATAGTATAATTTTAGTCAAAGAGTTTGTCGAAAACCAGGATCCCGTTCTAGAACATTTGCCCAACCTTGTATATTCTTTTAATTCATCCAGTATAATAGGTACAATTTACATATCCCAAAATCATGTTTTGAGAAGTCCGAAATAGACAACTATGTACATATGTACTTACATTATTTAGTAACTCGTTCGAAAAGCAGCAAGATTCTTTTCCATACAATAACAAGTTGCTTGGGTTAACTGCAGACTTCAAATAAGCGGTAATAACCGGATAATCGAAAAAATATCGGGTATTGCGATAACCGATTAAGTACTTTTGTCAATCTCTAGCGAGCAATTGTTCTGATTTATCGACTAGCAGATATCTAAACCTCTGCGTGAATGGTGTCGTGCCTTGCACCTGTGTGGAAGTCTTAACAGTAAGAAATATGATTAACAAATTTCTAATATGTGCTTTCTATATGTAATAGCTATACCACAGAATTGTTTGTCAAGCTACGTTATAGTAATTATTATCATTATTAATTATTACGCTTATTAAGTGGTTATGTATCTATAATATGTACTTATATTTTATATGTATGTACTATCGAGGGCAAAGATAGCGATTCAAACTGCAATAAAACGCTTCTATTGTAGGCTTTCCTTCCTGAATCGTTATTCAGGTAAATGTAACTGGGCAACTGTAATGAGCCGTATACCCGCAGGTCAAAGGGTAACAGGCATTTAAATGAATTTAAACAAAGCGAATTATGAACCGAAAATATCTTGAGAAACGTGTGAGTGTTAAGAATTTCTTCTATAAATTTTATTCTGCTTTCATTGAACGGAATTTGACAAATTTGGTCTTATTAGAAAGAATTTTCCTTCGCCTATCTTTGGTGATTCAAATTGCTTAATATTATTTTATCCTTCACCGCTAGAGAGCGTTAAGAAAATTTAAATATGTAAATTTTGTGGTTTTCGAAAAGAACAGTGCATGGAAGGTTATATTTATGCTCAAATTATAAAATAATGGATTGAAAGCTTAGGATGTTAGTAAAGAGCACAACGGTATGATTGAAATAAACAATGCAGCAATAATAACCAAAAAGGAAACAGCATAATAAAGCCAATATCACTGGCAAGTTTCGTTGTGCAACAATTTTAGATCGATTATAATAACCATCGCTTTCTGTTTGGAACAACTATTCAAGCGGATTAAATTTACAAAATTAACGATTTCCTTAATTACGCGTTAATTATAGCTCAATCAACTCGTATTGTTGCTTTCAGTGTATCAAGCACCTTTCATCACTTCAAAGCAATGATCTGTTGTGATTACCTTTCCAATACAATATTCTTAAAGTATCCCAGAATCAGCCGCTAAGGTTTCAAGCTTCTAGGGCGTTATAATCTCCCTTTGCGAGATTATAGCTTTGCAATCGAAAAGCAGATGCTTAATAGTCTCAGCTGTTGCAGTAGACGTGATCAAGATTAATCTGACTTCGCAATGTCAGAAGGCCTTTTCCAAGGTAATGGATGATAGCTACCTCCTTTTAGTATTTGAGTGCCTGAGGAGCCGTATTAGGGTATTTTGGTTTTTGTTGTCAGCTGCCCAACTCTAGTATGATAGTGGTTGACCGAGCAAAAAAGGTACGTGATGATGGTCATTTTATTCGGCTAAACTGGTATGTACGATTATGTACGACCGAAATATTTAAACAAGCTAAATGACATTAATTTGTACAATAAACTGGTAAACATTGTTCTGAGCACTGCTCTTTATAATACTTTTATTCCAGTTTTCGTAAGAAGTTATAACTTGAAGATGGTCGAAAAAAATGTGAAGTAATTTATTCTTGTTTGGTTTGGGTTAAACCCATGATGTCATTATTGTGATATATTGTAGTATTATGTAAGAACAATATAAATAAATATATATGTCATAGGTGGGTTGGTATTGTTATGAGTGTTAACAATACTTCTTCGAAGGTTACTTTTTATATGCAGATAAAGTTACTAAGTAAACAATTAAATATCACATATATTTTTATTAAATGGTTCAATTAATGACTAATGGTTCCGCATTGCTTGCATACATTTGCTGACCTACATATTACGCTCATAAGCTTGTGGGTGATAATATTGTAAATTCGTGATTTAGACTTTATATTCATAGCCGTGCATCAGTGATTTTTGATTGATTAAAAATGAACATATCGGGCAAATTCTCGAGTGCTCGGATAGAATACAATAGTCCCGTGGGCGTTTCGCAATTTTGGTTGCATGCATGTTTCTCGATTGTAACTTAATGGGACGTGTTAAAAGGCCGTTTTCTGACAAGACAGTTTATTAATTTCTACGCCTTAAACGATAACCAACAACAAAAGTATTGTTAATAGAAATTTATTCAAATGTATGCAATGTGTAAAAGAAAATAGTTGAACGGTTTTAAGAATTCTTTAACGAATCAAGCCGCAAATGTGAAAGGGACATCGTGTCGTTTCACAGTTATCAAATGGTTAACGCTTACGGTATCTGTAACAGCAATTGTTACATAATACATCGTCTATATTGTCAATACCTATGCAGATTTAATGCATGCCGTTTTGAAATACATTAACGCTTAATTAGTGTAAAGTTGAATTTTTGTATTCAAGTAAACAACTCTTTCAATATCGAAAGTGTTAGTATCGCTTCTCATTATGTCTGGGATTGATTTCTATTAATCAAATATACAACTTCATGAAATACAATATTAGAGATTTTCGTCACTAGAAAAGATAGTTTTAATTAAGTTTTCTGAAGATGATAAATATTGGGTTGTAATATGTTACTAATATATTGACAATTGCTTTCTAAAATTGCTGTAGTAGAACAGTGCCAATATTAAACGTGTAACACATTTATTTAAACTGTATTCTACTTCTACATACAATAGTAGAAGTCACACTAAAAAGGAAACTAATTCTTAAGTTTATACTTATATGTACCTATATTTTTTTAAATCTATGAAACGAATAGACGTGTTGTGTGGTATATTTTACCTTGATTACAGGAAAAGCAGGAATCAGAACTTAATCATTATTAGGTTGTACAGTAGAACCTGTGTTAACGGCAACCTGTATAAAACGGCCAAATTTAACATTGCAAAGATCTACAATATGAGTATTTCCATGTATACAAACCTTGCAATAACGGCCGCGTTTACAAAGACGATCCACAATATTTTATGGCATAAATGCAATAAAACTCAACTAAAAGGCAAAAGTGATATTAAAAGGATGTATGGAAGAAGGTATTAATTTGAATCAGAAACGGAAGTTCCCTAAAACGGGTGGAGTAGCAGTGGATCAAGTTGTGTATAAGTTGTTCTGCATGGCTAGAAACAAAAACATTCCCATATCTGGATCATTGATTAAACAAAAGGTGCTAGAGACAGCAAGAAATTTGAACATCGAAAATGTTGCTGCTTCAAATGATTGGTTGGAATAGCTCTGTCGAATACACAATATCACTATTAAATTAACGGGTCGATGGCCGCAGTGGTTAGGCGGCTGACTATCGTTGTGAGAGGATAATAGGTGCCGGCGTTCAATTCTCTGGAGGGACGGTGACATTTTTTCAGAGAGTTTAATCCCGGCTCGACTTGCCATTCGCTGTTGGGAGCAAAGTGATTAACAGTGCGGCATCATAAAAGGCGATATGATGCTGTCACAAAGCCATTTAAACACAACTTACACACACCAAACTACACCGCAAGAGTTGCAGTGATAGCCAGACAAGTAATACAGCTTACGGAGTCACTGCAACTAAGCACCCACCACACATAAAAAAAAATCAATTTGTCGTGAGTCCGCTGATATAAATTTGACAGATGTAGAAGCATGGAAATCTAAATTGCCATTCATTTTAAAGGAGTATTCCCCGAAGGATATATTTAATGCTGAAATATGGAAGGCGACAAAGAAAACCCTTTAGTCATTGGAAAAAGTAAAAAATCCTCGGTGTTTTAAGGGTAATCATATCAAAAAATCACCTTTAGAGTGGGTACATATGAAAAAGGCTTGGATGTCATCAGATCTTATGACAAAATGGCTGCATTAATTTAGCATGAAAATGAAAAATCAAAATCGAAAGGTGCTTCTATTTCTGGATAATGCAACTTTACATCCTAAGGTTTCGCTAGAAAATGTCAAATTGATTTTTTTTGCCTCCAAATACTATATCGTATTGTCAGTCGTTAGATCAAGGCATAATTCACAATTTTAAGATGATATATCGCAGTTTTTTGAGTTCATTGAGAGTCATTGTGACTGAAGATTCGGAAAAAAAGCATATAGGTATCTAACAAGTGCGCTAATATGGATTGCAGCCGCATGGACATAGCCTTCTCGATCTATAATTACCAACTGGTTTTTCAAAGCTGGATTCGCAGAAATAGTTCAATCTAATGAAGATTTTTGTGAGAAGGACGAAATATCCATTGCTAAGCGATTCCCAAAAATCGGCAGGGCATTTGCAAGTTTACACGACTTTGCTTCAATTGACAATGGTGAAGTTACAGAGAATCCTGATTTTAGCATAGCAGAAATTGCTGAAGCACTATGCAATAATGATGATGATTCTGTAACAACGAGATAGAAGAGTTTGACGATTCAAAATCAGCTTTGTCAAATATGGGCGAAGTGTGCGAAAAATTAAGAGAAATACAGAGTTACTTCCTGTGTAACAATAATAGTGACATGGTTATAGACATTTCAAAATTTTTACACAAATGTGAAAGTGAAATGTATAACCTAAGTTAAAAAATCTAAAACAAATAAAAATTGAAGCATTTATTGTCAAAAAATAAAAGCAGTCTATGTGAAAATATTTACTTAGAATTTGGCGTGAGTAATATCTATCACCTGTCTTTTGCGGCCACCTTTCAATAACGGTCATCAATTTGGATTTATTTAGTGGCCGCTAGTGACAGGTTTTACTGTTGTAGAATTGATGATATGTAGGCACTTATGTAGTGGAAGTAGACGAATTCACTTCACAGAATTTAAACACTGTAAGATGTGCTGATAAGGACGGGTAGTAGTAGCAACAAGTTTAAATTTATAACCTGACATCTTGTCCTTGAAATGCGTTATGTGATTAATGGTCGTGTTCAGTTAACGCATTGGTAAGTTACCGGTAAGTACCGAATAGTGAAGTAGTGAACTGAATATCTAAATTGTAGGTATTATATCATTGGGAGGTAGATATTTCAGTGCAGTACTTCACTATTCGGTACTTACCGCTGACTTACCAATGTGCTAACTGAACACGGCCATTGATATATAGTTTGTTAATATCGGTCACTGATGTAACTATAGAACTATACATAATGACAACTAGAAGTTAAACAATATATCATATGGTTACGTGAAAACTTCTGTTTTTAGTGTACTTTGAATTACATCATTCTACTTTCGAGACAAGAAAGGTGTGGTATCAAGGGGTGATATCTTTTAATAAAAGTTGTTGTACGATATTTAACGCTGTCATCGTCATGACTGGAAATTTCATCGAAAAGAGTGCGCTATTCAAATCCTTTGTTTATATAGACTTGTATTATGTTGATTTTGGTTATCTTATTATTTTCTGTCATCACACCAAAACATGTGTTGCTAGAAGAACATAACACTTGTTTTGGAATGACAATACTATTAATATGCTAATAATACAGTCTACAATACACGAAAATGTTGATAGATTGAATAGCAGAAAAGTAGGTACTAAGATGCTCACAATATAAACAAATAGTCTATAATGGTATAGCGGACATTTGTACTTGTATCACATTGGGAAATCATTGACCATAGCATAAACAACAGTTAGAAACAGAACCACACTTTAAACATATGCCAAGCATATCCAAGTACTAAATGTGACCAAATTATCAATTCATTGATACTTTTAGCAGACGCATGGGTGTACTGCTCCTATCTCATAACACGGTAAAAGTATTTCATACATAATTTCCAACTTTGATAAACTATTTCATCGAGAATTGAATAAATACGATCTAAGAAGATAGGCAGAGGTACCTACGAAGTCCGTTTATACTAATAATTGCCCTGAATAATGTACCACAAATTTAAAAATATCAAATTTTACGCTATCTTGAGGGAATTATAAATAATTCTACATTATATACTTTTGAAAATGGATTTCGTAGGTACCTCCATTTAACATTAGTGTATATAACAAGCCAAAGATTTATTTCTTTTCATTAATAATAAGGAAGATATTTGTGAACAAAGAAGTAGTAGTTTTAATAAAATCTATATAAAATGTTCTGCACGTCAGCGAACACAATTTTTTTTCGCACGTCCACTTTGAAACACTGTATTTACTATCTCTTTCATAAGTTTCGTCTCGCAGTCGACGATTAGATTCCAGTAGAGCAGCAGTACACCCTTAACACTGATCCGCGAACAAAACCGGTTTTGTTCAACCAAATCATGTTCTATTTAAAAAATTTAAAATTGTGATTCATCCCCACTACAACAAGATTTGTGATCACGATTTGTAATCCCCTTTCCCCTGTGGAACATATTTTTCGGTTCAGTATGTTTAAAACGAACATAACCTCACTTCTAACTACGCATTATGTGATGGTTATGTGTGGTGTAAACAAACCCCTTCTTCTTTTGTGCGTTCTTTTCGCAATGCTAGTTGCTGGACATGTTCCTAATAAACATTTGATCACGCTTTGCAAATCATGATCCAGAAATTTTACAAATAGAAAGCAGCTTTATTTAGCATTAATTTACGCGACTGAATTACAACCGCACTTACAAAATTAACCCATTTGCTATACAAAAAGGGAAATAAATTACTCGTTGATAAAAAAATAACTAAAATTACAACGATTACGAGTGACACTCATTTGATACTAATATTATAGTAACAATCTAGTTTTCCCACGACTTGGGCTACTACAATATTACCGTACAAGAACGTTACGAACTTCAGTCACAAATTGTTGCTTGTGTTTACATATAGTGGACATCTACCCTCCATCTCTATTAGTGTCCTATTCAGATCAGTGTTAATTTCAAAGTATGTACCTACTTGCAGTTCCATTGGGTCTAGAACCTGGTCTCACAAAGCATTGTTGTTTCCTTTGTGAATGGAACAGTCGCGTGAGACAGATTTGTTATAGTCGTAGGCAATGATTAATCAGGATAGCGTACACTTCTGGAAAAGAAATATGGACCACAATTTGTTGTTGGAGTCGCATGAAATGAAATTGCCATTACACATAAAATTAGACCTGATAAAAAATTTCGCAATTTCAAAGCAATGGACAAAGAAGAAAAATAGGATTCCAGATTCATATGCTGCAATAAGATCGAGAATTCGAAAGAATCGTAATTGTATGAGGGAATTTTTAGTAAACGGCTTAGCAATTACTAAGCATTAAGCTGTGGGCAGAGATTTAGCAAGGCACTTCCACCATCAAAAAGCGAAAAATTGATTTTTAGTAGATTCATGTTTTATTGGCCTATAAAAGTGGCAAATATCATCTCATAAAAGGAAAGGATTTATGATCATACTAACTAGCAAATTCTTTCTATTGAAATTTAACAATAAACTACTGGCACTCTTTGTATGTTAATATCCTTTACCTTCCTTTGTATAAATAATAATATTAATAATTAACTGGAAAATTGAAAAAGAAACAATTTATTCTTTAGCTCTGTGTGTTTCATTTATAAATACTAAAACAGGTATCGCTATTATCTTATTGTAAAAGGACCTTATTCTTTTATATTGAAAAAATGATTTGCTGCATTTATATTAATACTTTCACCACACTTTCCGTTACATTTTTTTTAGATCTTTAATAATATTACTACTTCGCGGTAATGTATATGAATGTTCTTGCCAAGTATTACAAGTATTTTCTGTATTACTTGTTGCAGGTGTAACGTCCTGTAAGATGGAAACTTTTGATATTTTCAAAGTACTCTCTGCCACAATTGCCAACATTCGCTTAAATGAAATAGTAATTAGTAGAATTAAGGAAGCAATATTTATATTTGTGAAGTAATTATTCTAAAACAAATTTTGCCCATTATTAATTCAATATTAATAGAGTAGACGACTAATCTTTATAGCGAAAAAATTCTAAATATAAATAAATAAATTAATCTAGTTGATAAGACATTTTATTCGAGATTTTAACGTATTCATGTTTTTTTTAATATTTCCTTGAAATTAATTAGTAATTTCTTTGCATTTATATACTTATGTTAATATACAAGTGTCTCTAAAGGAAATAATTGAATGATGATAAATGTGGAGATAAATGTTGGCCATATAGTTGATCCCATTGTCTACACACACTGTCTACACAAGTGACGAAAAAACGAAAAATTTTCAAATCGATTTTTCTAGAAAATTTTTTTCTGAAAAATTAATAATCTAGTGTCACAAATGCTTAAAAGTTAAAGACAAGAAAGTTATGCATTAAAATAACCGTTAACCTACCCAAAAACGGACGCTTATGACCGGTACCTACTAGAAATTCGCAATTGATGAAATCGATTCATCTCTGGAGTATAAATAAGCATACCAGTTTTTGTTTTTCTAAACAGAAGCGTTCTAGAGATATTAAAAAAAACTAATTACAAGGCGCCATCTTCAAAGAGGTCTAGCTTCCTTAGGAAGCATTTTCGGACTAGGGTGAATTGGGTTAAATTGTCTTAAAATTATCTGAGGAATCTCCGGTCTTCGTTTGTCAGGAGAGTTTCTGGACACCCTGTATATTTAGCTTGTTGAAAAGTACCAAACAATTTAATATATAAAATAAGTATTTTGACATCTTTTTGTTTACCATTGTTTTCCTTCTGCATGAAGACGTGTTATGGTAGCATGTCGACAAAGAAGTCCGCAAATTGGTCGAAAGTTAACTTACCTTTTCTTGGAGTTTCCTCTGCATTCCCACAGTTGCTACAGGACAGAGAGTCTGCTAGGTCCATGGAATCTATTCAATGTGCAATGACCAGATAAGATTCCTGTAAGTGTGTTTCTGCTCATAAAAACTACGCTGCAACACCTAACAAACATGTGTCTGACGCTGGCAAGTCTATTCTAGTAGGAACGATACCTAGCAGCGAGCTCAAATCTGAAAAATTTTAATGCTGCCCTGACAAGTGCCACAGGTCGATTTTGGACTTGTAAATAGTCTTTCGCTGGTAGCTCTTGCTAATATGTCAGATACTTGATTGACTCTTGTTATTACTATATAATTCCATCAATTGTTTGAGCTTCCTATGGCACCCCAGTACCATTGCGATTCCAACTTGATACCCTGTAGTAACCTAAGCGCAACTTGCCAGTCAGATAAGATTTCGACCGATCTATCTTCATGCTGGCGCTTCGGCATGCCCTCTGCACAAGTGTGATGATTTCTTCAACCTATAAAATGGAAGATGAGCCTCCTAAGCTGATTTCTACGACATGTAGACTGTCCAGCACTTCAGATTTCAATGCTAGCGCCTTTCAGTCTTTTCGAGACATCGACAAATCAGCGGAAGAATCGTCGTCTTGTTAAAGTTAAAGATGCCGGTATGGTCAATTCTATAGGTCTCGAGGGTTGCTTCTGATCACGATATCAACTGCAGCGGAGGAAGGCCAAGAATGGTTATGTATATAAAATTAATATAATTATACAAGCTTAGTTATTAATGCAAAAAAGTTTAGTAAATAAAGAATAAAGACAGATTCTGACAAATGAATATGTTAATTTTAAGTTTTACTCGGAGATATGATCTTATCTACAGAACAATATCTCTTTGCGTTTCCAGTATTTATGTGATCGATATCTTACGCTTGCACGAAAACAAACGAACTAATTAAATCTTAACACATCAGTCTAATAAATCAATCGTTAGTCGATAAAAACGAAAAGAACAGAAGACGTTTACTTTGCATATTTCGAATGAAAGTAAAATCTCCATTCAAAGTCTAACAGATTATTACGTAACGTAAATATTTCCGGAATAATATTATGTAATTGTCAAAATTCTCGTCTTCAGTTCACGTATAACAGGTGTGTACATATGTGTACTGATATAAAATAGGCGTCGATCTACGTAAGATGTAAGTGTTAGGAGAGAGTAGAATAAAAGTAAGCAAATGAATTAGTAATATGTTTTTCTGCCACTAATTACAGACGTGTTTTCATCAAATTAAGACTAGAAAAAAATCCGGAATCTGGGGAACTGTACAAGTTTTAATAAGCCTTCCGGACATATTTAAAGAAAGGCAAGACGTACGATTATAGCCTACATAAGTGTAGTATGACAGAATTGATACGTGATGTCAGGTGCAAGAAAGATTAAATTAAATAATTAACAGCTGAGAATGTACTTTTTTGTAATGTAAAATATTTGGAAATTTTTGTTCATAGTAGAAATTTGGAGCACTACAAAAATATATTCTGCTCGTGTATAACAAACTTCAACTATTAAAATAATAAATCTGCTGAGAAATCTTTAAATTACGATTGAAATTCTTGAATCTGCTGTCAATAGTTAAAAATGATTATTGAAGATAATTGTTGAAATTGTTGAAACATTGCCGAATTTTTAAATGTTTCTTAATTGACTCATTGATAGTAGGCCAACGATCACACAATGTTCTTATGGTTGTGTGTTAACAAAATATCGAGCATATGATTTTTCTCTACTCGAGTTCAGTCTTGTCTTAATCAGCATATGGAAATTATCATGACTAGAGACCTTGTTCATATAATTTATATTTGAGCAAACTGATGTGTTTGCGAAGTGCTGGGCTCTATTGAAACATTTTTCGGACATAAGTCTAATTTTTTATCTCTCAAGATGAAGTTTTGTATCCTCACTCGATGCCATATATTTGATTTTTGTCTTTTATAGTTTTATGAGTTATGTTTGCTGTCAGAATTTCATGTCGATAATTAAACAACTAAGATGTTTACTGAAGACTATGGAGTTGGTAATATCATCTTGAAATGCTTTTGTATTTCATAATGACGCACTTTTTTCCCTCTTTTAACGTCAGCCATACTGAATACAGACATAAGCTAGACCTAACCTCAGCTGTCACTTAATATACGATTTAAATATATTTAAGAGAAATTTTGCACATGCAACGTTTATATACAATAAAATTAACAAACTTAATTTGTGTTTATATGTATGTAAATGGTCCTATTGCTGGGCAAAAGTGGTAGGATAATACTTATGGTCTTGGGTAGAATCTTGCCGGTGACTTTGTGACAATATGTCGCTAGATCGGTACTCTTGTTGAGTTAGCATCCACTATTAGTACCTACTTACGAGGGTGAATCAAATAGAAACGGTAGGTGATTGTGTAAAATAAATTTATTGATCAATGGTATACACAAACTAAACATTTAACATTTTTTAATGTTGTCACCTCCGAGTTCTAAACAGTTTTGCCACCGCTTTGGAAGCTTGAATATTCTATCTTCATAAAAAGTTGGAGGGGGAGTTGTCAGCCAATTGCGCACATACTCCTCTACTTCTTCATTACTTTCAAATCTATTGCTTCCAAGTGATTCTTTCAAGGGCGCAAACAAAAAATAATCACAGGGTGACAAGTCAGAGCTATAAGGAGGGTGCCCGAGGGTTTCCCAGCTCATTTCTTCCAATTTATCCCTTGTCAAAACTGTGGTGTGTGGCCTGGCGTTGTCATGAAGGATGATGACGTCTTGAATGGGCATACCTCGTCGTTTGCTACGATAAGCGATTTTTGTCGACTGTAACAACTCAGAATAGTAAGTCGCATTCACTGTTCGTTGATCGTGAAGAAAATCAATGAGTAAAACTCCCCTTGAGTCAAAGAAAACAGTTGCAATCACTTTTCCGGCTGAGAGACGAGTTTTCGCTTTGACTGGGCAGCCTTCACTCTTTCTTCACCACTCCTTACTCGCCACTTTGGATTCGGGAGTGTAATGGTGGACCCACGTCTCATCACAAGTGACAATACGCCTCAAAAAAAAAGCTCCCCTTCTTGTTGAAATCGATGCAGATGTCGTTCACAGATCTCCGACCTGACCTGTTTTTGATTTTCGGTCAACAACTTTGGGACCCAGCGAGCACTAATTTTTCTGAAGCCAAGTTGAGCAGTAATGATGGATTAAACACTCCCATAGTTGATACCCACTTTTGATGAGATTTGTTCAATAGTTAACCGGCGATCACCTTCAATAAGCTCTCTAACAGCACGAATGTTGTCATTTGTGATCCCTGAATTCTCTGATCCACGTATACACTCGGTTTTGAGACATTGTAGCATCCCCAAACTGTGCCTTCAAATGAGTGAAAATTTCCGATGGTTTAACGCCTTAATTGGTTAAAAAGTTTATGATGATACGTTGTGCAACAGACAAAGGTACCTCGCGCTCAGTCATGGCTGTACTGCGGACTGAGTGACCTTGAGGCTATCGATGCCATTTTGAAAATATGTCCAAAAATGTTAGCGGAAAAGTTTGAATTTCATCTCAAGCATCTAGGCTAGATATATTCGAAATGTACATCAAGTATAAGTAATTACATATAAAAATAGGTTTTAAACAAGAATCAAACAACAATTTTTTTAGTTACTAGAAATGACTATAATATTTAATTATGCTTTACTATAATTAGAATAGTTGCCAACATACATAAACCAAGTAGGTAAAACGTACACATCACAAAATCACTAAACTCACAAGAACTAACCTCGAAACACTTTCAAACAAACAATAAACATGTAAACAACATTCGAGGAATATTTGGACATATTTTAGAAATGGCGTCTGCCAGTCATGCCATCAATTTTAAGGCTTTTGTCCTTTCTGCTTATTCTGTGGCAGCTGCTACCCAAACCGGTTGCGCCCCTCCTCCAAACAACACTCGAGCATCGAATCCTCTAGATCGGAATGACGTGCTAAGCTAAATAGTAAAAATATCGTTGATATTTGATTCTCGCTCGAAATTAATCAACCGATAGAAATACCTTTTTGCACACACTTTAAGCAGCAAGAAATGCACTGGATAGTTTCAATAAGCAATACAGCTTTGGAAGTCGCCGTAGCTTCACTAACAAGATGTTGACTATGATCTCCCACTTCCAAGAAATACTTGATTCTACTTCTGTTTTCACTAAAACATGAACAAGAAATATTTTCAAATAAAGATCCAGATTGTTCATTTTAAAATAATTTGTAGGTTTAGATGTTTTGGTGCCTGTATCAGTTTGGAGTCAATGTATTATTAGTAATTGAGAAAACTCAATAACATGGTCTTTTGTTTGACGTACGATCATAATAAATCCACCCTCTATTCTAATACAATGCATTTGTATACACGTAGGTTCAGCTCGCTTTGCACCATAAGAAGTTACAATATACGTATTGAACGCAGTGCGATGTGGCAACGCGCTAGTCATGTGTCACAAGTTCGATGGCCGACTCGCACAGAACGAATATGCCAACGACTGCATCTTCGCTCGGTTTAAATTCAACTGAATTGTGGATGCGTGTGTCTCGCTAGACACAAGCTATAACGCGAAGAGAGAGATACGCTGTTGCAATTCATACTGCCTATGGTGCATTGTGAGCTGAACCTACGTGTATAAAGTAAAACAATATCGCGGCATGGACTATATTTATTCAAAGTAGATAACTTGTTTGTATTATCTTGTAATTTAAATTAGGTTAATAAAATAGTTTGAACAAACCATCCAACGTAGTATTCATACATAGATATACATATGTCTACATTTTGTAGATAGGAAGACATTATTGTAGTATACGGACTACGTATTGATCATACAGTAGTGCTGCTACATAATTTTTTTTTATATTTATTACACGATCTTTTGAGGAAAAAAATTTTGATAGTATACTGTTAAACATATTCGTTACTATATTAAATTATTCAACAGGCATGAAACTATTACATAAATTGTCAACAGCCAGGATTACTATTTTTAAGATGTATTGTATATTGTTATATTATATTTGTTGCATAACCTTGCTAAAGTGTTGTATTGTGGTTACTCTATATAGAATATTGGCGACAACGTCTATTCATTCCATTACAATTACAAATTGAATCTGTTTATTGACATAACGTTTAGTTGTACACGAATAAAGTACAAATAAGTGTGCCATTGACAAAATTACTCTAGAATTTACCAATTTTGACCTACTTTGTAATTCTTTTTGTTTTTTGAGTAAGTTATTAGTATAATTTATAAACTCGCAACGCTACATTCAGTATACTGAAATTGGTTAAATACTATTAAATAAATTACCGATTGTTTGATTTGTACACTCTATGTAAGATACTCGTGTCCTATGAGGCCATTATTCTTCTTATATTTATAAAGTAACCTTGTGAAGCAATTAAAGTGACATGAATTCAGGTTAGCTTGCACCAATTAGACGTATAGGTACTTATGTGTGCATCTCTATATGTGATGAAACTAATCTAATTATTGTAATGTGATAATACGATATCTGCAGATTTCTACATTATTTGTAGTTGTGAATTAAATTACAATACAGAAGCATATCTCTTCATGTTTATCTATTTATATTTATCTCGGCGTAAGTTTTGAATATTTCATCATACTTTTCTATTTATAAGTTATAATATCTGTAGGCTTGTATTTCCAATTACACTTCTACAATGACTTCGGTAATTGTTATTTATTCTATCGGGGTCAATATCACAAGCGCCGACTGACAATGTGTAATTGTTTTATGCAAAGTGTGTGGATATAGCTCTTACGTACTTGTAGATTATTATTTAAATTCTTGATACATGATATAATTTTCTGAAAAGAGTGGCAGAAATTCGTGGCTACCGCCCGTAAGCGGCAGAGAGTTGTTTGCATCAATTTGCGACGTTACGAACATGCGCCATTCTAATTCGGAGTACGTATTTTTCATAAAACAAGAAACTACAATGACTACTTGTATTATTCATAATTGCCTTCGTGCTTATTAGAATCAGAGAAAATAATAGGTATGATACATAATCATTTAAACAACCAATACCTAATTATGGATTTTAAAAGTGAAACTATATTCCGGCAATCAGAATGAAACACTTGTTTTGAATGGTGTTATTCAAGTTTTTTAAAGATAATAAACGATACTTTAACATATAGTTTATTTCATATAAACACTTTAACATAATACTTAACACGATATTTAGTGAATACAATTACATACATTGTCATATTGAATAACAGAATGGCACCGACACTCCATCTTGCAATACATTGACCGTTGCCCGAATTGAAAGTGACCAACTATAGAAAGCAACAGTAATTTTGCTCATGAGAATGTCATTGACATTGTTCGTAGCACGCAGAAAGAAGAAATGATTATTCTATGAAAAAACATACGCAGCTTATTATTGGTATAATTAGAAATAATTTTTAGAAAATCGCGAGAAATATAGTAAGAAGTACTCCTACGAATACGAATTAGAAATCCATCGGTAGTTTATTCAAAAAGAAATCTGAAAAACTTTACTATACAATTCGTTATTTTAAAATAGTTTAGCAGCAATTATTATATAACAGACAACTAACAGCATTTAAATTAAGTATGAAGCAGAACAAATACTAACAATACGAAATTATTTTAAAAATGAATTCGTTTAGGTAAAACTAAGAAATTTAGTAACTTACAACGGAATTCTAGCAATCTATAACTTACCTACATTTTCACACAGAAATTTGGAAAACATTTCGATCTATATATTATACATAAATATTAAATGTTATCTTTTACCTTGACTTTTTCTTTAATGGAACAAACAAAGTGAATTAACCTGGATATCTTTTAGTAAATGGATCAATAAATTTAGGTTGGCGACAATTTTTATGTGTTTTCGCTACCTACATGTTCTTATATTTTTTACGATTGTATTGAAAGAAAATGGAACCGTTAATTAGTCAGACTTAAGGTTTAACTATATAAGACCTATTGCAAAGGTGTATATACGTTCCCAAAGTATGTCAGAGAGTGTTTAACAATTAAATACATACATACGTCCGATATGGGTTTATTCATCATCATAACCTATTTGTTTATTTTATTCTTGTTTCAACCTAGATACAGGATATAGGATATGTTTGTATTAAAAATTAATGATTATTAATCATTCATGGGGTACAAATTCAAACATTTCTCACGCCTTTATGATATTCACTCACTTTTGAGAAATAATATTACTTGCTGGTTTCCATAGGGATAAATGCGTGAGAAAATTGAGTTTTACTGTGTGATTTGTTCAATATATTACGTCAAACATTATCTTAAATTAAGGATAATATAGTTAGATTTAAAACTAAAATGGGAAAGTTGCCGCAGGTATACAATTAGTTTTATGAATAATGAAGATTGCAGGCAAATTGCTACCGCACAAGTAAGTTGTAAGTATGACCACCAACCAAATTCTCAAATTGTTTTTGGGTGCTACTACTCGGCATTAATGTAATTACGATGGCTATTTTGTTCTTTGCCAATATCCAGGTACAATTGCATTATATTTATAATTCCTCTAACCAAATTTATCTTCGGATTCTGTTCTATCGTCAGTAAGCGGTAACTACAACATACATATGTAGTTTGTAACTATGCATGCTACCATCACTTGCATGATTTTATGGTCTACTAAATATATGTACTTGCTCTTTTGACGACTACTCTTTTATACTGTAACATTTATAAATCATAATAAATTTGGCGAACTTCCTTAACTCATTTTCTCATCATTATTAATACAAACGTTTGGATTCTTCTTGGTACTTGATGATTGCATTTTCATATAAGCTGTCTACTACCATTATAAGATCATAGTCCATTTCCTGGAACTTCACAGCATTTTCTAGTAAACATTTTTCTGTTGCCTTTACTGTAAATGTGTGCTCTTGAACTATTCAGACTGGTTTGAATCAGCTCTCTCAGTTCATATATTTAAAGCGCATCAAAGTAATATTTCCCTATAATGCACAGGCCCGATTAGCATTTTTAGTAGATGGAATCGTAAACCTGTAAAGAGTTTTGCTAAAATTGTTGCCAAGTATATTTTATCCAGTAATGATTACCACCGAGGATTAAGTTTTGGTGACTGCTACGTTTCTATTATGTTAACGAATCTCATGCAGATACGTTTCCAGCATGTTACATATGTGGGAAATAATAATGGGGAATAATTTTACTTATTGCACTTGCAGTTTCTCTTGAGTTTTCTCTATCTGTTACCGATATACTGTAGTGACTAATAACCAAACAGAGATTAATCTGGAAAGAGATGTCGAATAACATTTCTAGAAGATTGCATTCTGTTTTCTTTATCTAATTATTTTTGTTGCTGCATGCTTTTTAGTTATTCTCATTATAATTGTGTAATTCTACCATGGTTGTTCCATTTATTTACATATATTCTAATAATTATAAAATCGGTTATATTATTTGCTTTATTTGCCTATTGATTTTAACTGTCTATTATATCGTTATTTCATTATTTTCTTCCTAATTCCTCACCCTTCTATGTTTTAACACAACTAGCTCAGGTGATGCTATATTAGATGTTGATACACTTGTGCTTATATTATTTAATGGGAGCGATCTTCTGTTCTAGTGGAGTATATTTTTATCAACTATAAGGAAGTACTTAAATTATAGAAATCAGTAATTTCGTTGAAATGTTACTAACAGAATGAAATTTTGATTTAATTCTTGCATTTGAAGGTATATTATTTTTTTAAATTAAATACACAGTATTCATCTTATTTCAGCTACATGCACGTTTGTTTGAAATTTATGTCGCATGAAGTAAGCAGATTACTTCTGTTGCCAAATGATTATTAACCGGCATTAATATAGATAAAACGTGCATATAAACAATAATATTTATTTGTATTTATAACGTCACTTCTCAAAATAGTTATTATTAATAACTATTGAATTCCGATCGACCTACAATTTGCTGTTGGGAGCAAACTGATCAACAGCGCGGCCACAGTAAAAGTATTTCCAGTAGCGACACTTAGAAAATGATCTTGCCCGCATGCGCCATTGCTCTTATGAGAAGTGTCGCTACTGCTTATACTTATACTGTGGCGCGGCATTATAAGAGGCGGTATAATGCTGTCACAAGGCCATTTGAACACAATTATACACACACACACAAATTACACCGCGAGAGTTGCATGATAGTCATCAGCTTACGAAGTCACTGTAACTAAGTACCCACATAAAAAAACGGTTTTCGAATTTCAGGTTATGTAAAATGTTAAATAGTTTATGCTTGAATCGGGCTGCTAATTATTATTATAATATATAGGCAAGGAAGAAAAACTAGGCAAACCATAATCAATATTTAATGGTTTTGACTAGGAATGTATGTACTATTGATTTCATAATGATTTGGGACAGTAAAACTGACAAAAAGTAGTTTTTTTTAATAGTGTAAATGTGACTTTATATGACAAATGTTTGATAATGTCAAATACTATGTAAATATACATACCTTCAAAGAATACTTTTTTAAGTGAAGTATAGATGTCGCCAATAGTAGAACGTTAAGGATGCATATGACCAGACAAATATTGGCTGTCGATTGTGGCTGTCAATTAATTCCAAATTGACGAGACATCTGACAGGTGTCATAGAAGCAATAATTTGTCTGGTCCGCTGCTTGTTTACGAACGTCCCTTGCCTCTCTACTTTAAAACTCCCCGTTCTGAATATACTGTGGCGCGTTCTCTGTTTCAGTAATGGAACTAACACAAATTTTGACCATATTAATACTAGTATTATATTTGAAAATGTCAATGCGATAAGTCAAAATTGTATTATTAGTGACTTCAGTGCAATATACAATGGGAAATGCATATTGTCCTAGATCATTATGAAATCGATAGTACATACAATCGAATACAGAAAAAATGAAGACGTCATATTTTGTTTGTTGTACTTTGAGATTCTAATACTTATGTAAAAGCAACAGTTTCAGTAGATAGTTACTACACTTAGGTTATGCACAAGATATAGAGTAATACACTATATAATTAGTAATTACCTAGTACATCGGATGTTTCTAGGAGGTGGCTCGCTCCTATAATTTCTAAAATATTTGAGGGTTTTAATTTACATTTCTTGACTTAGTCGATGCATTCTTATCACTTCCGCTTTTACTGGAAATGCCATTGCCACCTCCCAGAAACATCCGGTATACTCCTACTATTTTTTAAAATTGCAGCACAAAAAGGGATTTACGAGCAATTCACCCAGTACTCATTTTAATTGGACCTTTTAACTATATCAGAACAAATTATGTGCCAAATAGATGATATAAATTGAAAATTGTTGTTGTAATAAAACGCTTAGTTCTTTCACATATATTTTTATTTGTAAACGTTGTTTATTTTAAAAAGTTTTAGTTGAATACGGATGAATAAATAATACATGTCAGAATGGCAAAAGTTGAGTTCAATAAAAGGTTGTTTGATTATGGTATTTTATTATTTTCTACTTAGGTAGCTGCGCTCGCTTTTTGCCATGTGACGATTTTTGAAAGTGAGATTTCAATTTATCAGAATATGCGGTCGGAGTAGTAGATTACAGATCGTGAAGGATCTGGTAACACCTGACACATGACATAAATTAAGCTACTCAACAAGATTAACTGTAGGTGGTTATTCTTTCTTACTGATCGTTTCAGGAAATATTACATTATTTATTGCCGATATTGCACTACATATAACAGAAACGCATTACGGACAATATCGTATTTTTATGATCACCTGTTTGCCTTGTGCAGAATTACTTTCATTATTCGTATTCCCTTTTCTAAAAAGTATTGTGTTCTGGCACTTGGTCTTGTTACAAACCGTTATCACCTAGATATTTTTAACATTTCTTGTATCATCAATCTTTCTTTATCACAACTTCAATACAATATTGCATCTATTGATTTCGCAATTTAATGTTCGTAAATATAACAAACATTGGCTAAAATTTGGATTTAGTGCAAAAGCTTGCGTAAAATATTAAAGGTTCGTTTATGGTTTCTAATAATTTATAGCAAAAATGTAGAAATAAAAACGATGTACGCGTATCTGTAACAAGTCAATCGAATCGCCTTAAGCTGAACCAGATTTTTCTGATTAATATCTATCGATGTTCTATTTTCGTTAGTTTATGCTAATTTCATACATAATCAAAGAGTTATGAAGGACGTTCGCAGGCTTTTGTGGACATTAAACGAATAAAAGAATGACGAAACAAAATTCTTGTATTTATATTCTTGCTTCATTTTTTTCCTAATAAAATACAGCCGACCCTTGTTAGCATAGTAAATGAGCTATAGAGGATCTTCGTCAGAGAAGCAAATATTTGCTGTGAATATAATCTTGTTACAAAAAAAACCATAGGTAATCACGTTCTGGAGTCATCATTAAAGTCTTTATTGCCTACTACATTATTATGCCTAAAGTCAGCCTAGTCGTTTTAGAATAAAAATACGTGAGTAAATTTGTAAAACCTTGACTTCGAATGTAAAGCATATATACACATAAATTGCTAAGATTTTTATCGATAACAATACAACTTTTAGAAAGCGTTATGTAACTATGTTTGAATTCGTATATATTACGGAAAATAAAAGAGCAATGTACAAATACAGATACACATAAAGATGTGTGAATGGCGCGTGCTGATTGTGAACATGTGAGACATCTCTCCCATTAGTAAAAAGAATGTCGTATGACTGTGTCAGCTTGCTTGTCTTGTTACATCATTCAGAATCACTTTCGAAATCTCTAGTTCAGTACGGTCATTCTTTGATGACGACCTAACCAAATATGTTGCAAGCTACATATTTGTGTAAATATTGGAAATTTAGTGTGCGGTTATTACTTAATTTATGAAAATGTTTGGTCATGGTTTTCATATGGAAAACCTTCAATCGTCAATTATTTAAAAAATCATAATTTATTCGTTCTTCAGAATCTACCAGATCGGTAAATTATTAGTCAATTAGCAAACACGTGTGTAACCTTCAAAACCAAAATGTATCTAATTATTTTAATTTAAATCATAGATGTTATATTTAATGATAGTGTTAAGAAGAAAGACATAAGTAAATTTCAATGAAAGAAAAATAATGGTGTTATTATTAGTATGAATTGTATAAACGGAGCAATAACCATGAATTTGAATTTACGCAATAAGTTAGTTACCCGAATGATACATACATATCCGGTATACGTCATCTCCGGTTTGTCTTTCGGGTTGCCTTTGTCTTTTAGGCAACCCGAAAGACAAACTGGAGATGTCATGTCCCGAGTAACCAAACGTTTTGGTGTTGGTGTTACCGATGTTTAAATTTGTAACTTGTAATAATGATTGTAGAGACAAATCGTTATATACTTTAATGTAGCTCATAACCAGCCAAGTTTAAATATAAAAAAGAACGTAGTGTGTACCGTTTAGTCAAATACAAATTATTAGTAAAGGAACGTTTTTGTTTTTTGTGTTTCGTAGTATGCAAAGTTACATTAACTTTTTCCATTTCACTGTCTCTCTTTACAGTGCTTCCATAAAGTACCGCATAAATTCATTATTAGCTAAATAAACACTAATATTAGAAATTCCAAACGAAACAGTTCGATTTTTTTTCCATTTTAATTTACTGTTTTTTCAAATTATAATCTAATTTTTGATACAGGGTGATCCACCTTCCGGATTTTCCTTGATGAGCTGATTCCAAAAATGTCAGAAACATGAAAGCACATTTCTGTATTATTAACGCTTTAAAAGAAGGTACGTTTACGCAAAAATTATCTAAGCATTTATCCTATCATATTTTGTAACTTTTTTTTGCAAAATGCCTTTATACGAAAGTGAGAGGATTGAAATATTAATGATGATTGGCATTGGCGACAGGATGCGGACTCAACAAAAGGTGTGCAGATTATTTCATGAAATGCACCCAGATCGTGAACCTATTTCAGAATCTACGGTAAGCAGAATAGAGAGAAAATACATAGAATTAGGACATGTGAGGGATGCACCAAACCAAGGTAGACCAAAAATTAATAAAAATATTCAACAAGACATAATTTTTTCGGTAGTAGGAAATCCACACTGTACCGTGCGAGGATTATCTAGGGATTTTGATATTGGGAAGTCTGCAGTATCAAACATTTTTAAAAAGGTGAAATACCATCCTTATAAACTACGACTTATCGATGAATTAGCTGAAGATGACTTTGACCGATATTTTCGGACGAGGCAACGTTTTATTTGAACGGGTATGTTAACCGACAAAACACCCGTTATTGTTCTGATGAAAATCTACACTGGATGCAAGAATGCCATACGCAAAGGCCACAAAAAATCAACCTATGGGCTGGTATTGTGAGAAATACAATTATTGGTCCATATTTTTTTGACGAAAATTAACAGCAGCATTATATCTGGATTTTATACAAAATAAATTAATTCCAGATCTGATCCAACTTTTTCCTGATATTCAAATACCCACTAATTTCGACCGCAGAATCTGGTTTCAACAGTAGATACGAAGAAGGGGAACAGTGGCATGGCCCGCTAGATCACCTGATCTGAGCCCATTAGACTTCTTTTATGGGGTTATTTAAAATCTAGTCTACACTAACAGATCCGGAAATGTCCGTCAGCTAAAAGACCGAATAAGGGAAGAAATGCAGAACATAACATCTGCTATGCTACAGAATGTTAGAGAAAAATATAATCCTCGGTTCTACCATTGTCCAGCGGCCAATGGAGAACAATTTGTAATTTAAATTTTTTTGTGTTTATTTTTGGTAGTGTATCATAATAATATTGCATAACTACGTAATTTCGTTTAATTTGTTTACTGCATTCAGTAACGTAATACCTTTCCATAAACAATTATCATAAACAATTTTTGTATTTTTGCCCACCCTGTATCAATCTGAAGCAACGTGTTATACATTTTTGGAATCAGCTCATCAAGGGAAATCCGGAAATTGAAAAAAAGGGGTTTTCTACTTTAAAAAATGGCGATGACGTCATCACCCGAAGGTGGATCACCCTGTATATTAGATTATAACTTGATAAAACAGTAAATTAAAATAAAAAATCGACCTGTTTCGGGAATAATATCTAATCTAATATTAGTGTTTATTTAGCTAATGCACTGGAACCTCGTCTATATCCGCGATCGGGAAACGTAAACATACACTTAGATCCGCTCGAGAGGGGTCCTCACTCTTATCCCGTTAGCGGAGAGGAAAGGCCGTGCTACGCGCTGATTGGCTCATGTGAATACGTGCACTATCGGGTGGTGGATGACGAGCGGATATAAATGAGCGCTATAGTGCGGATATGAATGAGGGTGAATATTACTGAGCACGGGGATAAGCGAGGTTCCAGTGTAATGAATTTATGCGTTACTTTATGGACGTACTGTATATTAAAACAAATAAAATTCCCATGGTGGAATGGTCTGGTCACATAATAACTGTGTCACATATTACATAACAATAAAATAAACACATTATAACTGAGAGTTGTCTTTTACTTTGGAACCACCATTGGAACAAAGTGTATTAGAACAAGCACAATGTACCAACAATATCAATTGGTTCTGAGTTGATGTAGCAGTTTCATTGTTTTAGATTCACATTTTTCTTATTCGGTCTTTCCCATTTTTCCAATAATAGCTTTAATGTCTTCAGTTTCATTTCAAGTTTTATGTGCAAGCTTTATCGAAAAATACTTGTCGTGCATATTTTGAAAAATTGTGATTGTAACCAATACATATGTAGTTTATTGACGGAAGTTGCAAGTATTTTAAATCTGTGTATACATAAAAGCAAAATGCTTATGACATGCAGGTATTAACCATGTTTGCAACGCTATAATAAAAACTTTAATAACATATTGGGCAAGAATGTATTTGACATATAGTCTTTGGAATTTGCTCGTGAGATGTCGCTGATGCGCACTGTTGCTTTGCAGTACAGCAAAAAGACAATAAGTTAATCGTTGCTCTATTGACTACGCTCTACTGCTAGTAGAGTCCTCTACATACATACTATTAGATGGTTTAAATCGGCCTTTGAGCGTGATGAATTTTTTTATGTATTGTCAGGTATTGCTTTATTCTTAAACGAAAAACATTATATAAGGCGGGATATCTTTTGATTAAAGGGTACAGGCCCTTTGTGAGTTTTCCATTTGATGTCTTTGAACTACTGAATATACGACTGTTTCAGAATATATTGATAGTTTGGTGAAATATAATGTAGAATATTTAGAAAGGGTAGTCGACAATATCTAGTTCATTTTACAGGTGAAAAGAAAAATCTAATATTCTTATTCTTCCATTTGAGAATATCGATTATATCAATTAGATATCTAATTAATTTTAAGAGTGATTTCGCCATTTCTTATATTTACTGCAGCGCTTTAAAAGTAGGCGGCATATATTCAAAGGTGTGAATAATGAATAATTTACCAATATAAACGTATGAGTCTTCTGCCATAAATCATAAAGCGTTTACAGTAATTAACTTACGCAAATATGTGTGTTCATTTACTTGCAAAAGCCACTTAGGAATCAAGTAGCTCATAATAATTTAATTTTATAATTATGTACTAAGTATAGTACATAATTAGGCAAAGCGTTAAGCTATGCAAGCTAACATTAAATATCTGAGTTTATTATATATTTAAAGACGAAGATGTATCCAATAATATGCAAAATGAATACATGGAACATGTGTTGTCATATTTGATAATAAAATGATGGTCTAAACAACTTTGATGGGATAAAGAATCAATTGAATACGATGTAAGATACGTAGGTACTAGAAGAACAAAAACTAAGGAAAACATAGGAAGTCGAGGAACAAGTCTTAGTAGAATGAAGAGACAAGATATCAATGACTGTTGTTGAAGTAGAGATATCACCAAACAAGTACATTAAAAAATTTTATACATTGGTTTAGTAAGCTTACCTATGCATTTATCGGTAACAAATATCTACGCAAACATGAGAGTTTTAGTTGAAGATGAAAACCCTTTTTTGAAAACTACATATAAGGTAAGAAGAGACGAGTATATCAATTTATGCTAAAAAATAAAATATCGCTTCTCCAGTACCGTCTTTCATTCATAGCTGGGTAGATAACATAAAAATGCGCCCTCGTATGTAGCAAATATAAAGGTCAAAGGGGTTTACATTTTACCTATTACAAAAAACCTAAATTAAAATGTTATGAGTGAACTAACATCCTAAATTATATTTTACTAGTATTTAATTAGTAGGTTCATGCGATGATGATACATGCCGATTGTATAAATGTTATATAATAAAAATAGAACAACATATTTAGTATTACACACAACCACTCCTTACAATTCTAAAAAAGCTCGATTCGTCGATAAACTACAATAAATTTGAAGGATAATGATAGGTTACGTACATATGCGTGAATTCAGATCACCAAAGATGATGTACGAGTATTTTGCTATGATCCCACAAGAACATGTGGTATCTTCCATAATTTAAATTGCACTGAAAAGTCAAGGATGCATATATTGATTCGTAAAGGTTTCTTTACATAATGTAATATAGCAAAAAGTTGCCTTTACAGTTTAACTTTTTTAACTTTACAGAGAAAATATTAAATGTTTATTGTAGAAATCAGTATAAACCGTTAATTTAAATTAGCATAAAAAGAAGTTATAAAGACGTTTAGTTTATTGACAACTGAATATAATTTATTTATTTAGAAGTAGAAATTAACATTTAATGTTATGCTTGTAGACAATGCTACATAATTCATCTGACGTCTACTGGTTAAATGGCTGTGTATAAGCAGTAGCACATCAAAAGCACATCAAAAATTAACTGATGCTAAAAACAATACTAATGATATTCAAGTTATGCAATGTGCAATTAACAGATATTATTATCAAACCTATAGAGATTTCCTAAAGGATTACTTATTTGCGAAATGCTTTCGTAAACGACAGGAAACATTTATGATGATCGTAAAAAGGAATTTAATTTTCTGGAACGTTTTAATTGTTTAACTTCAATGTTACCTGATATCGAAGGTTTCCACGGTCCGGGTCTCTGTTATGAGGGCTTCCGAGTTTTGATCGCCTCATACTAAGGTAAATATATACAATACAATTAAACTCGACGGTTCGCCACTAATGTAAGTGGCGTCTTTAGGAGCAAAACTAGGTGAGAGTGTCAGAACGTCACGGTAGCTCAACAACGTGTAGGCTAGAGGCTAGAGGCGAAAACTTTCTGACAGATGCAAAAAACTGGACGAGGGTCGCCAAAAGGTCACGGGTGATGTGTATAACGGTATTCAAGCCTATTGTTTCCTAAAATTTTTCTAGAACGTATCGAGATGTTACTTTTAATTTCTCTAGCTGCTTTCTGCCCTCTGCAGGAATGTTATACTTCTGGGGTATATTTCGATACAGTGGTGTTTAAAGAGTTGAATACATTTCAAAATTGTAGATAGTGTCGGTTTTACTTTTTGTAATTCATTTTTTAGTACGCCATGAAGTTGTATTTCCTGTCCCATTCGAGTGTTTGTCTGTCTTCAGCAATGTTAAACGATTCGATTAGTGATTTAATAGTATCTCTTTCATTTATCAATAAATTTTAGCATTTTGGCTTCCCCTGTAAGTAACTGACTTTATTGAAAAAAGGAAAGATAGGTCATAGTATGCCAAGTAATTATCATACGTATGGTATAGTTTTGTTTAGTAGAAAGTTTATTCTCTTGTTCGAAATATTTCGCTTTTTTTATGCGTGTGAAAGAAATTGTGGATTAACTTATCACATCGTAATATATAATTGTTCCATTCAAAAGATCAGCAATAGTAGCAAAACTTTTAAGAATCAGTAAGAGAATTTATGCTTTGCTCATGAATAAATTTGTATAAATTGTTTTTTTTACCTTTTATTTAAATAATACAGATAACAATATTTCTGTCCCTTACTTATTTATTTAGATACACAAAAACTTACAATTACAAAATTAATTGTTTTGTTTTGTAACTGTCCCCACTAAGGTAGAAAAAATGAAAATGGCACTTAGCAGACTACAAAACAATGGAAAACGTCAAAAAATACGAAAAAACGCCGAGACACGTCATTTTTTGTTAGAAGGGGGAAACTTTTTCATTAATAAGGCAAAAATCAGGTTTTGCCTTCCCCTACGCACTGCCCCTCCCTCCCCTCCTCCCCCCTTCTCTCACTGCATCCACCGCTCCTCAGTATCGAACATTAAAATGTCAAATGGCACTACGTCATATTATTACTTTTTTCGATTCTACATACTATTTGCAACAACTTTCATGTAGGACAGCCTATACCTATCCTCTAATGTTTCAAGTGCTATTTTCTATTTCATCCGCAAAAAATCTAGGCTGTATAAAGAAAGATGGCAAGTAAAACTATATGTTGATTTTTTATTTAACACAGGGATCAAACAATGTATGTAGATATGACACTTAGGCCCGGTTTTTCAATCGGCGGTTAATTGTTACTGTTAACTAGCTGGCAGTTAAGCTTAACTTCAAGTTAAATTGCTAGCTTAGATTATATGTAGTTTGACCTGCAGTTGGTTTAAAACGTGATATCGATAAACACTTTAGCCAGCAGTTTGGGTTTACCTGTCAGTTAAAATTGTTAACCAGCGATTGAAAAACCGTACCAACTACAGTTAACCTTGAGTTCAACTGAAGTGTTGATGTAACAGAATGACAGAGACAGACATAATGGGGAGCCTAGGGAGGGCAAGACATGATTTTGCCTTAATGGTGAAAAACTTTCCCCCTTCAAACAAAAATTGACGTGTCTCGGAGTTTATTCGTATTTATTGAAGTTTTCGACTTATTTAAGGTGGATCGTTTTCATTGGAATACATTGTATAAGAATTATTCATACATACAATTGGAATAATATGCAGAATAAAACATAATATTTCATTCAACATCTGCGATGTAAGAACAACGGGATCTCACGTTATCTAATAACGAATATATAACGAATAACATAAATATTATACAGTGACATTTTAAACGGTAATTTGCATAGTAGATTTCAATAAATATCTAAAAGATCGAGAAAATCTACTTGCGAAATTTTACTGTAACAAACCATACGTGATATACATATAAAATATATTTGAAGTTTGCATTTTAGAGATGGGTCTAATTTTAATATTTTCATTTTTGAATTAGCAAAGTTGATATTTTTTACCACATATTACAGCACTAACTTTTAATTTTTTACATAATTTTAATTTATATTACAACTAGATAGATGCTTCACAAATGAGTTGCAGTAATTGATTCTTTTAATAAATACTTACTAAAATACATTATAATTATGTAAATGAATCGCTGCAGGACGAGATATGTTTCAAGAATGGATAGGTTACTACCGCTTACATACCATACAAATCTATTACCCTACAAGCAATATGGAGTTTGTATAATTATTATTGATGATTTTTAATTCAAATACAGTAATTTTCGTATCACATTATTAAATAACTTGTTACGATGGAATGAGTTTGTAACAAATAGATGCATATCGATTAAATTTCAATTTACTAGACATTTATACTGTTTCCTAATAGATTTTATACGTAAAGACAAGCATTAACAATTTCTTCAGCGCGAGAACAACACCACGTTTTCTCTTCTTTGGTTAATAAACTAAAATTATACCCTAAAACCTATTACTGCGATTGTGTGTATGAGAAAAACCTACTAGATTAGAAAAGATCATCCATTCCTGGATAGAAAAATGTGAAACATGACGCACAAGAATTAATGAAGAATTTCATCAGAGTCATGAGCACGGGGAACACTCTCATCAAGATATTTCAGCTGTGCAAAAGAGATTATACTGGCTGCTAGTCTTCTTCTTACTTTCTAGGACGATCAAAATGTTTGCATAAGCATATATTTCTTTTTAAGACAAAGAAAAGTTTCTTGTCTATTCCTGAGCGTAATTATTATCATCTAAATTGACTGAATGCTGGTTTTTTAAACAATTCTTAAATTGCATACATTCACATGCTAAAGCAATAGTTTCCAAACTATGCCCACCATCGATAAATCATGAATAAATCGACTTTAATTGTAATTAATAGATTACATTTATATTAAAAACTTACGATACATATGTGTGACATAATGAAATTAAACATTATAACAATGATTAATGAGAGTTATGTAGGTGTAATTTTCCATTCATAGTTATTTGCAGTTGTGGATTGAATTTATTTGTGAAAATTATCGGCAAAGTCTTTAAATGTTAACTGAGTTCAATTACTAACTTGTATCTCTGAATATTTTTTTTATATAAAGGGTCTTTCACGTTAGATAGAAGGTTTAGGGAATCTACTGTTAGTACAATTCTGAAAGTTTGCATACAAGTTAACATATTTGCAACCAACTCTGACTTATTATTTTGTATTAGGGTATCCCAATACAAAATAATTGCTGGAAGATTTATTTAGATAATTGAGATAACAGAAACTCAACATGTTGTTTGGGCCGTAAATTATAAACCTACATTTGGTACCAATGTTTTCGCAATGATGAAAAATAATCGATTATATTATAAATTATATGATGAAAACTTGACAAGCAATCGCTATTTAGACATATTGAGACACCGTTTCAACATTTTCGGATGAGATGCGGCTCATTGAACACAAGGATTGCTGGTAACAACTAGATGGTGCCCCTACACTAGTTGCAACTAACATAGATATTTGAAGATCGATAGATAGGAAGGAACGGAGCCTCGAAATGGTCGCCTAGGTCTTCTGTATTTTTTTATCTGGGATTATTTAAAGGAAATGCAATAATAATGTAATAACAATGTAATAACAGTACCATATTATGAATAAGGTGTTAATAATAAAATTATAGCAAATACTAATCAAGTATTTGATCTCAGAATGGCCAACATATCATGCGTCTGCGTTTTTTTTTATTTTATGCAAAATCACATAAGTGTCACCCATTGGACAACTTTTAGGGAAATACTTTGTTTTTACAGCAAACTGTATTAGACTGTAAATAGAATTGTACTAACAGTAGATTCCATAAACCTTCTAACTAAGGAGTTTCGTGAAAGACCATGTAGTTCATTTTCAAAAATGTCTGTCACATAGGCAAGTATTTCCAAGTACGAAAACTAAAACACGAATAAATTTATGCTGTTTAAACTATGTGAGTGAAAAAAATTATTCTATAATTCCGGTAACGATGCAAATCAACCATTTTTGGTGTAGTTCTGCACAAAAAATTTCTATATTTTCCTTAATACTCAAAATTTATTTTGAAAACACCCAAAGCTTCAACTGGTTAAAGGGAATGTATTATAATGCATAAACCATTTTTTCAAATTGGTATTGAAACAAATAATTACTTATCAAAGGGAATTGTAAAAAGTTGTTCATAAGTTTAGTTAAATAAATCTGCAGGGTGCCCGGATTTCTCTTCTAACTTTTGATATACGCACAAAATATATCATACTTTTCAAAATTATCCATTATCCATTGTAAATTGAACTTAATAACGTTGACGCTCCTGACAGGTTAGTATGATGACAACCGGGCTCTGTTTTCACAGATAACGCGATAAACAAGTAGTTGCAATTTCTGCCCATAATCAAAATAAGCTTTATTTTTTAAATTTTGAGGAAATTTTCATATCATGCGATACATGACTGTATTCAGAAAAAAATCCTCTCTTAAAAGAACTACAAAAATTGCATGGCTCCAATTTAAGGTTAGGTGATATTACTAAAAGTTTTCACAAAAGCAATTTGTTTTATTAAGCGTCAATAAAAGTATTTACATTACAATGTCAATTACTTCAAACCGCATCTTAATATCTTAAGTAACAAGAAAGTTACGGCAAATAAAAGAAATTAGAAGATTTCAGTTTCTCTTCTGTATTAAACAAATGAGTAACAGTAACAAATAAAATTTGAAAATTGATTCTTAGTGAGCTTTTGAATCTACACCTCTTTGGTTATTTAACCGTCTCTCTATGTCTTCAAATACAGAAGTTACCCATATTGTCCCTACGAAATCCGGGCACCTTGTATATAAAATGATAACTTCCATAGTCACTCATTGTTTTGTAACTTAGCCCAACAAAATTTCGATTATTGCTTTAAACTCAAAAACCTCATTAGAATTTTCCGCAGCTCATTTTGTGTACGGCAGTCTTTTGCTCTGCAGTCATTATATCCAATCCTTTGAATATTCTCGTAGAATTGACAATGATTGAGCGTATGGGATCTGATATTGTTAACAGCTGACATAACTGGCTTTAAAACTCTGGCATATCGAAGTATTTTGTGCACAAAGACTAAATGAATGATGCGATGTATAATTGATGGTTTTAAACCATCCTCATATTCTATATTCTACGAATTTTTATACACGGATTTTCGATCATTATTAGTGGCACATTGCAAGTTTTTCAATTGAAACTTGTTTTTCTGAACAGCATTTTTAACACAACAAACAAAATTAGAATGCTAGTATGAGTGATAGTAATGGAAATTCTATTAGAACTATCTCGCAAAAAAGATGTAATCACGCAAGCTGTAAAACCGCTAAGCACATATAGGGAATTTTATTGAATATAAAAAAAGTTGTTGTCACGAAAAGTAAAGAAGTACTTATTAAAATTTAAGCAAAAGTCAAACGAATATGAAAGTCAGATTATTAATTTATTTCTATCATTATTCAATAAAATATATAATTGTAAGCATGTATATAATCTATACACAAAATGTAAATTTTATATCAATAATGTCATTACTACTAACATTTACTTATTTGTCTTTTATAAAAAAGCCATTAAGTTGTTAAAATCTGATGAAATTATATAGGTGCAAAAAACAAATATAACTGTTTTTAGCATGTGAACGCATATAACGTTTTTAAATTAAAATATTCAAGTACTTTTTTCAATTTCGACATTTTTACACCATTAAATTTAATGAATTTATATATTAGTAAAACTCATTTCATTTAGGACGTTCGAAAATATGTTTACAGAAATTCCAATAAAATTCCACAGGATGGCCTTGAAGTTGATAAAACTCTATCACTAAACCAGTAACAATTAAAAAAAGTGCTTAAAGGTTCAATCAAGGCGATTTTAAATACCAGATTATCAAAACAATCGACAGGTAAACAAACAGGTAAAAGTATAAGTGGCAGAATATCCAAAATAAATAATTTTAGGTTTTCATTCGCAGGTAGAAATACGAGTACAATAAGAAAGTCATATAAAACAATAGGGACACTCACCGGTATCTTTCAGTCCATTTTTGTACAGGTTACTGGATGAGGTGTAACAATGACACAACAAAATATAAACAATGAAACCCGGAGATGCTATTCTCATTTTTCCGAATATGCGATGGTGTTTACCGTGTTGGAGACACGTCGGAAGTTTATATTATTGTATGTTATATTTATCTTTTAAGAAATCCGCACGTGCGATTTATCTAATGACAACAACCGTACTGAAGTGGCGTAAAACTCGTTCTTGAAACAAATACCGGTGCTTCAGTTTCTATGAAAGTGCGAAGCCCGCGAACCATTGGTAGGCAGTATAGTACCATAATATACATAGCATAAGGTATTATTGGTATAAGAGTCTTGGAAAGTAGTTTTAACCGTAGTGTCGTTTCCACAACTTTCATTTAATTGATATTCGTCCATCCAGTTAAGTGGGTTATGCATACGTCAATCGTTTTATTAAATTACCGATTTTGTATCTGCGGCTAGTCATGCCTTAATGGACATTATAATGGATTCAAAGAAAGACGAATTAGCTAATCTCTTCGATTAGTATTTTTCGATCATTACCGCGGCAATCTCGTTTGTTTTGCGGCCATTGTCAATTGTGTCTATATGAGACTGAAACCTGAAGTGACTGGCCATTTAAAAACATCACTTATTACTGACAAATCGGTTTTAAAAGATTATTACGTTGCCTACCTAGATATTCCGTGAGAACTTATTAACATTTTACCGCTCCATATAGTAGATACTTTATTTGTGCTCGGTTCAAGAACATAGATTATTTAGGGTATAACAATTTTGCAAATGAAAAAGAATAAAGAATATGAATAGACTTAAGAACTGCAGTTTGAGTTCTCAAGTATAGATGAGGACTCAAACTGTAGCACTCATACTGTGAAATGATCTATAAAGTCAATGTCTTACAATCCCATTCTATTAGCAATTACATCACCTAGTAATTGTAATTAGTATCTACAGACAATAAAAATATTGTCATCCGGTTGAAATGAAAGGTTCTGTTCTGTTTCTAATTTACGTTTATTATAAATCAAATTTATACCTTATACGTGACAAATGTTTATACTTCTGTACATAATTAAATTACAACTCAAATTATAAAGCGAGTGAAGTGAACGGATTCTAGAATGATCGTTCACAGCTATATTCGTGTACTGTTGGCACTGATACTTATTAGAAGAATGTAACATTAAATTACTGCTCGTGTTTCGCGATTGTAATATCATATACGCATTTGGAACGAAAAATGTGTATAAAATGCAATACGCATAAGCAAGGTGCATTTATGTATTTTTTTTACAATTAGTGGAATATAAAAGAATGTCAAAAGAGGTAGAGCAGGAGAAAAAAGTATCCGGACAATGCGCGCAAGAAGGAGGCTTCTTACTCAAACCCTACGGGAACTTTATTGTCCTAGAGTGCATACAAATAATGTCTGTGCCACAGACAGTCTATGTAGGTATACTAAGTCAATAAAGTACCCGTGCATTTTGAGTGAAGGGCGTCTTTCTTACATGCACTGGCAGGAAACTTTTTTCTCCTGCTGTACCTGCGGTGTACCGTTTGGAAATTTTAACGGAGAAGACAAAAGAAGAAATATTGCTATTTATACATATGTGTTATTGAGCGTGAAGCTCCAAGTATAATACCTTGTTTAGATTTATAGCTTCTTTAAATATTGTACTCTTTGACTCCTAATATTGGTTTTGAATATATTTCGAACTATTCTAAGTTATTTAAGTTATTGCCAACCCTTAAGATAGTTTCATCATTTTACTATCGTTTTATTGTCAAGGATATGGTAGGATAACAATTGTTGAGCGGCTTGATCAGATATCGTCCAAATGTAATCATCTAGGAGCGCATTAATTGTGTAAAAATATAGCCCAGTGAACCCTCCCTCTACATCATTATTAAAATAGAAGTGTCTTTAACTCTAAAATATCAATTATTCCGAAAGCCATCGCTTCAATTTAACTTAAAATAGTTGTTAGTTTGCTTCCTATTATTAAATTTTCGTAGGAACAAATCGAAATCAAGACATTTAGTTATTTTCCATTCAAAAGCCAAATAAATTAAATTGGCCATCCGGGATTAATAATAATAATAATAATAATAAAATTTATTTTCAATGATCCAACAACATACATTATAAGTAATGAGAAGCTGGGGCACGAAAACAAGTCAGAAAAAGGGACGAAAATTATTAAACGTTAAACATTACACATCTTATTATAATACTCATCTAAATTATATGGCTCTGCATCACATAGCCATTTATATAGTCTTTGTTTCATGATATCATAGCTGACAACAGAAGTTATTTGTAAAGGTAAACTATTAAATAATTTTAAACACGAGTAGTAAACTCCCCTTTGATAAGATGTAAGTTTATGACGTGGAAGTAGAAACTTTTGTCCATGCCTTGTAGGGTAGAGCCCTGTTTTTAAGCTACTTTCAAAAAAGCTATGATGCTTCCATGTAAATTTTATGCACTCGTAAATATAAAGTGCTGTGATAGTTAATAGACTTTCCCTTCTGAAAATTCCCCTACAACTATCTCTACTTTTCATTTTATAGATTATCCGAATTGCCTGTTTTTGACTTCGAAAGATAAGTTTTAAATTTCTAGTGTGTCCCCTCCAGAATATAATGCCATATAGACTGTAAAAGTTAGAAAAATAGAACAATTTAGATAATTCGCTGGTAGCATTTTTGGAGAGGACTCTTAATCCGTAGTTTATTTTACTAAGGTTTTTGCTCAAGTTAACCGCATGCTGTGAGAATATCATATTGCTATCAATTGTTACACCTAGAAATGATGTACAGTCAACTATATCATATTTTTTGTTATCTAGCATTACGTATTCCGGTGCTTCAATTGGAGAACTTCTAAACAATATACATTTAGTTTTATTTACGTTAAGTAATAAGTTATTCTCAGAAAGCCATTTTTGTACTTGTTGCATCGCAACCTCGCTATATGAAGCAATATCCGCGAAAGTATTCCCTTTAATAAGTAACGTTGTATCGTCTGCGTAATTTATCGTAAGGCAATTTTTATTAGTGATATTTAAATCATTGATGAATATAATGAATAATAAAGGACCTAAAATACTACCTTGTGGGATACCCATTAATATATTTAACTTTTCAGATCTAATATTTTCCCCTGAGATTGGATCCCTTATACATACAAATTGCTTACGATCTGTCAAGTATGACCTTATCCATGATAAAGCCCTATCACGAATTCCATAGCGATGTAGTTTTTTGAGTAAGATCGAATGATCTATCGTGTCAAACGCTTTGGATAAATCAAGAAATATTCCAAAGGCAATGCCATCGGTATCTATAGCCGACAACAGGTGTTGCATATATTGGAATATTGCCGTTGAGTTGTTTTGAATAGTTTATGGTTTACAAAGAAGTTATAAATACGCAGATAAACAATTTTTTCAAAAATTTTCGAAAAGGAGGCCAATAAAGATATCGGTCTGTAATTTTCCACTAAATTAGGATCTCCTTTTTTAAATAATGGCTTTACTGCAGCATGCTTTAATTTATCAGGGAATACTCCCTTCTCTAAGAAAGCATTTATTATATGGCAGAGTGGTTCTAGTATGATATCGGCAGTTTTTTTTACAATAGCAGTAGGAACCTCATCATACCCAGCACTATGTTTGTTCCTAATGCCCGCAATCACCATTTTTAATTCATTTAAGGTAACCTTATCAAATATTTGGATTGACTTAGAATTATGTAATATATTGCAAACGTACTCTTGTTTTTTGGTACTATGCTGCGCTAAAGCATTGGATGCTGATTCAATGAAGCAATGATTAAGTTCAGTGGGATTGATTCATAGAGTACCGTTGTGGTCGGTTTATTGCTGTTAATGTTGAAAAAGATGATTCAATAACTGAAGTGCTACATCCAAGTGTATAAACAGATGCAAAAAGCGCGTAATTTTGGGCAGGGCTCAATTTTTTTTTTACCAGGGCTTAGCCCTGGTCAGCCCCGATTTAGCTACGGCCCTGTTGTGCCATTTAAAATATGGCTTAACACTACTTAACCTAACCTATATATTCTAGAAGCTCTACAAAAAGAGGCAAAATGATTAATCAAACCAACTGACAGTATGTCTGTCAAACTCAGTCATAAACGACCGTTTAGGGAGCTATTTTTAAACTGAAAGGGATGGAGCTATGGTAAACCAAAATGTAAAAATAGATTACTTGTCTATGCTTATACTCAATGATTTCTAAAGCAGAGCCACACGCCATATATGTAGATCTCTGTCTCCGAGAATGCCTGAGCACATCTTTACGCATAATCGAGGTTCTCTAAAAACATCGATTTCATGTAGCTTTAAGTTTAAACTGGTCTAGAAATGTCAAGGCGCAATTATTCAACTAGCCACAGATAACAGCGTATCCACAATATGGGACATTAATAGAACATTCCTATGTTAAAGAAGATGCATTTCGTTAAATCTAAAAAAAACATTGGGAGGTAAAGGAAAAAGTCTTCATCTGAACAACAACACTTGACCTTAGAAAGTCAAAGTTAAGGACACTTACGGTCCTTCTAACTGGTCATTGTCCTCTCAGATATGACCATAAAAAAATGGACAAAGCAATCTTGACACACATTGATGTTGCGAATTTAGTACTGAGACCGCTAAGCATTTACTTTTTAACTGCAAAGCACTAGTCTGACTAAAGTTTTAACATCTAGAGAAGGTGATCATAACAGCAGAAGAGATCAGAGTCATGCCTCCTAAATCAATCTTAGGATTAGTCAAGGCTACAGGATGAATGAGTACTAATGCAAGTGAACAACGACCCTTCCACAATAAATTAATACAATAAAAATGTTTTGAAACAAAAAAAAATCGTTCATATTTTCATCATAAAATTTTTTACAAAGACGAGGAACTGTCTTATTATCAAGTAATATATTGATCAAAATAACTTGGGCGAGGTCATGAATCTATCACCCCATGGAGTGTTCCGAATAAAAATTGCCAATTGTCACCGGAAGGCAGTTTGCCGCTTCCATACTTTCGTGGAATAAGAAACTATATTGTCACCACCTGCAAGTGCAGGAGTTATTCTGTTGTTGAATACATATCTGACTTCCATACTTTAACAATTTTCTTTAGAGAAGTTATTTCAGTGTGTGATGATAGGTATGTACTATCAGGTACTAGATTTTGAACACTGTGCGCAACAAAGTGGGGGTTTGCAAGTTTAAAGGTTTTTGGTCTGTAAAAAATTTGATTTTGTTTTAGCATAAGTACCGTTAGAAACGCTTAACTTCATACACTAAAGTATTATTGGCTTTCAGCCTTATGCATAGTCGCGACGTTAATAGGGTGTTAGCACGCTATTAGTTAGTGGCTACTAAGACCGCACTAAGATGCTTTTAACTTTTCCTATTCATAGTCGCGTATTTCATTATATTTACTGGGTACTAAATAATAGCACCTTATGGCCATTTGCACCGCATTGTTTAAGCGCAGCTTACCATTAAGCCGGACTTAAATTTAAAAATTTGTTTGCACCGCTAGTTAAGCTTTCCTTAAATATTGTTAAGCGTAGCTTTACTTAAGCGGTCAATATTCTAGGTTTAACGGTCCCTTAACTTTAAGGAACGTTGTACATTGGTTATGCGCGTGCGCAACATATGGCTGCGTACAATGCATCGCGTTTGTTGACATGTTTTTAACATACGTAAATGCGTATATAAACATAAACAGTATATAACGGTTAATTTTAAAATCCTGCGTTATTGCAAATATGATATTTTTCGGCAAAGATGAGTGCGATGCTTTGTTTGGGGAAGATTTGGACATAATTGATTTTGGTTTCCCCAGAAGAATCTATCATATACATTCATAACCTCAAATACACTGTAAACCGTGAATGGTATCGATGGATCGTTGAAACGACGATGTGTATCGGGTACATGAATCCAATACATCTACCCTATATTTTGAACATTTTTGAACGCGATACAACATGTACCGCTTATTTAAGAACGTCTCAATACATTTACCGGCTAAACCGCTTCAATTTTCGTAAACGCTTATTGGTGTAAATGACAAATGACATTCGATACGACACGATAGCACACGATAAGACACGATTCACATAGGATCTTTAGAGCAAATGTACTCATAAAGGCGATGTTGCCGATTATCACCCCGGTTTAACTAAACCTGTCCCAATATTCGATGGTGCAATTCATTTGAAATTAAACTAAGCTTAATAGTTAAGCCGCCCTCGAGTTAAGCGAAGCTTTAATACAAAACGGTGCAAACGGGCATTAGCAGACAAAAATATATGGCAGCAGTGAAAACGGAGTTCGCAAGCATGCGCCGTTAGCGTAGCATATGACAAATTAGTTATTGGAATTCCGTTAGGAATTTAAAAAACGTCCAATTGATTTTAATGTTTTTGCAAATTTGATTAATTAATTTCGCTATTTTGTTGATTTAAGAAGAAAGTGTATATATAAAGTTTCTTTTAATGAGTACAATTTTGAAAATATGGATGATTTAATTGATGTACAAGCAGAATTGCAAGTTGTGGAAGCACAGGTAATCATCTGAAAGCCTGAAGTGTACATGGAAAGATTGAATCTATTTGTGGTGTATGATAAAGTTCAGTTGAAAACAAAGTATTGCATGAGGAGAGAAGTTGCTCCAAGAATAGTCAATTTAATAGTATCAGCTTTTAACTCGTAATAGTTATGGATTGCCAATAACTCCAGAGATACAAGTTCTTGCAATTATTGGATATTTAGTAAAAGGAGTGGTGATGATATACATACTTAACTTGTTTACATGTAAATGACTTATTACTACTTATTTTTATTACTTATAGCTACTTTTTATCTTATACTGCTAAATATTTACTACTATATTCACCAGGAACCTAGATACATAATATTTGCCAACACCACAGTGTAAATATGTATATATTCAACAGACGACCTTCTACGAACATTTCTCAGGACATCTTACGGGTATTTGGAAACAGCATTAGAAACGTAACAATAAAAAACCATTAAATTTGTGTTTATAATTAACTTTATCTGCACATACCATGCACTTCCATTCCCCTGCTTATTCGCTCCCATGCAGCAATTTTCTACTCATATAAAACAGGTATTTTTTTCTTGTTTTCTGTAATACATAATTCCTGCTTTAGTAAAGTCAGAAAAGTCCTCCTCTCTGAAACATCCCAATTTTGTAAACGTTCACGTTTTTTCCAAAAAAATAGTTTCACTTTTTATTATAATTACTATGTATACAGGATGTCCAGACCATGCGAGGATGGAAGATTACGGCTTTATTATTACAGTTAGAGAAAAGTATTTTAGACAAAAGTTGTAGCCACCTCTAAAATACACATTCTAAAGTTATTTTCAACTATACAGAGTGTTGTGTAAATGAGTGACGATACAAACTTATGTTTTTTTTAATGGAACACTCCATATATTTTAGCATATTTTGAAGGTACTCTTAAAAAGAAAGACATTGATATCAACATGTGTGGGCGTTTCTCTTACCGCTGTCGTTTTATTTGCAATTGTGTGTCTCAACATGTCCAACTTTGTGGAGACACCGAGACGAAACCTGAAAGAAATTTTGAGATCTGTTTAGACAAGAAGTTTTCTACTTTCGTCAAGTTTAATAATCTATAATCACTTTATTTATTTTTAAATGACTGAAATTGCAGCAATAACAAACGCAAAATTAACATTTACGCTGTTTTCTCAAATAGAACACCCTGTTTCTTCTAAAGTAAAGTATTTTTTATAAGCTTTTTAATGATACTATGTTCTCCCTATCTACACTTAGTAGTGTACGCCTTATTAACGGTTATTATTAATAGATTAAAAATTTAAACGAAAAAAGTCGTAGTCACCTGTGAATTTTTAATTAAAATAAAATCTGCATTTTATATATGTCATTAGCTACGTTGCATTTACAAAATAACGCCGATAATTGTATTTACTTTTGCGATGAATTTCACGAAAGAAGAAATGGTAAATATGATTTATGCATTGAGTGAGAGTGAAAGAAACCGTTTATTAGCCAGTAGGATTTACTGTCAACGTTATCCAAATGCAAGACCGCCTAGAATTGAAGCATTTCAAAAATTAAAAGAACGTTTTGAAGCTTCTGGAAATATTGGTTATTCGAAAAAGGAGATTAAGAATCGAAAGGTTACTAGTGAGAAAAATAAATTAAATATTTTGCTATCGTTGGAAGAAAATCATCAAGTAAGTACTCGAAATTTGAATATCTAGACTGGAATAAGCAAGAGTAGTATCAATTGCATCATAAAGAAAAATAAGTACCATCCCTACCATATGTCATTACATCAGGACCTTCGCGGAAATGATTTTGTAAATCGTTTAAGTTTTTGCAACATTATGTTAAACAAAATGAATTTGGACCGGAATTTTCAATCCTCGATTTTATTTAGTGACGAAGCTACTTTCAAAAGTACCGGTTTAGTTAATAGACATAATATGCATTATTATGCAACAGAAAATTCCCATTGGGTCAGACAAATTGACTTTCAACATCAATGGTCAATTAATGTATGGGGTGGCATAATTAATTTACAAGTTGTTGGCCCTTATTTCTTTGAAGGAACGGTAACAGGAGTTAAATACGAAAATTTTTTAAAACATCAGTTACCTAATTTATTGAAAAATCTCGATCTCCATACACGAAGAAGAATGTGGTATCAACATGATGGAGCTCCACCACATTTTCATAGGAAATTTTTTAAATAACTGGGGTGTAGAACGATGGATTGGTCGGGAGGGCTTGGCCTTCAACGTCTTCTGATTTAACTCCTATTGATTTTTTTCTTTGGGGACATGTTAAAGAACAGGTTTATCGAAACATTCCAACCACACCTAATGATATGAAACAGCGTATAAGAGCCATTTTTGAAAGTATTGGACCGCAAACGCTTACTGATGTTAAAAACAATTTTCGCCGCCGCCTCGAATTGTGCATTCAACAAGACGGTGGAATTTTTGAGCATCTGCTATAAATATGTTAACTTTTGCATTTTATTTATTTAAGATTTTGCATTAATCTAATAAATATTATTTTTTGTTTTTGAATATGTTGTAGTAATTTGTTATTATTAATAATTAAGGCTGACAGCAACTTACATAATTTTTTCATTTAAATTTAGAATCTATTAATCATAACAATTAATAAGTTATAAAATACAAAGTGTAGATAGGGAAAACATGGTATCATTAAAAAGCTTATAAAAATACTTTACTTTAGAAGCAACATATACAGGGTGTTCTATTTGAGAAAACAGCGTAAATGTTAATTTTGCGTTTGTTATTGCCGCAATTTCAGTTATATAAAAATAAATAAAATGATTATAGATTATTAAACTTGACGAAAGTGGAAAACTTGTTGTCTAAACAGATCTCAAAAATTCTTTCAGGTTTCGTCTCGGTGTCTCCACAAAGTTGGACATGTTGAGACACACAATTGCAAATAAAACGACAGCGGTAAGAGATACACCTACACATGTTGATATCAATGTTTTTCTTTTTAAGAGTACCATCAAAATATGCTAAAATATACGGGGTGTTCCATTTAAGAAAGCATAAGTTTGTATCGTCACTCATTTACACACCACTCTGTATAGTTGAAAATAATTTTAGAATGTGTATTTTAGGAGTGGCTACAACTTTTGTCTAAAATACTTTTCTCTAACTGTAATAATAAAGCCGTAATCTTCCGTCCTCGCATGGTCTGGACACCCTGTATATTGTCTATTATATCATATACAGTATGCGCGCGCTCGACCTGCTGATAGATGCATTAGCAATGTGTGGGCAACTGTAACTGGGAAGCGCTATGTTATGCTCTGTCTGACACTCTCGGTGTGTTATCAATTTCTTCGCATCACCTTGATAGCTGAGTCTAATGTGCATGTACGCAGGCGCAAGTCTGTTGCTATCTCAAATGCATTCTGTCGTGTTTGAGCACTTCGATCTGTTGATAGGATCTTCAATGTGTTAGAGCAGGCATAGGATTTTAATATGTTAGATAAAGAGATACAATGAATGCATTCGTCCAAGCAACCAGTACCGATATACGTTTTCTGTGTTAACTAAGGGACGTCTCTTCGCTGTTCTTTTTCATCTTACACTAAATGTATCAGCAGCTCGTGCGCGCGCGCCCGGTATACTTACAATTATAAAATCCATTTCAATTTTCTAATACAGGTGTTACTAAACACTTTCCCGTGTTCTGTTTTGTTGATAGTTATGTAGTCTTAAAATGCACTTAAACACGCTATAAGATGCTACTCAGGATTTAGTAGTCTATTAGTCTAAGTTAAAACACTGTTAGTAGACTATGAATACTGGATTTCTTAGTAGAATCTTAAAAGCGTCTTAGTAGCGTGTTAGTAGCCACTAACTCAACTATGCATAAGGCTGAATCTTTTGGCGTGTATTAACTCATGCGATAAGGTGTTTTATTCATAGATGTAAGCAATGTTAAAGAATGGTCAAAGAGATCATATCTCTTCTTCGTATAATCAAATGCAGCTTGACATTCTCTATTCCAAAAGCTTCAGAAAATTATTTAAGAAATACAAAATCGTGTTTATTGACGAAATGGCCCGCTAATCAAGTAACAAAATCAGAAATTTTAGCCTAATTTTTAGTTCAACTATGCGATTTAATACAAGACATTCAGAATTGGAACAGTTTGTTTGTCCAGCCGTGAAACTGATAGTTGACATGTTCCTTTTAATACTAGCCACTTTAAAGTACACAAAATAATATTCTGTCGTATACACACAAAATCAGTTAACAGCAACTTTCAAATACAAAACTCGACATTTCTGACAGAAAAAGCAATATTTTTGCAAGTTTATAGCAGTCATACGCAATGTTTCTGATGTAGATGATAATATTACAAATTACAGAAACTGTATCCTACGTATGTATATGCTACGCATTCAAGGAAAGGAAACCGTCAACCCAATACGAAATTGATAAGTAACTGCATTTGAAAGTAAGGCAGGTGAGGAAACTACGAAAAAAAAAAATTTCTCGTTCGGGTATGCAGTTTCATATGTAACTGGCCTACATTTGTACTCTAATTGTTAACCGCGCAAGAGATTAAAAACACGATCCTAGATGCAATCAGTGTCTCACGCATAAAACGATTTTTGCATATATATAACTTTACCTCGAGTACATAATATCCATAACAAGTGCGTAATCTATATTGACATTGGCAATATTTGTATAATGTATAATCGTAACTGTTTTATATTCTAATAGTTGACAAGCGGTTTTTACATTCCATCGTACTGCACAATATTTTGCAATTATTATCAAAGTTATTGGCTCTTCTTGTCAGTATGGATTGTTATATAATAGTTTTGTACTGCGTTATAATTCCATTTTCACATAACTGATTAATTAATGAGACCATAAACATTCCTTCTTGTCATAATTCATACGATTATTGTTTTATTGAAACAAGTCAGATTTAAATAAAGAAATTAATAAGTATTACTTATAACATGTAAAACAAAATTAAAATTAAATAGCGGTTTATAATTATGTGAAGGTCTAAATTTACATTTAAGTTGCCAAAGTAATTTTTTAAAGTAGAAGTTATCTTCAACTATAACCGAAAATAATAATGCAATACAAATATTTCTAGTTGTTTTGCACTGATAACACTGAGGAACAGAAAAGGAACTGTTTTTTGACTCAGAAACAAAAATATGACTCACCTAAAAAGTAAGAAATAACGATTTTCTGCTATATTTTATTATTTATTATTATTTATTCTTCTTGATGGTTCAACAACAATCGACAAGCATATTAGGATTCAATTTGCTTTGGATCTTTTTTTCCATAGCTGTAATCTTCCTATTCTTATCGCTCGCTTACTTTAGAGGAATCAATAAACAAGCATCATTCTGTTGGGTTATATCCAATACCAAATGTCTTCATAAGAAAAGAACACTACTTACGTATCACTAAGTCAATTTTTTTCAGAAAACTAATGATGATTACGATAAATACATATCTTCACATTATTGTAAGACAATTTTTAGCTAGAAACTTAGCATTTCAGACTGTTAAGTTCAAGTTGCACAGTTGTACTACCAAAATTTATCTCTCTTGCTACAGTACAGTAGTACTTGGTACAGTACTGTAATTTGCTTTTGATTGAATGTATTTCCTTAACGTCTGTTAAGCAAAAATAATGGTCACATTTGTGTTCCCTGCAAAGGGATAGGAAGTGAAATGTGACGTGTGCCATTTTTCTATACAGTGGAAAGTCTAGAATACTAGACCCACCTTACACCCAAAATAAAGTTCATTGGACTTTCTTACTAACAAAGTGAGGGATTTGAGTGTTACCACCATGTATATCATAAAAGTTGATGAGATGAATGAAACAAACTCTAAGCATTTTGTAATTAACCACTAGTAATTGACTCATCAGTAGACCTGCACAACAGCAGAAATGGTACCATTTGAATTAATGCACTTGGTTCCATCATATTTACAATGCTGTACATATATTGCCAATGGATAAATGGATGAAGAAAGGTTTAAAAATATTTCAAAGTATTAAAAAAATTTGTGGGTGATGAAGAACTTTAAATTTGATAAAACGCGAAAGAAGACTGCATGAAGTATAAGTATTCGTATTCGCGAGACGAAAATCACGTTGACCAGTCTAATCGTTCTCTATTACCTGTTCTTAACACACTTAATTTAAAGCTCAAAACATATCTGCATTGTGAGTTTTGATGTAGTCGTAAAATGCATTAATCTGAATTAGTGTTATACGAAACCAGATAACTTTGGATTCAAATAATTTACTATCCAGATTATCTTCAAATTGAATCCAGATCCGAAATCTTGAACTTGAATTCTTTATCCGAAATTTCAAATCCAAAACAACAAATGAAGTAGTTATCAAACAATAGATTTCTTGAACACTTCAAATGTGTATCAGGTGGCCAACTAAGAATGGTGCTCGGCCATATTTCAGGAACGGTTTATAGTACAGCTTCGGGAAACAAATATCCCTGACTAAAGTGGCCCAGAGAAACATATGGAAGTTATTTAGGGAAGTGTAGGATGGCCGGTAGATGGCGTAACTGAACAGCAAAAATTTAAATGCTAGTTTTAGGTATATAAAATTTACCAACTACAATCACAAATATGAAATTTGAATTTTCATTATCTTCTTTATCTTTATATAAAGTGAACATTATTTTTAATCCCAGATAAAATAAAATTATAAAAATTGCCACTTTACAAAAATTGCGTTTTGCAATTTGTTTTTGAAAGTAACAATTTTCTCTAAATAATATTTAATTAAGCAATCTACTACCAAGAAAATGTGTTTGAATCAAAACAAAAATATTCTAGCATTAAAAATATTTGGGTAAAACAGTATATTTTCTTAATTCAAGAACATTTTTCTCTGTGTGTGTACTTTACTAAACTAGAGAGCGTTTCATATTTGTCCAACTGTGTTATAATAAGTTTTAAACAACGTCTCATTTAGTCGTCTGCACTCTAAAAATGTTGTCAGGTTGGACAAGTAAGTTTTTAACTGTATTGGTAAACATTTTGGTTAAAGATACTGTTGAAAATCATTAAATGAGCACAATGTGATCGTGGCGCAACCATCATAAGATTGCAAAGCGATTCTAAAGAACATGAAGCTATTATTCGCAAAAATGTTAAATACATCTACTTCTACCAACTACAATTTTGTTAAATGCTATCTACCACGTAAAAGTTTATTTATCGCTAGTAGAATTATTGCTTACGAATAAATATTCCTCTTAAAACCTGAATCCAATGAAAGCATTTTAGAACTGTTGACTATGACAGTTTATAGTGCCGATAGAAATAGTTGTAAAGCTATTATTTGATTAAGTTTGCAAAGAATCATTTACCATTGTCATTAGAAATGAGATTTCTGTAATGTAAGCGAGTTAAGCAGTAATATCTAAGTAATGCTTTGTTTTGATATTTGGCATTTAATGGTCAGGTTGCCTTCGTGATAAGAATAAGATGTTTCGGTGATAGAGATTAGCAGTAATTTTGTCTTTTGTAGTATGGGTAATTATTCTCAGATACTTTATGATATGTCGTCAGGTTGGTGTTTCACATTTGCTAAAAGAAGAGATATGCAAGTGAATTAGCTGTTGACTAATATGATCATCTTACCCTATAGTACGAAATGTTTGGCCCCTTCATTGTCGAATTCGCACTTTATGTAAGATTTGTGAAGCGAAATGATCTTTAATGTTATTTTAATATTATTTATGATTTAAGGCTCTAGACTCAGTCCACAAATTTTAGCATTTTCAAAAGTTTCAAGTAACTAAACTACCAAGTAATTAACTAACATTATATTTGAATGCGTCCGCCACGCTTTCCACATTATGTTTGTAAATTTGACTAAGGTGCTGTCGGCTTACGGCCAGAAAAAGCTAGAAAATTTCCGATGTAAGGGTTCGGCAGAAATATGATTATGAGCTTATTTTTATCAATAGGGCTATTATTTTAGATTTGTTTTATATACCTGAAATGTTAATCTATGCTTCTATAGTGCTACATTTTTGAAAAAGTCCAATATTGTTTGTAAACAAGGCACTCAAAAATAGGGAATTTTTAAAAGTCTATATTAGTATAAAGAAATTTAATTTAAAAAAAGTGGCTCTATAGAAGCATAGTATTACCCTTTCGAAAGATTTAGCGAAAATCGCATTCAAATATATGGAATAGTTACTTTGTAATCAGTTTTCTACGAAACCCCTGAAAACGCTAAAATTCTTTGACTGAATCTAGAGTCTTAAGGATTATTCATATCAAGAGTAGTATTTTTCTTTAATATACCTATATGTATATTTTGCCATGTGTGTTACTAGTATGTGCAACAAATTTGAGTTTCTATAGAAATAAACTTTAAAAAGGAATACAAAAAAATATATTGATTTATTATAAGTACTTATATATTTTCTTCAGTCGCCCTATAAATGCAAATACCTTCACATCAACATTTTCTGAGACAAGAATCGAATGGATTTTAAGGTTTGTTGGTGTATTTATAATGATATAATATTCGTAATGCCTATGTATACTGAAAATAGGAAGTTCCTTACATGAATTTCAAAGGCTGGTTAATTCAATAATTATGTTACCTGGAAATATTTTATGCTAATAAATTATTCATTATATAACGGTTCGTATGTTTAATTATTAATATAAAAAGGAGAAAGATCTAATGACGACATGTAGTCACTGCTTTTACCTGGTTTTTACAAACTACATATTTAAAAATAAATAAAAAAACAAACAATACTAATTTAATATTTTTATTAAATAAGTACGACCTTGCGAATAGTTTTTATATTACCATGTCCTCATACAAACCTCATGCTACATGTTTACTTATTTGTTATATAATAATCAGTTAAGTAAACTTATTTATTTGTTTTTATTTCCTATGCCAAATGGTTATATAAAATTCACTTCATGTATTTCTTAATTGTGATCATATTTTAATGTAATGTGTATAAATAGGATATTACTGTTTTACTTTACCGCATCCAGGCAAACAACGATACGCAAGTGTCATACTACTACATTTTTAAATAGTTTAGCAGATATTCATTTTTAAAATTACAAATATATTGTGGATGTAGCATATACATGAATTTAATTTTATTTGTTTTAATGTTGTTTATTGTTATATTGATAAACACTACACGTAATGTCATCTGCATCACTCATATGCGGAGGCCTTGTCTCATTATTTAGTATCTTCATCAGTTCTGTTTTATGCAACCCAAGTTACAAGATATATAGTATGTATAATTTGGTATAATGGAGCTACTAGCCCCATCTGTTGAAGAATATGCAAAATATTACCCATAGAGTATAGTTACATAGTTAGAACTGTGTTGGTCAGATGGAGACATAAGTCTAATAAATTCGAACCGGAACTACCAACCTCGTTTCTTTAATGCTTTTAAAATCATAGTAATCCAATTTCATATATATTCGTACTATAAATACAATAATAATAAATTAAACAAAAAAGCGTTGCAAAAGACTAAGTTAAATATGATCAGATCAGGATGACAACGGACAACCATATAAAACATACTTAATTTATTTCTATCCAAAGCTTTTTTTTGTTTAACATTCTTTTTCAATTTCTTGTATTGATATTTTATAGGTTATTTGGCATAAATTTGAATATCTGTCGTTAAATATTCAACATATACTATTCACAATTCTGCATAAAAACTTATTAAGGTATGTATCTTTTACCCAAAATCAGTTGTTTTCGAGTTATTTAATTATTTCCAAAAATAGGGACAACTGCAACGTTGTGTTAAAAATTCTGTATTTCGGGAAGCACTGCAGATGAAGACTTAAAATTTGACATGTTACCTACTAACTGAAATACAGCGGAAATCTAAAAAATCTACGCTTTCAAAATTATGTCTATATATACAGGGCCGTTCAAAATTAGCGTTCATTTGAAGTTCACATCGATGAAATTTACTTTTTTGGCCTTGTGGACAGATATAATTTTGAAGGCGTGTATTTGTTGCGCTGTACTTCAACTAGTAACATATCAAACATAGATTATACATCAATCATACATACATATGTATAAATCGAAATTTAAATCTAAATTATTCATAATAGTAATAGTGAAAACATATTCCAACACTCAAGAAGATCGTAAAACTGTATATTCATAAGCGTGTTAAATTTGATAATAAGTTTTGAAGATGAATGAATAAAAATAACAATCAAATAACCATCAGATGAAGTATAAACCTCTACGCATGTAGGCAACTTTTTATACGACTTGCTGGATTAATGTTGGTTGCCTGTATTTGTTAGTAATTTGATCTATTAAACTTTATTAGTCTCCATTTCTAAGCGGCTATACGTAATATAGAAATATTCTTTGATATAACACGTCATATTAAAATACATATAATTACAATTAAGAAATAAATTACAAAACGCCATCGATAATTATTATAGAACGACATGAAGACCATCATGTGGTGCAACCTAGAGATAACACATTATAATTAAAATCCAGAAAAAAGGATTCACATGGCAACACTAGAAATGCGATAAACTATATTCCCAATTAACATATATATTTTCTAACCTTTATGTACCTATCTGTTAATTCCTGTATATGATAACATTTTCTTGTATATAAATGTACCTAACCACTTTTATCTGATGTAAAATTACATACATCCAACTTTTATAGTTTAGGAGATTTGCAAACTTTAATAAGAAGTTGTATACAGTATAAACCACAGACCTATGGTCGGTGCTTTTTTTAAATCATACACAAAATAAATCTTTGTCGCATCTTTTTAATTAGTACAATCTGGAAACTATAACAGTTAGAGATTTAGTGCTCTATAGAAAACGTCTTACAATTTTTTTCATGCCGTTAAAGCTGGAGAAAAAGAGGGATTGTATTTTTGACTATAAAGCGTGTAGTTGTAGTCCCAATTAATATCTTAACTTTTAGTCATAGTAATTTGATTCATAAACGTCTTAGTAACGTAAATAAAATTAACAAACACCTTATTAATTCAATGAGTAATACGTCTACTTCTGAAGAAACTTTGCTAGAATTTCGTGCGGCCACTGATAACAAAATTTTATCAGTTTTTTTTGTTGCCGTTCCACGCACACATTATAAATGATTATACCACTTCTGCAATATTTCCACTTTCCATTTACAACTGTTTAAAATATTTGGGAAACTCATTGGTTTGTAACGACAAAAACATATCGATTATTCATCCATACTTCCTACTCTTCAACCAGGATTGGGCTGTATTCATAGCTGTCCAACAACTTTGTTAGTCTTAATTGATCAAATAATTAAGTCTAAACAATCAAAATATGGCCGTTGTATTGTTAGATTACAGTAGAATTTTGGACACGTTGAACCAGTTTGTCTAACCGCTCACAATGCGTTAGAGTGAGTGACTCCATTTTGGTCCAAAACAACTGTTGTAATACATTAAAATATTGCTAGATCCATCTGCATGGAGTCGACACACAGCTGTTTTATTTGTTTTCTCCGGAGAAATTTAACGCAAATATTTAGAACACACTGGTAGAAAAAAGTAATGCTAGTTTTGTGAACACGAATCTATCTAAGTAATCTATAATAAGGTTTGATAGGTCTTATAGAAGAGTTACAGTTAATATTATTATTATTACATATTTCATAATCACGGCAGAGGTCTTATGGTATGTGGAAAATTTTGTGTGTACACATCGGTATGTATTAAATCAAAAAAAAAAAAACAAACTGCTAGTGCGTATTGCTGTAATACTTTTCGCTTTAACAATCCTGATGAACAAATACAGAAAGGTCAAAATTTCTGTCTCAGTACTATTTACTGGACCAACTTGTTAGATATGTCGACATGTCGAAAGCTTTTGTGCTTTTACCATAAATCAGTTCTTTATCGTGGATCTCTTTACATGTATGTATTAATGTATGCATCATAAGATAAGCATAAGAAAGCGAAATTGTGTGTTGTGCAAAACCATATGTTAATTATTGTAATTCACGAACTGACGTTGTAAGCTAAATTAATTAGTTGTAGAATCTCATATACGACATTTATCGTTGTGTTCTAGTATTTATCCTGCAGAAGATCTTAGTGAAGTATTAAGAATATGTTTAAAGTATTGAGAGTATTGAACAAAGAAGCAGACTGACTACCCGTTTTTACGCAATTATATCCTATTCTTCTTACGATCATAAGCCGTGACATGCAAAAATCAAACGACAACTACTTCAATAAAAGAGTAAAATCATATATACTGCAGTAATATTCTTGCTCATTATAATTTATGGTCGTTCATAAAATAGGTAATAATTCGCTGACCAGGTGCTTACGACAGTTCAGAAATACGAATATTGCAAAGATGTCTAATAATTGTGCCGTTGGGTGTATACATATTATATATTGCTAGTCACAAGTTATGTCTCTTAAGAGGCCCGACTACCAGCTGATCGTTCGAACCGTCGACAGAGACAAAATTTTAGAATGAGATAGAGAATTCGCAAACGTATACATTTGTTGGTGTTGGTTGCCGATATGCAAGGCGTATATATTGTAGTTTGAAACGAAGCTGCCATCTGTTGATTGACCTGGGAATGTTTGAATTAAATCATAAAATACCTATGAAGATATTTTGGAAGTTATAAAATCCCATAATTAAATTGAAGAAAAATGAAAACCAAAAATACAAATTTTATAAATTAAGTACATTTTACTACACAACAAGTAATAGAAAGACATAAGCAACTAATTATTTATCTTTTTTCTTATTCTATGCAAGAATATAACAAAGTAAAAAACTCTTATTTGTATGTATTTTTACTAATAAAATGTGACAAAGAATTGTACGATGTAAGAAGTAAATTTATCAAAAAGTTTCTGATACAGTTGAAAACTAAAGTTTAGCAAGTCAACTCATATGTGAGGCATAATAAAGAATGGAATAAAAACACGAAATTGTAAATAAGAATATGTTTATTGAATACATCTTTTATTGCTTTTACAAGCGACCTATTTTGTAATTACTCTAGCATTTATTGCAAAAACAGGAAAAGGTGGCAGCTCTGATCAAAGTAGAAATTGAAATATATAAACATAAGTCTGCATAAGTCTCTATTACGACTTTGACTTAAAAAGCTGTCAAATATTATGAATTACTAAATACTTGTGGGGCGAGCATAGTGTAAGAAAACAGAAATATAAATATCTGCTGTACAAATGAAGTAAATCATGCAAAAGAACATTATTACTTAAATGATTAATGAAGAAAACGTGCATTATCATAGCACAAATTTGTTTATGATCAGCAGATGACCTCAAGTATTTATCATAATAATTAGAATAGGCAAACACAAGTTTATGTCATCGACAGATTGCTATAATTTAAGTTCCATTTGGTTATTTCATATGTTATCAGAAATATTTTTTTCCATCCCCAGAAATTTTCCAAAATAGTTCACTATGTATGTAAAATTCCTTGCAGTTTATGATGATGTTTGTTGGATCTGTATTTCTTCAGATTTTCTGAAAGAAAGATACATATAACAAAAAATATCAAAATATTACTTTTTAAAAGAAGTAATACGCTTAAGTTTTTCTTAACAATTCCTCACCATTTATACGAATTGTGTTTTCTGTTTGCTATTCCAATGGGCAGCTAATATGAAAACTATATTAAAATTTACCTATGGTTTTGTAGCAGATCCGTTGTATATTTGCTGAAAATAAATAAAATATGATTTTCACACATTAAAAAGGTAAACTAACTTACAATTTTGACGTAAAAGAAAACTACATTGGTATGTATAGCAATGTAGACCTTTTTCTCCTCTACCTTCTCCACAACCGTTGTCCACAACCTTCACAGATAAACACTAATATACAGATTCACACGTTCACAAGAACAACTGTTACATTTCACATTTTTTAGTTACATTGGTTACATACATATTTTATGTTTTGTTACCAACTTAAATGTTAAAGCCAATCAAGGCGGTACATTTAAACTAAAATAAACCTGCAATAATATGCACGGAGGTGGTCACTTCATAACACTTTACTTCTGTTATTAATCTATTTAATCAACCTTACTTTACATAACTTCATAAATAAAATACATATATGTAATCATGGCACAATTGCCCCATAATTATCATACAAAAAATATAATGTGTGATACCTGTAGCCGACTCTAAAACCCTAAAACAGCATAAGCGCGAGAGATTCAAAAATCTGAACTACATATTTAAAAATAAATTAAAAACTGTTCAAAATAGAATAAAATAAATAATTGTTTAAAACAAATTTTCATAAAAAAATAATACCGTCACGTAAATACCACTACAATGAATATATATACTTGTAAGTACCAACACTCACAAACAAGGAGCATACGAATTGCAAATATCAAAACGAGAACATCAAATTATACGTTGATATGTTGATATAGATTATAGCCGGAAGGCTAGAAAGAAAAACTATGACAATATTGGGGAATTCCAAGAAATGTAGACTGCAAGTATATAGTGCAACTTGAATTTCAAATACAACGAATATCTATGAATTTATTAATTAACACGCTATAGGCAACTTATCAAGCTTCCGTGTTTAGTAATAAAACAATAATTTTTCCTTCAGGCGCCTCTAACTATTGAAGAATTTTTTTTCCTCTTGAGGGCGCCACCCATCAACGACTATTATCCTATTCATTAAAATTGCATATATCTTTCTAATTTATGTGATTTAATAATATTTTCATGCCTAAATGTATCTAACAATTCATCCTATACCGTTTTAAGCTGCAACTTTCATTATTTTTCCATTATTTCTCAAAACTGATTTTAAACTTCTTGTTTTACAGCATTGCCATATCTACATAATTCTATAGATAATTTGCTTATTTTTTTTTAGACTGTAATTTTAAAATTGGGCTTCATAGCCACATTTCTACAGATATTTTATAACTAGATATACAATTTTGTCTTTTAATATTCAATATTAACTTCACAGTTTCTTTTCCCGTTTGCCTTGATACGGGAATCGAGATTACGCCATTAATTTTTAGATTTAATTGCTGAAATTTACTATGAGCATTCAAAATACGTCTACACATGTGGCTATGAAGCCCGATTTTAAAATACGTTTTAAATAAATTATAAAAACATAATATTATGAAAAAATTTAACTGTGGCAACATCGCCAACTGTCAAACGGTAGTCGGGCCTCTTAAAGATTCAATATCAAATTTTCATTCCTAGTGGAAGCGGTCTTCTTTGAAGCGCTGTCAGAAATTCGGACTTCATTTACATATTTAAATGTATTTATTCGTTCAGTTTATATTTATTTATTTTGTAATTTAAGATTTAATAATATTATTTGATTTATTTGACTTTGAAGAAATAGAATGTCAATATTGATAGGAAAGTTATACATACAAGTTATGCAGTATGCATGTAAGTCAAATTTAATACATTTTGCAAAATAACTCGAAGGCTTATTGCTTCTAATTTTACATGTATTTAATAAAGTTTAATAAACAGTTTAAATTTTTTAGATGTTTCTGTTTTTCATAATAAAGGACAAATTTACACGCATGAATATTTAAAGCCTCATTCATGTAGATATCTTTATTTTCCGTCAAACACTCCACTACAATACAAAAATCAGTATAATAAACGTTTGCATTAACTGTTGTTGAACATTTTCAGAAAATCTGAACTTATAAATAAATTTAAACAAAATTAGAAACATGTTACAAAACAACTATTATTCGACAAATTAATAAAACGATAAAAATATTCAACCAATAAATACAATCAAAAAATAATAAACCTACATCTCCTTGCCATACATTGATAATCTTTTTGAAAACAAAAATGTTTTTAAAACCATATAACATGAGAAAAGCACATAAACCAAACAATGTTATCAAGCAATGTTTTACCAAAACAAAAAACACGTTGAAGTGTTAAAAAACACATACCATTATTTATTTTTTTTATTTGTGGTGAGTGTTAGTTGCAGCTTATTTGTCAGGGATATGACGTTACATATTTAAGTTAGACTAAACAATATTTCGACAAATATAAGCTCATAAATAGACTCAGCAAAGAGGGGCAAGTTTCAGTGTAGTACGGAAAACAACGTGGAGGGACATTTAATTCTGTCGTCTTCGTATTTTAAATTCGGCATACTCGTTACTACGTTTTCTAGTTTCTTCAAAATACGCCGTTTCCAAAACGTACCCAAATGTGACATTTTGTAAGTATGTGTGTACTGATAAGCACTCACAACGAGCAGTGGAATAATACTGAACAAGAGTGCTTTGACATGGACGCTCGAGTTTCCGTGCCACACGCTTCACTCCTCTACGTTACACTTCGTACTGCACTGAAACTTGCTCCCTATTTGCTGACTATATTCATAAATGCAATGCTTCTACAAAAACTTACGACGCTGCAGCCTTGTCTAGAGATTCTCTCTAACTTCATTTTCAATTTAATTATAACCAACGTAATATTTTATAACACTAAACACTTGTGATAATAAAACTGTTTAGTTTTACCTTGATAATGACAGCATTGCTGTTGAAACGCGTCGGTGTTTTAATTAAAACTTGTTTGGTGTTTAGTGGGTTAAAGAGTTTAGTGTTCTACTTCTGCACCAAGAAGTAGTGAAGAACTTCCTAACATTTTAGATGTAGAACAAAAGAACTTATAAAGAAGTGATTTATATAAAACAGAAATAAGGTGCTATTAATGATAAAACCGACCTTAGCAATATATACAATAACATCATAATAAAAAAACGTCGAATCTTGCTAAACACAATAAATAAACTAAAATGACTCTAATAGGTGCTTATGGTATAGTTATAGGAATCACTCTACTAGTGTAGGCAAAAACGAGAATAAGTATCACCAACCAACTTGTTTTTGTTGACTCTCTCTAGGTGGTATTAGTTTCGACCTTACCTGATAGAGGAAATAAGTTTAGAATTGCTTAGCCAGTGGAATTGTTTTGCAATACAAGTTAGCGAGGTATACGCAATCAAAGCAGGTTTAGTATTTAGAGTGACGCTGATGATGCCTGGTAGGCAGAAACTATAGCTAGTTTCTAATACTCAACCGCTTTTAGTAAGTGATTCCTGCAATATGATGGTCTATTACAGGCAGCTTTAGTTTACTCAAATAATTTATTTAAGAAGTGATGTTGGGAGTTTTACTATTTCTATCGCGTCCTGGAGTGCAAGCAGCCTACTCACTGAAACCTCTCAGTGACCTCTGTAGTATCCGGAACTATTGTAATTGTATTATGTATACTACTTCGATCGGCGCAGAATTACGATATAATAAAATTAAAACAATTTCAAAGTGTTGTGGCTAACGTTATTCTAATCTAATCCCGAGGCCGGGAAGACGTAAAATGTTTTTGTAACATTGCAAATCAGTATAAAACGATGGTATGGGCGAATTTTGAACATTCGAAAATGTGATACCTACCCAATTTGACAGTGGTCTTAATGGGAATGTATCAAGATAGGGAGTAGCAGGAAACACAGCTTATTGTCGAACTGAAACTTTGGAGGTTTTTGAATTGGAAGCCAGCCAACAAGAACACTGTTGTGTTGTATTAGCCCTGTAATTTATTGCACGATGTTTCAATCACTTTACACGTACTCATGCTAATTTAGAGGATTAAATGAAATCATCATCAACTATTGTAACTAAATATCATAATAGTGACTTACAATTTGTGCTTGTGTTGCTGCTAATACGAGGGCGTATTTTTATGTTATCTACCTAGCCATGAAAAAAGCACATAAAAAAACAAAAAGATTTTTTTTTCTACATAACTCCCTTCAACGCTAATACATTTATTCGGTGCTTCGGTAATACCGCAAAATATTCTTCCACAGCTTCTTTGAGTTGTTCAAAACGTTTTCCCCTGAGATGCTTTTTTAAATTTTTGAATAAGAAGAAGTCTGATGGAGCTGGGTTGGGGCTATAAGATGGATGCCTTAACTTTACAAACCCACAGTCATTGATTATTTGCTGAACTTTGTTTGTCTTATGAACCCGGCAATTGTCGTGCAGCAACAAGTTTTTTTGTGGATAAGAATGCGAACGTTTTTCGTTTAGAGCAGTTTTTAAATTTTTAATTGTGTTTCCGTAGGCTTCACCATTTATGGTAGACTCTCTTGGCATATAGTCAATAAGCAAGACTCCTTCAACATCCCAGAAAACAGTTGCCATCAGTTTTTTTTCCAGAAATTGTGTCTTGGCATTTTTTGGTGGTGGAGAGCCCTGATGAACCCACTGCATGGATTCTTGTTTAGTAGGAGGGTCCCAATGATGTACTCAAGTCGTATCCCCGGTGATAATTCGAGATAAAAATGTTTTGTCCCTCTCCAACTCGGCCAAATTTTCTTGAAAAACTTCTTTTCTGTACAGTTTTTGTTCAGGTCTAAGCAATTTGGGTATCCACCGTGCAGACACCTTCTTCATACCCAAATCGTCATACAAAATTTTGAAGACACTTGCTTCGGATATACAGACTTCATTGGCAATGACAGAGATCTTTACACGCCGATCTTTCAGTACCAAATTTTCGACTTTTTGCACAATGTCTTCAGTTCGAGCTTCAACAGGTCGTCCGGACTTTGGGTCATCATTTATTGACTCTCGGCCGCATCGAAAGAGGTTAGACCAATATTTTACTTGAAAATAAGATGGTGTATCTTTCCCATACACAGCAATCATTCTTTCATGAATTGCTTTTGAACCATTGCCTTCTTTTGTCAGGAACTTTATTACGCTTTCGATATTCAACCTTAGTTTTACTCATTTTATCGAGAAGTAGACCGACTCAAATTGCTGTAAACAGCACAAAATAAACACACCTTAGCACATGTACTTCTAACAGTGACAGCAATTTTTCAGTAATTTGTTTGACATCGTCACTCTTTTGTTTCATAGCTAGATAGATAACCTAAAAATAGGCTGTCGTAGCCTCTAGTTCGGATTTAGATTGCTTTTTTATAAATAAATAAAATTTTCTAATCGAAAATACGTTGTTCTTTATGTTATGTATTTAATAAACATATTATGTATTACAATACGTACACACACAGCTAATTCTCATCTATTCAACCTCCTTACCGACTTCGTGTGCATCTATTATCTCATAATCTGATTACAGCTTTCCTATATTCCTTTACACTTAATTTTTTTCTTAAACAGAATCAACATTTAGGGAATATGGAGAACGGATATTTTTCCACGACAAACAGTTAGAATATTAATTGATGGCAATTATTGACATTGATGGTGACGGGTTTGAAAGGCTTTCGAAGAGTAAATATTAATCCAATATCAGCGGATATACGCGCACTTAAAGTAAAAAAAGATTAATAAAGGAAAGTATATCTGCGCGGTGTTGTGTTCTCGTGGTCGTTTTGTTTCTTATATATCTTGGTTTTTCGTTCTATACGCTTGCTACTAACGAAACATGCGAGATTAGATCCGTAGGAAAGAGGTCACAATATAGTAGTAGTTCTTGACGTTCGTTGTGATCCGCGCAATTTTAGTTTATCGCGATAAGGCGCGCTACAAACATCGCACATGTTTAAGTACGACGACCTAACACGCTGTGTACTTAACGCAACACAATGGAATTCGGAGACCTGGTCGAATCCATCGCGTTTAACAATAAAAAAACGGACCTTAACGCGCGAATAAGTAATTATTTCAACAGAACCGTTCCCCACGATCATAAGACTAATTTAAATACATCTCATCAGTATAATGAAACCTATGCGTTAGAGAGGCGATTAGAATTAAGTACCGAATTCTTTTAGTGCCGAAGAGGCCTACTGCTGCTATTACTACGACCACATCAACCCCAAGAAGTGTAATTACTAAGACTGTGTGCACAGGGTGTTTACCAGAAGACAAAATTGATTTAGGACTATTTAGAAATGAAGTGTGGGTCGTTCCCTTATTGACTTTAGCTAGTATTTTAATCGCGATTATCGTTTGTTTTGAGATATATGTATTATTAAAAGCGACCAAAACAACGCCTAGTAGAAGACATTTATTTCTCGGACAGATGCTTCTTTTAGGATTGTTTGCTTGCGCAAGCTTAGCGGTGATCTTAGCAGCATCTCCAACTCCTTTTACATGTGGAGCTATACGTTTCGGCACCGGTACCGCCTACGCTATCATTTTCGCATCGTTACTGGTAAAGTGCGTCTTCTTAATAAGTCTCAATAATGGCGTTTATCTACCAGCGACGTATCAAAGTCTTCTATTATTGTTCGCAATCCTTATCCAAGTTGCCATAGGTATTCAATGGTTGATAACTAATCCTCCAGATATACATGAAGTTACTTTTGATATGTCACCTGTTCCACCAAAACATCAAATACTCGTTACTGCTGATGACGTCACTAAATCCATGGTATTATCATTGTGTCACACCTCGTACACAGATATGCTTCTGTCTTTGATTTACGTTGTTTTTCTGATATTGTTTGTCAGCGTTTTAGCTATGAGATCAAGAAGTATAAGAAGTAATTATCGTGAGTCTACTTACATAGGAATGTCCGTACTTTGCTGCATACCGTCGTGGTTAGTTTGGTCTTTGAGTGGCTTTATGGTAAATGAAAGGCATAAAGATGCTTGCTTAGGATTTGGGTTAATAGTTACGGCTGGGGTTATATTCTTAGTTATGTTTATGCCTAAAGGGCGACAACTGGCAGCTATTGGTAAAGATGGTTTGTACATGGAGGATCGTGAAGAAAGTTTTAGCTCTATGAGTCGAACTGGATCGGGATATTCGCCGTCATTCTTCCATTTTAAACCGCCGAAATATGCTTTCGAATCTACTGAAAAATGCAACAACATGGCAACATTACAAGGTAACTTTTTTTTACTTTTTAAGCGTAGCCAGCTTATAATGGATTAATATTTATTACAAAACTATAACAAGCAATTAAATGCATACAATAAACACATAAATTTTGATCGACATTTTCGAAAATTTATAAATATTTTAAAATCATTTTCATTAGATATATTTACATATCAGTAACTTTTCTTTAATCTGCAATATGCAATATATTGCAGATTAACAAACACCTTAACAAAAAGATTTTAAAAATATGTTTCTTTTGTGTATAACCGATGCGAATATGATGACCCACATACATACATCTAGTTTATTATTTGTGTTCGCACATATGTAAATTAAGTTGAAACTTTTCTAGATTTAGTTTGTAACAAATTGTTTCGTTTATTAGTTTGACAGAAAACATTATTCTCTGTTTAAATTTTGTGTTACCGGCAATAATGAATTAGGATTTTCTCAAATATTATAAAACATTGTTAAGAAATCAAGTTTCTTGATATACCGAGATACAAATTTTTGAAGATCTATTACGAGGGTTCGTTTTTTATTGTTGAATCCAAACGCACTGATGCTCTTCATGTTATAATCGGATTTTCAGTATCTGATGATGTTCATTAGTTTATTTCAATGTTAAGCCGCTACAAAACCAAGATTAATTTCATAATTATATTATACGATGGCTAAGAACTGATACGTTTAAATCACTACTATTCTGGTTCAAAGAACAATATATGTATTACAAATTTTCTTACAGAGAAGTGATGGAGGTATGCATGTATAATATGAAATTTTTCAAATATTATTAATTATTTCTAGCTTATGCTTAATTAGATGTCGCTAAAAAAAGGAAAAAAGAAGAATTTTTAAACCAGGTGAACTATTGCACTTGCAATGCATAAGTAGAAAATATAATCATATTTTGTCCATCATAGACAGTTTCATCAAAATCATCGCGCTACATCCTGTAAAGAATATAATAACTAAAGAGAGTCTCGCGAAGTTTAAAATACAAAAGACAAGCATTGAAAACCAAACTATGATTATATCTGCCCGTGACTTATATTTTGTATTTAACGAGCTTCGAGAATATTATCATTAGAACAGAATCAGCATTATAGTATAACAACAAAGTTACCTTGGGTTAATGGTTACCCAGAAAAATCAATTCCTCAATTAAATTGTTACTAACTGTCTTTGGATGATCTGTAGAATCATAATTTCATGTTAATAACGTCTAGCGCATAATCATCTAAACTACCAACATGATTCCCCTCGAGTTAATGGAGGATCAAATAAACGTGATGTGTTGATGACGACAAAAGAAAAATTTAATATTTTTATTGTTATTGTTATATTCTCTTAAAATACACAGCTATTTTTTAATTCTTGATATTTTTCATCTTCCATCCCGTTTGGAATGTTGTTATACCATTTAAATTTCCTCAGAATTGTTTTGTTGAAAAAAATTAACATTTGATACCAGGAAAATGTAAAAATTAGCAGTGTTAAAATTATTGTATTTGTACGATGTGGAAAATCTAACCATGAATTTCAAGGAGCAAAAAACATTTTATACAAAATATGCATATTATCTGATTTGAAATGTAAAAAAATTTAATAACTTGATTAAACAAAGCGGCAAACAGGAAAAGGTTAACGTACTAATTAAATAAAATAAATAATAAAAAAAGGCAAGCGAATAAATTAAAATAAGCTGAAAATGTACCAATCTTATCAGAGTGTAGGTAAACAGAATTTCAGCACATGCATACGATAACAACGGAAGCTTAAAGAAAAGAGATCGAAAAGTTTTGCCAAAACAAAGATTAACTCTTAGTGATAAGACATATATGAGTGCTGAAATGGTTTGTATATAGGCGCACTCAAAAGTAACGACTGGAACATTATACACATTCTTGTTTCTCTTGCCTCTTCCAGCCTGCTTTTTTTCGATATACGTCGACCTTAACATATTTTTTAACATTTCTATGCAAAACCCTAAGCTATTTTTATCGGAATCTTAAAGTTATTGCCCCACTAATAACTAACTAACTCTTAAAAGGATTGATTGGAATTCTAGCCCTTTTCCATTTTCATTATTAGTTTTTTGCAGACAGGTTTTTCTTTCATCGAATGTAGGCTTTCACGGCCACTGTTCCATAAAGATGTATCTTTCGGGTATTGCCGTGGTTGTTGTAACAAACTTGACGTTTCGCTGATTATACTGTCAGCTTCTTCAGAAGTTCTCTAAAGACTGTTGACGTTTCGCTGATCATACTGTCAGCTTCTTCAGAAGTTCTCTAAAGACTGTCTGAAGAAGCTGACAGTATAATCAGCGAAACGTCAAGTTTGTTACAACAACCACGGCAATACCCGAAAGATACATCTTTAGCTTCTTCAGAAGTTCTCTAAAGACTGTCTTTAGAGAACTTCTGAAGAAGCTGACAGTATGATCAGCGAAACGTCAAGTTTGTTACAACAACCACGGCAATACCCGAAAGATACATCTTTAAGGTTTTTCTTTGTTTCTATTGAATTCTACTTGCCTGGCCCCTGCTTCTTGTAGTTCATTTTATGATGGTAATATCTGTGTCGTTTGTTGAGCACTAGGGATTTGGTAGTAAATGATCCAATGCGGTTGACATTGTGATATAACAGCAATGTTGGTTTTTCCATCGCTTAATAAACAATTTTTCTTACTATAGAGTCATACGTGCGTGTGTGCGGTGAGTTCTTCGGTGACTTTGTAAGCTGTATCGATTGTCTGGCTATCACTGCGATTGTCGCGGTGTAATTTTGTGTATGTTTAATTGTGTTCTAATGGCTTTGTGACAGCACCATACCGCGTTTTACAATAGCGCACTGCTACACATTGCTTAAATTCTCCGAAAAAATGTCATCGTCTCTCCGGAAAATTGATCCCGGCTCCTATCATTTCACCACAACCCGTTATCGTTCAATCGTGATATTATTGTCATAGTCCATCGTTTAAAGTTATTCCATTGATTATTGACCGATTCTTTCTAAATGTACATTGATTTCTAAATATAATTTCATGTCATTTTTATCTTTCAAACAAGAAAAAAGTTTATACATTATCAGGCAAAATGATTGCATTTCTAGTCTAGATTTGCGTTTCTTTACAGTTTTTGTAGTTCTTTTTTTGTGAAATATCTTACATTGAAGAGTTTTACGTACATTATATAGAGTTAAAAAATTGTATGTTAAACTTTCACAATAGATTTGTGGCGAAATTAATTAAATATTTATTTAAATTATAACATTTTACACGAAAGACTAACAAAACCGGCATAATTATTCAATATTTCTCCTTCGAGCTTTAAAAGTATTCTCCTAGGCATGTTTCATAGATTTTGGATGGTTCATCGTGAAATTTGATTCATTTCTTCTTATGCAGCAACTCTCAAAATTGAGTTAGGAACTAGATTTTGCGCTTGCACATATTGCTTTAAAATGTCCCATACGTGTTTTATGGAATTTGCATCAGTTCAAGGTACTGTAATAAAACGCTGGCATGAGGTAAAACATGTTATTCAAGGAAGTTACGTATATACGTACCAGTTACCATTCATTCTTAAATTCACACACAAATGAAGTACATATGACATTCGCAACTAAATCCATCCCATGGCATAATGGAATCGTCATTATGCAAAATGTTCTCCAGACCTTCAGTACATTCGACGACAGAGAGAGAAGAGGGAGCATGGTTTCTTTAGAAATAATTCTATAACAGTGATACATGAAAGATGTTCCTTTTTCCTCCTTTTTCAGACGGTGCCCACAACCGCTATGATATGGAAGAGATTAAAACGTAAAAAATGTTACTTAAGTTTCTATATTGGAAATTCATATTTTCATCATATTCTATACTAGATATTGCCGATAACATATCACAGCGCATTTGCACATAGTCAAACTATCGCAAGGTTGTAGGATACTTCTTTACTCTATCTATACGGATTCTCATACATAAAATAGAAACAATGAGGCAATTGAAATTTATATGAATATCTGTAATTCTAACATGCATAAGTATATTTTTTGTTTTAAACGATAGTTGTTTCCTTACATATTGTCTTGTAGATTACCTTCTGACGAAGAATTTAATAAAATTCGAAAGCTTAAGGTCAAGATTAATTAGTCTTATTTCTTTCTAAGAATTTATCATTGGCTGCTAACCCCACTAATTACGATCATCTTAATTTTGCGTTTAGTTAAACGATAGTATGTTAAATATAGAACTTCAAATGTTGTACATACGTTCACTCGGTACAACTTAGTCTTCGAACGATTTTAATAAGGTAACTCACTAAAATCGTTCGAAGACTAAGTCGTACCAAGTGTTCGTATGATACATCTTGTTTTCATAATTGAATTCTTATTTCGCCTGTAAACAGAATTATTTTGCATTGATATTCATTTCTGTTAGTACGTACATTTACTTGTTTGAATTTTTGACGTGCGAAGCACTAAGCGAGCATTTTCTATAAAAAAATGGGACAACTAAACTACATTCCTATGTGAAGCAGATGTTCGTTGGATTAATTGCATTAATGTCAAAGTGCTTGTCGGAAATTGAAAGCATCAGAAACGTCAGAAATCCTTTGATAATCTATATTCTGACATAATTCATGTATAAACCATGAAATCTATTATGACAATCTGAATATGATGTATGTCACAGCCATGTCGTGGCAGATCCGTTTACAGAGATAAACAATTGGGATTTATGCTTATAAGGGTTGTCGCATTTTTTTTGCACACATCTGTACAGAATGCGTCCATGTACCATATCCCCCCTTGTAAATATTTTTTCGGAAAAACAATTACACGGCGGATAATTTGAATTGATATGGCACATGTTACAAAATTGCTTTCACTTATTATTAAAAATTAATATTGTAAAGCCCTTTGAAGCAACTCAAATTTGGTGTAAATGAAAAGCAACAAAACTGTCACTCATTTGGTAACTCTTACCGAAATATTTTATTGTCATAGCTAACTATGAAAAAAAAAATAACAGATATGAATATAGTCTTCTTAAACAATATTTGAGATTTGTAACATGATTGCTTATTAAATTAAAACCACTAGACCTGAACATCCTTTTATCTATCAAAAATTACACATACGTCATAAAATATTACAATTTGCACCTAATATAAACTATGCAATATTTTTGTTTGTGTGTTAATTATTGAATTACTGGCATGTGGTAATTTATTAGTTTATCACGGTGAAGCATTCTTTGTCAGTTGATATTCTGTTTAATATTTCTGGTCCTAATTTGATCAGCAAGAAAAATAAATATGCAAAAAAATGTTCGAAACCTAGAGATTACATAAAATTATTATTATCTACCCTATTAGTTAAACGTTATATGACCTGATATCATTGCATAATTTAATATGTAACGCAAACAATGATTATGATGTGTCACTCGCGTGTCAATATTATATAATGTTATTTAAAAACTATTTTCCATTTTCCAAAGTTATAACTTTTGTGTTTTAATTAAACTGCACCTGTTGTATGGTTTCATAATTTTGAAACACTCTACATAAATTAGAATTTTAAGTATTATTATATTGTGTGTTAGCGGGTTATGATGCTTTCACCTGTTGAAAATATAGACATTGCGTAGGAGCTAATGAAATTCTCATTATCTTCATAAATGCGAACATTCTAGATACGTACATAAGTGACACTGAAAATGAGTAGAACAATAAATCTTAGTTTTTAATAGAAAGCGTATATGATCTGCGCCAGAGCAAATTTTAAGTAATGTTGTGTGACTGAGAATTTTCGTTCTTTCTTCGTGTTTTTTCAATTAACCTATAAAAATATGAAAAAGTGTCAAGACTTTCTTTTTTTTAGAAGCTTTGATGGATGAATACACAAATCTATTACGCGCCTTTCATGAGTTTGAAATGGAAATTGTATTATAATTTGTAATCTAAAAATAACAAGTATAGATTATAAATTTATACTCTAGTCAACGTTAACAAAAATAGAAACCGGAAACCTTTTAATAGACGATTTGTTTTGTATAAATTGCAAGACTTAAATATACAAAACTTCAATCAATTAACTCCGCACGCTTTTAAAAAGCATTCAGAAAAGCTTGATTAATATTATTTTTATTCTAAGTTTGCCGAAAAGTTGCACCAATGCAAATTCCTATAGTTCCATATAAACTGTTAAGCAGAATACGTTTTTTCCTTAATTCCTCAAAAAATTACTCTCTAAAATCTCATATATTAGTTTCTATATATGTATATTAGTTCCTTGAGATCCATATTCCTCATTGTTAGCATATACCTTTGTCAATATTATGATGAGGTTCAAGTCAAGTGACCAAATTAGGCTGCTGCAATATATACGCGACGAAATTTATTCATCAAGGCCTATTAGAATTGCTTTAAAAGGTTGTCTAAAAAATTCTCAACTATTACGAAGGATCGAGGTGTACACATAATAATAAAAAATATATATGTCGAATCCAGAGGAAGTAATTCTAGTCTAATTTAAAAGCTTTTCGACACCTGAACAAAAGCCCAATCCATTTCAAAATTAGTTTATTGATATAAATGAGTATTTTAGTTTTACCATGGCAAAAAATTTTTCCAACCTGAAGTAATAGAATGACCGACCATAACCAGCGAGTGGGTCGCAATGTTTCTAATCTGTCGAATGGAGTCTTAGCATTTTTAGTGAATGACGAAGACATAGATAATCTTGTCGATCAACAATTATTGTTGGAGAATTAAATTAACTGACAGCGAAATTGATCACTGCGGCAGGTTACCAAATAAAAATGCAGAAGATAATGAATATGAAGGCATACATGTTGCCACAGTTGAAATATTTAATAAACTTGACAATGAAGAGATCCATAGTAAGTTAAACGTAAAAGTACGGCGTAAATAATTATGTTTTTGTTTCCATTGCCAAACTTGATTGAGGATTAGCAGAATCCCAAGAAACCACTTAGTTACCACAGGGTCATGGTTCGCGGAAAGGTCGATATGGACACAACGCGTTACACAAGGACACTTCCAGTTATTTTAAACATGAAGATGCACTATCGTAGAAATCACTTTTTCTACGCGAGACAGTTTTACTGCATGCTCGGATGACGACAATTATTACACTAAATACTTGCTTATTTTCTACATATATTTGATATGTTGACAGTGCAAATGCGTTTTACAACTATCATTAAATATACAGTCCCTTGCCATATTAATGTTACCACCAGGTAGAACACATATAACTGCATTTTTGGAAAGGTATAAGACGAGATTGAGTTCCACAAATATTTATAACAAGTTTAAGTATATGAGTGCATACAAATAATCTCCAAATGTACCTAGTGCTGTTATTTTACTCAGGAAAAAATGGTAAATTGATCAAACCTCGAATTATCGTTGTAGGGTGTGTGTTTCGGTAGGTGTTTAGTTAACGCAAACGTTTTATTTTTAGCAGCCATTTAGGGAACTATACCGAGATGCACAAGCTTCTGGTAAATAAATATTATAAATATTTTACGTCGAATTTTCAGTAGACTATTAGCAGAATTGGGGTTGAAATCACATCGACTTACAAGAAAACCTCGCTGAACTCAAGCTATGGGGAAAACCGATTAAAATTTGCGAAAGACCATCTTCATTTTAAAAGTAACGATTGAGAAATGCAGGACTGTTTTACATGATCCTCTAAGCTGTAATTATTACTGCCAAATCAGTAAAATTTACGTGGTGGTAACATTAATATGACAAGGGACGATGTCGGATAACGATTAGCCATGTGATAACTATGAACATAAAACGGATGCAAAATACTTAACTATTTCTTTGTTTAAATGTAAAATCGTAGTGGTGCGAAGTTTGCGCCAACCAAGGAGAGCACTACAATTATAGTAGCTTTCGTTTTACATACGCTTCGCTTCAGTTGTGATGTCAACTGAAGTATTACGGAAATGCAAGAACCAAGTGAAACACAAAAACGAACGCTTATAGGTTAGGTGAAGCGTATCACAACAAGTGACGCGCTATTAGTCTGCTTCACATTCATCTGAAGCACTTCAGTAAAGTGCATCGTAAAAGTGCATTTCCACATCACTTGATTTTTAAAAAGAACGCGGTTGGTAACTGAAGTGAAGCAAAACTTCAGAAGCGCATGTAAAACGAAAGCACCTTGCACCTAATGTAGTTACAGAAAATTAAGGTTGCGTCAACAAACATTTTCCCACTACCAGCTACGTAAGTATGTCATTGTCATACTGATTGAAGGAACATAAGTTGCACTTGCCGCTTGTGTACTATGTTGCCATTGGCAACGGGATGTAATATTTATGTTCTCCCTAGGGACGTATGTACATAAGTTATCGTAGAATAACACATACATTTAACTAAATTTGACATATAACTTTCATCTTTTCCCAATAATTGATTTAAATTTGACAGATGGAAAATATATAAATCTAACGTCAAAGTTTACTATAAAATCATCTTTTTATACAATTTTAAGCCGCTAGTGGGAAAAATTTAGTGTGTCACATGGGGCGTAAGTAAAAGTTTTATGATCTCGATAACTTTTACAGACTTCGGCTTCGCCTCAGCCTGTAAAAAATATCCTCGACCGCAAAACGTTACTTACGCCCCTTGTGACACATATTGACAACATAATGACACAAGAGAGTGAGAATTAATTAGAAAATAGCCCTTTTCCTTTGCTAAAAAAGTGTAGCACGGTGCAGCACTGAACTGCACTGTGTGCATGTTAACGGCACCCCCACAATGACAAATTAAAACTTTATATAGCACAAAGTTTTGTGCTAGTTTTGTGCCGTTTTGTGCCGCAAACCGGAAGTTTTGTGCTGCTTCCGTTATCGAGATATTTGCATTTCTTTGTGGGGGTGCCGTGGACATGCCAGCACCCCGACCCTCGAAAATTCAAAATCTAATATGGCAAAAGTTTTGTGCTAGTTTTGTGCCGTTTTGTGCCGCAAACCGGAAGTTTTGTGCTGCTTCCGTTCTCGAGATATTCGCGTTTCTTTTTGGGGGTGCCGTTGACATGCCAGCACCCCTACCAACAAAATCAAAATCTGTTAGCGCCAAAACGTTGCTGTAGGCTTGTAGAGTTTTGTGCCGTTGAGAGCGAGTTTTGTGCTGCCCCCGTTTTCCCGCAAAAAATGTTTGAATTGAGCATGTTTACGGCACCCCATATCCTATATCTGCGAAAGTACGTAGGATAGCGGATTTTGCAGTACGCCAAAGTTTTGTGCTACAGCCACTGAGTTTTGTGCCGTTGAGAGCGAGTTTTGTGCTGCCCCCGTTTTCCCGCAAAAAATTTTTGAATTTAGCATGTTTACGGCACCCCATATCCTATATATGCGAAAGTACGTAGGATAGCGGATTTTGCAGTACGCCAAAGTTATGTGCTACAGCCACTGAGTTTTGTGCCGTCGAGAGTGAATTTTGTGCTGCCCCCGTTTTCCCGCAAAAAATTTTTGAATTTAGCATGTTTACGGCACCCCATATCCTATATCTGGGAAAGTACGTACCCTAGCCGATTTTGCGGTACGCCAAAGTTTTGTGCTACAGCCACTGAGTTTTGTGCCGTTGAGAGCGAGTTTTGTGCTGGCCCCGTTTTCCCGCAAAAACTTTTTGAATTTAGCATGTTTACGGCACCCCATATCCTATATCCGGGAAAGTACGTACCCTAGCCGATTTTGCGGTACGCCAAAGTTTTGTGCTACAGCCACTGAGTTTTGTGCCGTTGAGAGCGAGTTTTGTGCTGTCCCCGTTTTCCCGCAAAAAATTTTTGAATTTAGCATGTTTACGGCACCCCATATCCTATATCTGGGAAAGTACGTACCCTAGCCGATTTTGCGGTACGCCAAAGTTTTGTGCTACAGCCACTGAGTTTTGTGCCGTTGAGAGCGAGTTTTGTGCTGTCCCCGTTTTCCCGCAAAAAATTTTTGAATTTAGCATGTTTACGGCACCTCATATCCTATATCTGCGAAAGTGCGTAGGATAGCGGATTTTGCAGTACGCCACAGTTTTGTGCTACAGCCACTGAGTTTTGTGCCGTTGAGAGCGAGTTTTGTGCTGCCCCCGTTTTCCCGCAAAAAATTTTTGAATTTAGCATGTTTACGGCACCCCATATCCTATATCTGGGAAAGTACGTACGCTAGCGGATTTTGCAGTACGCCAAAGTTTTGTGCTCCAGCCACTGAGTTTTGTGCCGTTGAGAGCGAGTTTTGTGCTGCCCCGTTTTCCCGCAAAAAATTTTTGAATTTAGCATGTTTACGGCACCTCATATCCTATATCTCGGGAAGTACGTACGCTAGCGGATTTTGCAGTACGCCAAAGGTTTGTGCTACAGCCACTGAGTTTTGTGCCGTTGAGAGCGAGTTTTGTGCTGCCCCCGTTTTCCCGCAAAAAATTTTTGAATTTAGCATGTTTACGGCACCCCATATCCTATATCTGGGAAAGTACGTACGCTAGCGGATTTTGCAGTACGCCAAAGTTTTGTGCTCCAGCCACTGAGTTTTGTGCCGTTGAGAGCGAGTTTTGTGCTGCCCCCGTTTTCCCGCAAAAAATTTTTGAATTTAGCATGTTTACGGCACCTCATATCCTATATCTCGGGAAGTACGTACGCTAGCGGATTTTGCAGTACGCCAAAGTTTTGTGCTACAGCCACTGAGTTTTGTGCCGTTGAGAGCGAGTTTTGTGCTGCCCCCGTTTTCCCGCAAAAAATTTTTGAATTTAGCATGTTTACGGCACCCCATATCCTATATCTGGGAAAGTACGTACGCTAGCGGATTTTGCAGTACGCCAAAGTTTTGTGCTCCAGCCACTGAGTTTTGTGCCGTTGAGAGCGAGTTTTGTGCTGTCCCCGTTTTCCCGCAAAAAATTTTTGAATTTAGCATGTTTACGGCACCTCATATCCTATATCTCGGAAAGTACGTACGCTAGCGGATTTTGCAGTACGCCAAAGTTTTGTGCTACAGCCACTGAGTTTTGTGCCGTTGAGAGCGACTTTTGTGCTGCCCCCGTTTTCCCGCAAAAATTTTTTGAATTTAGCATGTTTACGGCACCCCATATCCTATATCTGCGAAAATGCGTACGATAGCGGACTTTGTGGTACGCCAAAGTTTTGTGCTACAGCCACTGAGTTTTGTGCCGTTGAGAGCGAATTTTGTGCTGCCCCCGGTTTCCCGTAAACAAGTTTTGAATTTAGCATATTTACGGCACCCCATATCCTATATCTGCAAAAAATACGTACGATAGCGGATTTTGCAGTACGCCAAAGTTTTGTGCTATAGCTACAGAGTTTTGTGCCGTTGAGAGCGAGTTTTGTGCTGCCCCGGTTTCCCGTAAACAATTTTTGAATTTAGCATATTTACGGCACCCCATATCCTATATCTGCAAAAAATACGTACGATAGCGGATTTTGCAGTACGCCAAAGTTTTGTGCTATAGCTACAGAGTTTTGTGCCGTTGAGAGCGAGTTTTGTGCTGCCCCCGGTTTCCCGTAAACAATTTTTGAATTTAGCATATTTACGGCACCCCATATCCTATATCTGCAAAAAATACGTACGATAGCGGATTTTGCAGTACGCCAAAGTTTTGTGCTATAGCTACGGAATTTTGTGCCGTTGAGAGCGAGTTTTGTGCTGTCCCCGTATTCCCGCAAAAAATTTTTGAATTTAGCATGTTTACGGCACCCCATATCCTATATCTGCGAAAGTACGTAGGATAGCGGATTTTGCAGTACGCCAAAGTTTTGTGCTACAGCCACTGAGTTTTGTGCCGTTGAGAGCGAGTTTTGTGCTGCCCCCGGTTTCCCGTAAACAATTTTTGAATTTAGCATATTTACGGCACCCCATATCCTATATCTGCAAAAAATACGTACGATAGCGGATTTTGCAGTACGCCAAAATTTTGTGCTATAGCTACAGAGTTTTGTGCCGTTGAGAGCGAGTTTTGTGCTGCCCCCGTTTTCCCGCAAAAAATTTTTGAATTTAGCATGTTTACGGCAATATTAATGAATATGTTGAGCTTTGACTCACTAATGTCTCCCTATATGTAATATATCTGTATGGATAATTTTATATTCTGCTCGTATTAAAATTTACCGAAAACATCACACAGAAGGAGGGAAGATACAACTTACTGTATCGTCTATATGTAAGTGTACTCAGGCAAATGTGCGCAGATGCCGGTATGATACTCGCGATAAATACAAACTTTATTATTAAGATAAAAATAAATAACTTGAATGCGTCTGCCAAATTAAATGTTATTTATTATTTTACATTTAAATGGCATGCATTGGATATATGCAAGTCTGTCATACAATGACGAACACATACATATGTATGTATGTAAAATAAACTACTTTCAACGTAGGTATGCACTACTTTTTAAAGAGAGCCGATTACTTAAATTTTTGCTCTGGTTTCTAAATAATCATCTCGCTAATTACAATAGTTTAACTATTTCCCCGTTTTATTTTTTCTCGTAGCAATATGTCGTATCAAGTGTTCATAATGCTGGCCCAGCAAACAAAGTTTACGCGTGCGCATTGAATGCTTGGTACACTAACCCATTCGATCAGCTGATTCAAGAGAGTTCGACATCTTTTTTAGGTGGTCTGTGCGCAGTGTTACCAACCCTACCGATTTATCGGTAGATCTACCGATTTAGAAGGTAATCTACCGATATACCGATTTGGCACTTCATCTACCGATTTTTTTGATGTTTTATATTTTAATCAGAAATTTAAGAATAAAAGAGATTATTGAGAAATGTCGCCGAAATTCAGTCATTTCCAGATAATCCTATAGAATTTTGGCGAGAAGTTAAGAAAATGGAGCTGGCTGATGGGTCTTTAATGTTTAATGTTTTAACTTTTGCTTTTAACATACTAACTTTCCCACACTCTTCGGCTAATGTAGAAAGAGTATTCTCCTCCATAAATTTAATGAAAACAAAGCAACGGAACAAATTAAACACGGATCAATAATAGGATTGTTACAAACTAAACAACATATAGGAAATAATAGTTGCTACAATTTTCCTGTTGAGCAAAAATTATTGACATTTATGAACAAACAAAATTTATATAGTAGTTCATCAAGCGAAGATTAGATACCACGTTTATTTTGAGTTGTTTTATTTTTTAAATTCTTATTTTATTTTTGCATTTGTTTTTTAATAAAAAGTATTTTTTCCGTAACATGTTTATCTCGATATTTCCAACCTACCTATTTTTCCCGATATCTACCGATTTTTTACGGTCGGTGCTACCGACTTTTGGTTTTCCAGGTTGGCATTTCCCGCTACCTTCTGCATAGAATTGCCCTTGGCATATAATCTTATTATTAAGGTACGCAAATCTGCATTTAACTCACGTCTTTTGGCCATTATTACAATTTATTTAAAATATATGTAGGCATTCTAAAATTCAAAATTTTTTTGCGGGAAAACGGGGGCAGCACAAAACTCGCTCTCAACGGCACAAAACTCAGTGGCTGTAGCACATAACTTTATGTACTGCAAAATCCGCTATCGAACGTATTTTCGCAGATATAGGATATGGGGTGCCGTAAACATGCTAAATTCAAAAATTTTTTGCGGGAAAACGGGGGCAGTACAAAACTCGCTCTGAACGGCACAAAACTCAGTGGCTGTAGCACAAAACTTTGGCGTACCGCAAAATCGGCTAGGGTACGTACTTTCCCAGATATAGGATATGGGGTGCCGTAAACATGCTAAATTCAAAAATTTTTTGCGGGAAAACGGGGCCAGCACAAAACTCGCTCTCAACGGCACAAAACTCAGTGGCTGTAGCACAAAACTTTGGCGTACCGCAAAATCGGCTAGGGTACGTACTTTCCCAGATATAGGATATGGGGTGCCGTAAACATGCTAAATTCAAAAATTTTTTGCGGGAAAACGGGGGCAGCACAAAACTCGCTCTCAACGGCACAAAACTCAGTGGCTGGAGCACAAAACTTTGGCGTACTGCAAAATCCGCTATCCTACGCACTTTCGCAGATATAGGATATGGGGTGCCGTAAACATGCTAAATTCAAAAATTTTTTGCGGGAAAACGGGGGCAGCACAAAACTCGCTCTCAACGGCACAAAACTCAGTGGCTGTAGCACAAAACTTTGGCGTACTGCAAAAATCCGCTATCCTACGCACTTTCGCAGATATAGGATATGGGGTGCCGTAAACATGCTAAATTCAATAATTTTTTGCGGGAAAACGGGGGCAGCACAAAACTCGCTCTCAACGGCACAAAACTCAGTGGCTGTAGCACAAAACTTTGGCGTACCGCAAAATCGGCTAGGGTACGTACTTTCCCAGATATAGGATATGGGGTGCCGTAAACATGCTAAATTCAATAATTTTTTGCGGGAAAACGGGGGCACCACAAAACTCGCTCTCAACGGCACAAAACTCAGTGGCTGTAGCACAAAACTTTGGCGTACCGCAAAATCCGCTATCGTACGTATTTTCGCAGATATAGTATATGGGGTGCCGTAAACATGTTAAATTCAAAAATTGTTTGCGGGAAAACGGGGGCAGCACAAAATTTGCTCTCAACGGCACAAAACTTAGTGGCTGTGGCACAAAACTTTGGCGTACTGCAAACTCCGCTATCCTACGTACTTTCGCAGATATAGGATATGGGGTGCCGTAAACACGCTAAATTCAAAAATTTTTTGCGGGAAAACGGGGGCAGCACAAAATTCGCTCTCAACGGCACAAAACTCAGTGGCTGTAGCACAAAACTTTGGCGTACTGCAAAATCCGCTATCCTACGTACTTTCTCAGATATAGGATATGGGGTGCCGTAAACATGCTAAATTCAAAAATTATTTGCGGGAAAACGGGAGCAGCACAAAACTCGCTCTCAACGGCACAAAACTCAGTGGCTGTAGCACAAAACTTTGGCGTACTGCAAAATCCGCTATCCTACGTACTTTCGCAGATATAGGATATGGGGTGCCGTAAACATGCTCAATTCAAACATTTTTTGCGGGAAAACGGGGGCAGCACAAAACTCGCTCTCAACGGCACAAAACTCTACAAGCCTACAGCAACGTTTTGGCGCTAACAGATTTTGATTTTGTTGGTAGGGGTGCTGGCATGTCAACGGCACCCCCAAAAAGAAACGCGAATATCTCGAGAACGGAAGCAGCACAAAACTTCCGGTTTGCGGCACAAAACGGCACAAAACTAGCACAAAACTTTTGCCATATTAGATTTTGAATTTTCGAGGGTCGGGGTGCTGGCATGTCCACGGCACCCCCACAAAGAAATGCAAATATCTCGATAACGGAAGCAGCACAAAACTTCCGGTTTGCAGCACAAAACGGCACAAAACTAGCACAAAACTTTGTGCTATATAAAGTTTTAATTTGTCATTGTGGGGGTGCCGTTAACATGCACACAACTGCACTTTACACCAGATTTTCGTTCCTTTGCACGGTGTAAACAAAACCAGTGCTGCACCAGAATTGTTTATCTGCACCAGGGTAATAGCTGGTGTGAATTACACTATTTTAAATGTCAAGCATATGTCAAAGTGATTAATGAAGGTACTTATCCATGCCGTTTACTTTATACCATCTTTATACTACGAATGTTATTTATTGGAATTTATGCAGTATAATTGATAAAGTAACGTTAAGTATTTATGAAACGCATGCAAAGGAGAGGCAATAAGAGGTTATGTATTAAATATAAAATAAAAAATTGTTTTTACATATCTTTAAGTTAAATTACAGACGCCATTATTATTGCAATTTTTGATAGTTGAAATGCAATTTTCTTTAAAAAATGCCATCGAATAAGGTTATTAGTATTATTAGGAATAAAGTACGATTTGTAAATAAATTAGTGAAAAATATCTTTGACGTTTAGTCCGAATTGAGGCATTTTCATGCTTTCAACGTAGATATAATTTATAATAATGGGAATTGACAGTTCTTTTTATAAATATATGCAAAGAGACTGCCAAAGGAGTTTATCTTAACTAAATTTGTTTAACACTGCAAGCTGCAAGTCGTAGTAAGTAGAAAGAGAATAATATTGCGGGTCTGTATTAGCACCAATGTTCACATTATATAGATCTGAAGGTCACTTTTATAAAGGATTAGTTAGTAACCACATAATGCCTGAATTCAGAAAGTGCTATTCGTTTTTTGTCGTCAGATTATGATGAGTTGATGGTTGAGGTTATGTTATAAATTCATCTACACTCAATTCGTTCCTTTGTATTTTGGCTTCGTTGCACCACTGTAAAAATTGTAGTGTAAATTGCACTACACTGAAAAGCAAAGGAAAAGGCCTAATAATTCGACAGATTTTCAAAAACTTGTTACTAGGGAATAGACACGAGAGCCCGTAGGGCTCGAGTGGCTATTCCCGAATGGCAACAAGTTTGAGAAAGACTGGAGAATTATTTTCTAATTAATTCTCACTCTCGAGTGGTATTCGAATGATTATTTTTTAATGTTTAAATAAAAAATACAGCATAGGAATACAACTTTTTAATATTATTTCTTTACATTTACAAAATTAATTAGTATTAAAAGTTTGTATGTGAAATACACAATTATTGAAATGTTTTATCCGTGAATGGAGGATTTTGCAACATTCTTCTGTTCTGTTGTCTTGGGATTATTTAAATAAAAGTCACTACTAGCAAGTGAATAAACTAACTTTTATTTTCTTATTTTTAACACTAAGAAAAAGCAGTTGTTCATACAACGAACTCCGTCTTAGAACTGAGAACTAAAACTAAACTCTTATATTATAACAAACAAAGAGAATATATATACCCGACATCTCGGCTACACAAAGTAAACAATGTCGTCACTATTCTTCGTATGATGAATGAATAATACAACATCGGTATTATTATTTTGTTATTTTAACACTCCCACTCAAAATAATAATAAGTCTTAATTTTGTACAAAAAATAAAATAAAAAAAAAATTTATACTAAACCAATGTTTTTTCTCATCTCTTGCAGTCGGGAAGCTGGTACGGATTTGGTGAATATATCCGCTTGTTGCTTTTCTGTGGAAATATATTCAAGCTTAATTTTACCCATTTGCACTTGGTCTCTTATAAAATGATATTTTATTTCTATGTGTTTAGCTCTTTTATAGTTTGTGGGATTTTTAGCAATGCTGATACAACCCATATTATCCTCAAAGATTAATAAGGATTCATTTATAGGATAATTTATACTAATAAATAAATTCCTTAACCATAAACCTTCGCGAACACCCTCAAACAGTGCAATATATTCTGCTTCTGTCGTGGATGTTGCGACACAATTTTGTTTTCTGGTATTCCAGGATATAGTACACTTTTCGAATGCTTTAAATATATATCCTGTGGTACTTTTTCGATCAGCATCACTATTTCCCCAATCAGAATCGACATAGCCAATTAATATTTTAGTAGTATTGACATTTCTATTAAAAGTCAATTTTAAATCTAGAGTACCTTTAATATATCGTAATACCCCTTTTAAATATTGCCACAGAGTTTTATTATTTTTACTCTGGTAACGGCTTAAAATATTTACTGCAGTGGATAGATCAGGTCGTGTACAAAGCATGGCATACATCAAGCAGCCTATTAAATTTTTACAGGGAGCATCATAACTTTCTTCTGACGATAATGCTACATAGTCTATGGTTGTTGGTAACGGAGTTTTAATTGGTTTGCAATCAGACATTTTAAATTTTTCTAAAATTTTTTTCAAATATGTGGTTTGATTTAATGAAATCGAAGATTCTGTTTGAATAATTTCAATGCCTAGAAAAAATTCAATATTGTTTAAGTCAGTCATCTCAAAAAATATTACAAAGATAAGTTTTTAAACTTTGCATTGTATCAGGATTTTGAGTAACTAGGATTATGTCATCCACATATAATAGTAAATAAATGTTTTTTGTTATATCATTTTTATTCAAGAAATATATACAAGGGTCTATCTTTGAACTACAAAAACCTTTTTCTTTTAAAATGATATCAAACCGTTCATACCAACACCTGGCTGCTTGCTTAAGACCATATAATGCTTTGTGTAATTTACATACCTGATCTGATGTGATGTTTAGACCTTCCGGTATTTCCATATATATATCCTCATTTAGCGTACCATTTAAAAAAGCAGTTTTCACGTCCATTTGATGAACTAAAAGATTATGTTGATTTGCTAATGCTAAAAGCATTCGAAAAGAGGAAATACGCGCTACTGGTGCAAACGTTTCCTGGTACTCATCAGGGTACTTTTTGACTGAAACCTCTTGCAACCAGACGCGCCTTATATTTCATCGGATTACCATTTCTATCACATTTAAGTGTAAATACCCACTTGCAGCTTATTATATTTTTATTTAAGGGTTTCTTTACGATCGTCCAAGTTTGATTTATTTTAATAGACTCTAGTTCGTCTTTAATAGCCATTTCCCACTGATTTTTATCTGTTCTATATTTTATGTCAGAATAACATTTTGGCAATGAATTAAATAAATTTTGGACAGATAATACATAAGGTAGGAATTGGTCATCGTCATCTTCGACGTACGACACTGGTAGACGATTTTTAAGCCTATTACTTCTGCGTAATTCATTATGTACCGAGTTATTGGTTTTCTCGGTTTCTGATGAATCAGGATTTGTGCCTCTAGGAATTTTTAGGTCATAGCCATCACCTGATATTTCAGATGTTTTGGTTTTGATTATTGGAGCCTTACTTATTTTATCGGCTTCTTTTTCAAAACACGGCCTTGAGGCTTTGAAATTTATTTCATCAAATATAACATCACGAGCTGTGATGAATTTCGCCGCCTCAACGTTCCACAGTTTATACCCATTTTGTTCATAACCGACAAAAATGCATTTTATGGATTTTTTATCGAACTTATCCGGTCGGATTTTTAAATGAACATAGACAGTTGAACCGAACACCTTTAAAAACTTTAATTGTGGCTTATGAGCATGCCACATTTCATATGGTGTTTTATTTGTCTTTATCGCTTTTGTTGGGATTCTATTTATTAAATAGGTAGCAGTTAAGACTGCCTCTCCCCAGAACGATTTGTCAAGACAAGCAGAACATATCATCGCACGAGCTTTTTCTGTAATTGTTCGATTCATACGTTCTGCCACACCATTTTGTTGTGGTGTGTAGGGAACTGTTAAATGGAACGTTATTCCTTTTTGAGAGCAGAAATCCTTAAAGTCATTGGACAGATACCCACGGCCATTGTCGCAATATAGGTTTACTATTTTTATATTAAAATGAGCTTCACTTTTAGCCACAAAATCTTTAAACATAGATAAGACTTGTGATTTGTGTGTTAGTAAATAAGTGACCGTGTAATGGGTATATTCATCAATAAAAGTTACATAATAATTTTGATTAAGCATCGTTGGTGGTGAAATAGGCCCACACACATCAGTGTGAATAATATATAAAGGCCTATTTACATGGTTTTTATTTTTTATATGTGCAAAAGGAAGTTTTGTTTGTTTAGCAAAAATACAACCTTCACATAAATTATTAATTTTAAAATGTAAGCTACTCAAGTGATGAACGTCCTCGACCATTTTATCATTTATTATTTGCTTAAACTTGATTGGACTAATATGGCCAAGACGTTCATGCCACAAATTATAATCATTTGGATAGCTTACTGTCAAAACTTTATTTATTAAGTTTACTTCATTTTTTACCACTTTTAATGTTACACCAACTAAACCATTTATTTGCTTACCCGATAAGATGATTTGATTTTCTTTGTTTAGGACTTGTACACCTTTTGAATTAAAAACAACAGTCATGCCACTTTGTTGTATACGGCAAACAGACAGAAGGTTTGCCGAGGCATCTGGCGCATACAGGACGTTTTCCAATGTTCCATAAACACCTTCATTGGTTTGTCCATGAATCACACCGCGTTTAGTTGCACTTATACACACACCACTTTTTGCAACACTTACAGTCACTGGCGGTGATAAAGTGGTGTAAGATGTAAATACATCATCCCTATTTACAATGTGATCTGTTGCTCCGGAGTCCAATAGAAAAGTTAGGGCTTTATTTGAAGAAGTTTGTGGATTTTGAACATTTCCAAACATAAAAGCAAAACTCCCACTGTTTGTAAGATTGCTTCTTAAATTTTGTGTAGTAGAATTTCCTTGGTTTTGCAACATTCGTTTATAATAAAAACAGTCATTTTTCAAATGGTTATTGCGACCACAGTGATCACATAAAACATTTGTAACTTTATATTTTTGTTTGTTGTTTGCCTTTTTGTTCTTTTCTTCAATATTTTTCTTCCTATCTTTATAGTTCTTCCATTTGTTGTTTTTCTTCAATTTGTTACTCACTCCACTTGGTCCTGGAGTAAGAAAAACTGAACTTGTTTTAAGGGCCTTTTGGTGATTTACATACATTTTGATATGATTGTAATTTAACTTCATGGTCCAATAATCTGGTTTTAACAAAGGCCAGGGTCAGTTGATTTTCTGCTAATGTTTCAAGAGCAGTAATAACACCTTCAAAAGACTTTGGTAGCGTCAACAATAAATGTGCTACTTTGTCCATTTCATCTAGAACAGCTCCAGCAACTATTAGGTCAGAAATTATGCCATCAAAACGGGTAAAATGCTGAACTAAAGTTAGGTCACCTTCAAATTTTAGGTTTAACAACTGTTTTCTTAATGCCAATTGGCTAGCTAAACTTCGTCGGTTGTAGATAGCATCTAACTTCGTTAAAATATCTCGAGCTTTATCATTTTCTCCGGCAAAACCAAGAAACTGATCACTAAGGTATTCCACAATGGCACTTTTAGCAATGAGATCCTTTTTAGACCAAGCAGGTGTAAGGGTAGTAGGTTCTGCCTCATCTATTACACTTAGCACTTCTAGTTCAGCGAGTAGGGCACGAACTCGAAACTTCCACACGCTGTACTTTTCACCATTAAACGGCTGAATATTTCGTTTGGATACTTTATTGTCCATGATTTATATTTATATATATCGCGTTGCCCTGGGCCCATAACCTCTTGGGATTATTTAAATAAAAGTCACTACTAGCAAGTGAATAAACTAACTTTTATTTTCTTATTTTTAACACTAAGAAAAAGCAGTTGTTCATACAACGAACTCCGTCTTAGAACTGAGAACTAAAACTAAACTCTTATATTATAACAAACAAAGAGAATATATATACCCGACATCTCGGCTACACAAAGTAAACAATGTCGTCACTATTCTTCGTATGATGAATGAATAATACAACATCGGTATTATTATTTTGTTATTTTAACATGTTGTGTTAAAAGTTATAACTTCTCCCTTGTCTCTTAGGTTATTAATCAAGCTTGAATGATGTTCATTATTCAACTGCAGGTACGGTTTCAATTAACTAGATGAGCTGTGGCCCGTAATTTTTATTATTTCCTGCTCATTAACACCTGTTTTCGCTAAATGAGACACCGCACTTGACCTTGAAGAATGGTTCGTAATTTTTATTTTTTTAGTGTCCAGCCCAATCATGTCCGCTGATTCTTTCATCCACTTCGACATTATGTTCACCTCCAACGGCATATTTTTGTACCATCCTGAAGAAGACGTTTTATCCCAAGCAATGTTTACTGTTAAAAAAAGTCTGTCAGTTTTCATATGTTCGTTCCTCTTGCTTAGCAATTTCTTGAGCAACCGGACAGGACACGCATCAGGCTTTTCAGTATTTGGTATTAACCATTTACTATCAGTCAACTTTTGTGCCCCACCTTGCGCTGTTTTAGAGAAAACCGGATTATACTCTACTCCTCCAGTCGCCAAACCAGCATTGTCTGTTTCTTCTTGAAAATAATGCACTAAACATTGACAACCTTCTCCCCCATGCCATGCTAGCTCATATGAAGCAATGCGATAAAAGCATTTTTGCAAACCGAAGGGCGTCTCCTCGTCGTAGCGTTTTATTATTTCCATGATTTGTTCTTTAGTTAGAATTGCAGAACTTTGCTTCCTTTTTTCTGACACCAGTTGTAATATCTTACGTTTTGTATTTCTGGTTTCTCTCGTAGATTTAAATTCGATATCTTTCAAATTCGATAATCTTCTCCATTGCACCTTTTCATATTAAATCCCCAGTCTTTCAAAATGTTTGCCAGTTTTTGGTGTATTTCCTTCTAATTTGTAACCCCGTTCGCAAAAGGATTGGAATTGTTTCCATATTGAATTATTACTAACCATAGGATTTTTGCACGAATTTTCTTTAATCTGTGCGTTTATATCTTCCACTGATAATGAACTAAATCGCTTATGGTTCATTGTTTCCAATTTGCAATAATACTGGTGACAGATGTCAAAACTAGAAAATACGTTGTCAACAAACAGAAACAAAATACTAATAGAAAATATTCTCGGGAGAATAATATGCCAAGATTATTCTCACTACAATAATATTGTGATTGCACAGAATTAAACACGTGTCCGCAAATACTGCTAAACGATTGGTTAATAAAATTATTAAAAAATAATCAAAGAAATAGAAAAGCTAAATTAAAACTATTAATTTTTATAGTTTTTTGTTGTTGTTGCATATGGCTTAACTGAAATGATATCTATGTAATTAAAATTACGAACTAAGTTATACAAAGAAAACTTAAAAATAAACGACAGTTATTAAAATTTTTTTGTCAGAGAGAAAATATTAAGACAACAACAAACAGAACAGTATGTAAGCAAGAATTCCTTGCTTTTTCTTGATTAATTATGAGTCGATGAGTAGTATTGCTTGAAATATTTGATCTTTATTTACCTTTTTTCTATACCCGTCGAAGTAATGATAATGTGATAATAATTAATGGTTCAAGATATTACAGTCCGCACATGTCCTATACTGTGTAGTAGAAAGAGTAGGTATGTATCATGCTTCACTTGGCATCTACATTCAAACTGCTGCTATTGCCCATATACGATAACACAGCATGAAACATTTGATTGATGCAAATGTATGTATGTCTAGATCAAAACGTGCTTACCTGACATTTTTAGGATTAGATGTCTTGTAGTGCCGGTTCCATATATAAGATCATTTATAATCAAACAGGTCATCTTTATCTGCTAACAGTAGCTAACGTTCTGTATGTCGTTTATATTTTAGAACGGGTCCAACTTTCACATAAGATTTACTGAGAATTAGTGCTTGATTCAGAGTAGGTTTAAATTGTATACTAGTGTGCATAAGTAAGTGACCACTGTACAAACTTTATCATATTGCATTATCTAAAAAAAAAAAATAACTCAAACAAATTTGCTGCTACAAAGTGGATTTTATTAATACTAATAATACTACCACAAAAATGGAATATTATATTTCTTTCACGTTTTGGTAAACTAGTTAACAATTTTATCAGAAATTCTTGTGAAATAATCTCATATATGTTCGATTATGTTTATATGGGGACTCTGTGGTGGCTGAACTAAAATTTATACAACTCCATGGCGCTCAATTTCATCTCAATAATTTTGACCGATCTTAGCAGTATAATTTGGATTGTTTTGGTGCTGAAAAATATAATTGAGTTTTTGCTGGTACAGCATGTTGTTGTCGAATATACATATTTGCACACATCTACCTTCTTGCTTTATTCTTGACTGTATATCTGACGCTTCGCCTATCCTTCTACGAACTGTTTTCTCTTGGATCTGAATACTTTGGATTCATCTGTTTAAAGTACGCGACGCCATGCAATATCCATGCACATTTCAACAGCAACATACCCTCTATACCACAATTTAATTGGATATGTTAATTTATGAATAACGTTTTTTTTAGGTAAGGATATTATTTGCAAATATTTATTATGCTTTTACTTTAATTTTGTTGGTCTTCCCATCCGCTTTTATTTCTGCTAATATTGCGTTCTTTCTGAACTTTGTTCGTGACCTAAATCCTTATGATATGATCCAGTAGCGATTTTCATCGGTATTCTAAACATTTCATTACTACTTACATTCATTCATCATTCACCAAAATGAATTTTTAGTTGTAGTGTCAGAAAAATATTTGTAGACACTTATACTAACGTAATAAACTTGTATGAATACGCACTAATACAATAAATAGTTTAAAACATCGAAATCCAGTGACAGACTGGCTTACATTCTGCATAAGTAAGTAATGGATAAAAAGTAGATTATCTGAGTAGGATTACCTAACTAAACATGTTTTCGCGAAAACTGGCTTCTGTTTCATTTAACAATACATTTTCAATTCCTAAAGATGCAATATTGTTAAAAAATTGAATTTCTTGTAAATGGTCACTTACTTATGCACGCTACTGTATATACATGTTAACAATATTAATTTATATACTGACGTTTTTATTGCGGATTAATGTGTTAATTAATAACTATTAATAATTTTCGCTGCTGGAATAACAATTTTTTATGATGTAAGGTAATAAATTATTTTTCATACTGCTATTTATTAATTTAGTTTCTACGCTATCTTTTGTAGTCAAACTCATTTTCGGAAACGTGTGTAGAGATAGTGGAGATGGTAGTTGCAATAAGGTAGAAAAGAGAATTTAAGGTTTTAATAAGTACATACTTCAAAGACAAGGTTGAAGATAATTTTCGTATTTAATTTCACTAGTCTTTTAAAATTTTTTAGAATAAAGACAAAATATAAGTTAGTAATAGCTGATTCCGTAAAGCTTGTCATATATAGGTAAATATAGTTAAGATAAATAATGAGTTGAAATAAGACCAAGCACGAATTTCATGTAATTCTTTTGCAAAGTATTGGAGTATATAAATAATGAGTACGAGAATACCAGCATTTTATTCTAGAATACTGTCTGAACAGTTCATCTGATTCTGCCTTTTAAATGCTTGTACGTATCCATACTGTTATTGTTTATGTTGATAACAACTGTCAAACTGTAAAGCAAGATTTAAGATGTGCAACTGTCAAAATATTTCAGACAGCTAATAATCGTAGAAGCAGTGTTTGTTTTTCATATTTGACAATTGTGGTTGTCAAAATACGTCTTACAGTTGCCAAATTATAAAAACAAAAATTTTGTTACTTTGACACCTGTATCTATCACAAGATTTTTGAAAACTCAACAATTAATGATTCAATTCAAATTTGACAAGCCTAAACATCGTTGACATCATTTTTTATAAGACATCTTGAACTTGATACGTTTGATTTAAATTAATAATATATTATTATAATTGTACAAGTTTTATATGTAGCGCAGTGTATAATAACAAAAATACTTCTGACATCTGTTAAGCTTGTGTGTAATGTAACTTCTTTTCATGTGTTCTACATATCTGTTCAAAAGTTGTAAAATTATAAAAAGTAATCAGTTTTTGAATTTTAATTGACATCATAAAAACAATTATGTTTTTTTTCCCACAATTTCAATAATTACAGACGTTACTGTTTTTTTCTTTTTTGGTTTGGGTAGTCTAAGATTTATAATGGTTCTGACAGCTGTCAAACAGTAGAAATACTTAATGTTTATAGATTCAACATCTGTAAATGTCATTTTGTAAACTTGCAGGCATAATTTTACTGGAAGCTGTCAAACTATAAAAGTACTTACAAAACATGGGAAACATAGGAAAACAGAAAAAAAAAAGATTGTTTTCGCATGTGTAACAGCTAAAATACTTTTTCTGATGGGTGCTGTTGCAGAGGTTTTGTAAATTGTATTACTTATCAAGACTACTGTTACAGCTCTCGCTGTAAATTTAAGGTATGAAGTATTCCATGGATTTGTAGCACTATTAGTTTTATGGCGATAGCAAAACATTGTCATTGACTAAAACGATTGCCAGATATTGTCCCCGAATGTATTCGAACACTCGTGTGGCGATCTTCCACATCGCCAGTGTGCTGATTTTCACTTCATCTATCGAGCTGTTAGTTTTTTAACTTTAAAACTACAAACCCAGTCATTTTCCTATTATTTGGATGGTCGTATCTGTCAAAATACTTCTGATAAATATCAAGTTCTAAAATAATTGTGTTTGTCTAAATTTAAGGATGTATCTTTCTGGTATTGCCGTGGTTGTTGTGACAAACTTGACGTTTCGCTGATCATACTGTCAGCTTCTTCAGAAGTTCTCTAAAGACTGATGTTGATGTCTTCTGCTCCTCGTTATATACCCAGTCCCTGTTCCGCTCCAGTGATGCGTATCCGTTCCAGTCCGCTGAACCGTATCCGTTGTCGTTCTCTGATCCGTGTCCGATGCTTCTCCTCGATTCGTGTTAGATGATCTCGGATGCGTCCTCGTTGGTACTTGCTGCTTCGGGCTCTCCAGCGTTAACTTCCATACCTTACTCAATCTGTATCCGTCTTCTCGGTTGAAGTTGTTCGGATTCTTCATTATTTCCAGGGATTCTCTCACTATCCGTGGGTAGTAGTGATTCCTTTTGGCTGGTATCTTTACCTCATTACTGACTTACTAGCTGAACACTACCACACTGGAAGCAGTCACGTAATCGACTACAGTGACGTGAAGATACTAGCCAAAAGCAATCACTACTACCCACGGATAGTGAGAGAATCCCTGGAAATAATGAAGAATCCGAACAACTTCAACCGAGAAGACGGATACAGATTGAGTAAGGTATGGAAGTTAACGCTGGAGAGCCCGAAGCAGCAAGTACCAACGAGGACGCATCCGAGATCATCTAACACGAATCGAGGAGAAGCATCGGACACGGATCAGAGAACGACAACGGATACAGTTCAGCGGACTGGAACGGATACGCATCACTGGAGCGGAACTGGGTATATAACGAGGAGCAGAAGACATCAACATCAGCCTTTAGAGAACTTCTGAAGAAGCTGACAGTATGATCAGCGAAACGTCAAGTTTGTCACAACAACCACGGCAATACCCGAAAGATACATCTTTATGGAACAGTGGTCGTGAAAGTCTACATTCGATTATTGTCTAAATTTGTCACATTATTTCTGAGAGCTATCCAAGATTGTCGACTGTTTTAATGATATAATAAATAATGTAATATACTTTTAACAAGCTCTTTATTGAAAATGTTCTTAATAAATGCAATCTTATTCATAATAGATAGATGAAGTAAATACAAGGAATACAATCAAAGAATGTTTCAGAGGAATAATAATAATAATAGATTTATTGATTCAAAATAAAGGCTACAGAAACAGTCACCATATTATATATACTTATACAAAAGAACCAATTAGCCAACTGTCGGCATTTGCTGTTCTTCCAAGTTCCACTAAATTACTCCTAAAAACTATATTACAATTAAAAGGAAGGGGCGAAGAACGAAGAAGAGTAAAAGTTGAACAGCTAGGAAGAAATAGAGCAAGAGCAAGATGAAAGAAGAATAACTACTCCTGGAATGGTTGGTTATTTAAATAATGGGTATATACATTTTGTCTGTTTTCTTTTATTGTTGGTTGTATCGTGATGCCGAAAGCAGAAATTGAACCCTCATCGGAAGAATGAGTATGAATAAATTATCGTTGAATAGTAAATGATGGTGAAAGCTATTTTTCCAATACTAATGCAAACCTAATTAATGATCCTAATAAAAACCAACAATTGCTGTAATACTGCCAAACACTGCTTCGTACTTCAGAACAATTTAAAGACATAAATTATTAAAAATATAGCAATATATCGTGCAGCGGTTGTGGTTGTGTTAATACTTCGCATTTGCCACTTCAGACGATAATTTTAAGTACTCATGTCAGACGTAGAATATTATATGTAATTACCCTGAAGTTTCATACAATATGTACTGCGTCTAATAGTAGCTTAATTTAAAACCTCGCCCCATATCAGCGCAAATCCTGAAGATTTATTTGTAATTAACGTCTAATCTCGATAAATAACGATGTATTTAACCTCGAACAATATTCAAGTATGCAATTCTTAATTATTATAAATTAATATTACGCTCGGATGCTTTTCTTGCTTGTGTAAATGCAATGAAGCTAAAGAAGGTGCGAATAAAACTCAATTAAAACGGAATTCAAGAATCCATTTCAATAAATTAGAACACTGCAATAAACACTTTGCAAAGATATATAATTAAGAACTCGTAACCGTGCGCAACCGCCGCGCCGTTAATATATTCATGAGAAACGAAAGAAGAAAAAGTACGTGAAAATGTCACTAAAGTAGATATAACTTAATAAGGTTTAGGACATGGAATGTTTATAAAATTATTTATTAACACGAATTTTGTCGGACCAGTTTTAACTTTCGAGTAATAAAAGTTTACTACAAGTACTAATCGGTTGTGCAACGGGCTCACAGCAATTGTAATAATGTTCTGATCGTTGCGCTTTCTTAGTAAAGTTACATACATATGTCGATGCTCGGTCACTCTGGTACTTCAACGAGTACATAAAATTCAGGACCACTTTTACACCAACTAATTTTAGACCGCAGAGCGATTATTTTTAATTTAAGAAGAATTCGCACAAATTTTCTTATAAGATATGTACATGTATAAAATTTTCATTTAATTTAACCTCTTGATTCAAATTAGTATGGGGTGTTAAAGCCCTTTTTCTTTTTATTATATAATACTCATTGTTTAGAGGATGCTCTACCTTTTATAATATCTTAATTGAAAATTAATAGTCACATCACGTTGCAGTGAATTTCAATTCGATTAAAAAGTTATAAATAATGTGAATAAACTGCGTAGGCATTAGCATCAAACTAAAATTCATTGGGAAAACTCTCAATGAAACTAGAAAAATGTTAAAAGATTTTTCGGAAAACAAACATTAAAAGTCTAAATAATTGAATAATCAATGAATAATTGAATTCGTATAAAACTCATATAATCAAACAAGGACACTACCGACCTTTCCACTAAACTGAAGCAACTCATTCATAAAAAAGAACACGTTTACCAAATGAACTGAAATAATTGTAGAATTGATTATTTTCGACAATCGCAGCAATACCGGAGTGATGCAAAATACTGAAGTAGTGCAAAACGATTGACACTGTATTTGGTATATTTAATTGTATTTTTACAAAACATTTATTGCTAACTGCATATTTCTCTTTATGATCATGCAATTTGTTTCTTTCATTAACACTTCCTCAATAAGGAAACTACATACAACAAAAAACGATTTTCTCTTACGTCGATGTAATCTAGTCAATCTTCTCAAGCTAGCACCGAACATGTTTAAACGAGTTGCTTAAAATGTGTGTGAGTTGATTCGTTCCATCAATATGTTCCAAATAAAAATCAGCATTCAAAAATTTCTCTTGAACATAAAAATGCAGAACTTATGATATATGTTTTGATCTTTGACGATGCTCAAAATTCTACAAATTTTAACGCATTAGCATTATTTATGTAAAATGTCGGAGATTGATTGCTTTGCATTTAATCACACAGCAATCGCTTTAACCAAATGGACTCCTTGGCTTTGTCATTTGCTGCTCATTTCTGCCTCAGTAGTGTAAGTTGCTACTATCTTGTGCGGCCATTTAGTCTATAAAATGGCGCCGCCATTAAACTTAGCAACAGTTTCTGTTGTAGAATATCGTATTTTCATCAGCTATCACTAACAAAACCTGCATGACTGGAGAAACTCAATTCCTTTTCTTTTTTGTAAAATCATAATTCACTCTGCCTTCTAAGTATCTAAAGATGCATTTTTCTAGGCTGTTTAACAGAAATCTGGGCGAGTCGCCATATTTAAGAACTTTAAGCAACCAACTATTTGACGATAGGATATCTCCGTTGATATTGCTCTATATTGTTAGTGTCAACAACCCATAGGCGTTAACACTACATCTGATTCTGCTATTCAAAATCTCTCCGAGATTTTTGTATAAATAATTTTCTTGTTAAATAATCAATTTATCTTTACATTGCAGCATCTTCATCCTAAGATAATTTCTAAGGGAACTTCTTGTTGTATGAAATTTTGACGGCAATTTTCCTAAAAATTGGTTGATATCCGGTTTGTCGATATAAATGAAGTCGATTTTGTTACAATTTCGACAGATCCTAATGGATATTAATGGATGCTCCTCTAAAATCGTGTTTTCTTCATGAATAATTTAAATCGTATGTTCCAGCATAGTGCTGACTGTTTTATTATTTGCTTAGTACACCCAACCTTCTGATTGATGTAGATGTACATACTTTCTTTTTAAGTATATCTCTTGAGAACGCTGTCTTTATGTTGAATGATTCAAGTTTCATATATTCTGTAGCAGCTATAGCCAATAGTATTCGTATTGCATCATAACATGCTACGGGTTCAAGAGTCTCTTCATCAATCAATTACTTGCTTCTGTACACATCCTTTTGATATTAATAGGGCTTTAAAGTGAGCCTTTCTACTACTTGCAGTTTTCCAGATTTGCCATAAAACCCAACGATTCCGTAGAATTTTTGTCTTTTGACCGCTGCCCAACTACTGTTTTCAACCACGAACCTTTTTTCATTTCACTTCAGTGTTTACGAAGACGTACTCGGATTCTCTTATTCACTTAGAACAGCTTCGGCCACAATCAAAAATCGATCTCCTAATTATTATAAATCTTCTACGTAATTTAAGTATTGAAAAGTATCACACACTAAAGATGAGGAAATAATTGCATAAGTTAGCTAATTGGAAAAGATGCAGCAACCGTGGCGAGTGAATTTATAATTGATGAAGACTGTTGTAGCAAAAACAAAACTGAAATTTCATATCCACAGGATACGAGTAATTCCCGATTATTAGGGATATGCCAATGCTTATTCTGTAACTATGAGATTAGCTCACTTGAAGACTACGGACTTAAGATCCACATTTATTTTATTATTTTTTGAAAAAATTGTACACCAAACTCATACAAAACAATGTAACTAAAATGCAGTCGAACGTTCGAATTTGGGATAGTTTATAAACTACGCTAGTGAAAGTTACAGCTTTGTCAAGTATTCAGTAAAATACTCTGGACGTATGTAAATTGTTTGATATATTAACATTTTCTAAATAGCAGAGTAAAGTAACGTATGTTCTATGTTATCTTATGTGAAAAATATATTCCTTGTGCAACAAATGTACAACTGACATATTTTTTTTTCGATAACTACATATGCATACATAGTGGTGTTAGTTTCGCTTTCATAAACCCATTTGTTAATTAAATATTCGATAAAATTGTCCTTTCGATGTCGTTGCTATACTTTCTGATTTTTGCAACCGCTTTTCTATTTCCACGCGACGCTCTTACTTCACTACCGCAGAGAGATTTTACAGACAATTACTCTGATTTAACACTTCGCTGGTTAACTATGTAAATCTCAACGGTAACGTTTATTTAAACGGTCAACCAGAAAAATGACCTTTCTGTACCTGGCGACAAATTTACGCAAAATCTTGAGATTTGATCTGTTATAACGGGAAATACGGCATTGTTGGTGCAAATTGCTAAGCAAAGACATACTTTAACTAAAGTAAGTTTCGTACAAATTTACTTGTTTCCTGCACGTAACAACCAGGTCAGCGTTATAAATTGGTAAATTATACTAAATTGGAGATTAGGAATTATTAAAAATTTAGAGTGCCATTTACACTAATTATGTTTAGTGTAGTTCTGATAAAAATTTTGAATCATTAGTTGTCTTTGTAATTTTTACAATTTTTAAATTTAAGAAAATTTCATAAAGATACTTTAGTGATTTCTTGTAATTTGCTGTACCAAATTTTAAGCAATATCGTGATTTATATGAATCTTCTAACATAAATCTTGCTTCTTTATCACGGTGTGTTATCTTACCGAGTTATCATCATATTTAGTAGTAGTTCGAGTAAAGTTTTACTCTAATGAGTACTGAAACGATTACGCAGATCATGAGTAACATCAAATCAACTGCTTGTGGTAGTGATTGTATCGATATCAATATGCTAAGATTTTGCACCCCTTTTATCTTACCGTACATTACACATATCGTCAACTCTTGTATCTTAGACAGTGTGTTCCCTCGGTGCTGGAAAAACGCAGTTATCATTCCACTCTCTAAAACGAAAAATTTTCAGCGTCTTACAGATTTAAGACTTATTAGTCTTCTGTCTAATTTGTCGAAAATTGTTGAACGTGTACTAGATATCCAAATTAAATCCATCCACATAAATAAGTATAACTTGCTGCCGAATGTTCAGACTAAGATTTAATTGCCGTGATGATCCTCCTCGACTTCTCCAAAGCATTCGATGCAGTGAACCATTCAACATTGTTGAATATTTTGTCAGGAATGGGCTTTGATCATAGCACTGTAACATTAATCGCTGCGTTTATATCTCAAGGAAACCAGTACTTTAACATTGACTCTCGGAGATTCTTTACCGTTAGAGCTTTCAAGTGGCGTTCCTCAGGGCTCTATTCTAAGTCCAATTCTTTTCTCTTTATACACATCATCATTTCTAGATAACCTAAGGTATACGAAAGGCTCACGTATATGCGGACGATATCCAACTTTGCTACTCGTTTAAGTCGAGTGAATGGGAGGAAAGCACTACTAAAATTAGTACTAACTTAGCTACTATTTATTAAACATCATTTGCATACTCCTTGCACTTAAATCCTGAAAAGTCGCAGGTTTTGGTTTTTGGTGACTATATCACTCACATATCTGTCAACTAATCACACAGTTGGAATTCCTTAGCAACAGCCAATGACATTCGTTTTATAGCGAAAAAATCACGTGTGAATTTTAATAAGCGATAAAATCACTCGTGGTTTTATCAATACAAATGGAGTACTGTCAAAACGACTCATTTTCCTCACAATGCTCGCAATTACTGCACAAAGCAAATCTTGTTTATTTTTTTTGTTTCCTCTTCTTCTGAGTTACCAGCCAAATATATGGCAAAATGAACACAACTAAGTGAGTAAATTACGAAAATATCCGATAACTGTGGAATTTACTAATAGCAAACTACCTACATTGCAACAAATTTTGTTCGCGATATATTCTTTTTAAATACAACGCGTGACCAAGATTTTTCTTTGATAAAATTGATTTGGATAGTTTGTAAGTGCTTGTTGAGATAATAAAGAAGAAAGAGATAAGAAATTATTTAAGATCAACAAGCACGATAAAATCTTGGTCACTTGTTATATTACTTATGATAAATAGACATTAATAATTTACATATAGCAGTGGTAAATAAAGCGAGAAGTTTAGGTTTAATGCTGGACAATACATTTCGTTTTAAAGACCAAATCAGCCGATGTATCCAAGATTTCCTATGCAAATCTTAAAAAATAAACCCTTTCCGCTCGGTCTTAAATAGTCATATTAAAAAGACTTTATGGAACACTTATGTCTTGTCCAATTTTACCTATTGGTCGGAAATATATTAACCCTGTCTGGACTGTATTACCGCTACACGAATCCAGAAAGTGCAAAACTCTTGTTTAAGATATATTTACGGTATTAGGAAATTTTAAAACATTTCTCATAAGTTAATCGATACCGGCTGGCTGAACATGAAGAATCGCAGAGAATTGCAAACACTTTCGTTATATCATAAAATTTTACTTAGGAAGTGTCCGCCGCGAAATGTATTTATATAAGAAAATAAGGTTTATAACGGATGTTCATAATATCACTACTCGATTTCGGGGTTTGATTTTTCCACCAGCCCACCGTCTGTCGCTCTTTGAAAGATTATTTTCGTATTATATTTATCACAAATACAACATTTTGCTTCTAATTCTTAAGCAATGTATTACGGTCTATAAAGCTTTTCTCCAACACGATAACGTAATTGACTAATATATGTTCACACATATATAGATATTTAATTTCACATTGGTTGTAATGTTGCAAATAATCTACACTCTGTTTTGCGCTTGCGATTTGTATCTAGTGGAATCTTGGTAGTTTGTTTGTTATTCTCCCTAATCGCTTTAATATAGAATTTACACTTGAAGCATACAGACTGCTTTAGACGTCAGGTATTTTGTAGGCATTTCATCTATCTATTTATTTTTAATTTTTCCTTTGGGAATACACTTGGTTAGGTAGAGCAGTTCACATGCCACTCATGTAACTGAACCTCACCCTGAGATTGGAGCATTTAATTTGTTTTCATTTTTTTTATTACGTTTTTTTACTATTAATCATTTACACTCATTAATTTGTTTTATATATACAATACTAATTTGTAACCTGTCATTGAATGCACATTAAAGACATTTATTATTATTATTATTTATTTGAAACTGTGCTTGATGCCCCGAAAAATTAAAAATATTCAAATATCTCAAAAACTATACATTTTTGGCATAGGACATGGTTGATGGAGAATTTAAAAATAAAATAAAAAAATACCATGTTCTATTTAAAATAAGCGAGTTGGTATGTACTTCCGGTGCACTGAAAGTAGATCATTTGTCAAAATATTACATTTGTTTTTATTTGTGGTTGGTGCTTAGTTGCAGTGACTCCGTAAGCTATATCGCTTGTCTGTCGCTATCATTGTAACTCTCGTGGTGTAATCTTTGTGTGTGTCTAATTGTGTTCTAATGGTTTTGTGACAGCATCATACTGCTTTTTATAATGCCGCTTTGCTCCCAACAGCGAATGGTAAGTCGATCCGGATTTTCAATTCTCCGAAAAAAATGTCACCGTCTCTCCGGAGAATTGAAACCCAACTCCTATCGTTCCGCCACAACGATAGTCAACCGCGTAACCACTGCGGCTATCGATCCGTTAAAACATCTACATTCAATATTTAAAAAATTTTAAATTTAAATTTAAAATCAGTATGATCGACAATCTAATGTGGTAAAATTTTACGTTTCCCTATAACTGCATCTCTGAAAACTCTTGGTGCCACGCCCTGTATATAGATACTATCATATATTCGTCTTTTAAACAGTATTCGCATACATAAGCTTGGAATGAAACTTGACTGAAGAATACAATTTTGAATTGTTCTAAGATTCGAAAGCTCAATATATGTATGCCAGGGCACACACAGCGGAAGAAACGATTAACATGCTACAAGTTTTCATAACCGCTTAATAATGCTTAAACAGTGAAAATGAATTTTCACCAAGATCATGTGGTATGACCTTTTCTTATGGCTATTTTAAAAGAATTAATCTATGTATAAAGTTCAAATAGCTGATATCGCATCTGCAAAACAGAATTATAGTGTTATTAACTTGGTCAATTTCGTACACATACAAATGGCGCATGCATGGAATTTTGTATTTAATTTAAATTATTAGAAAAAATTACGCTCTATATTCACCATTGGACGGTTAAGTAAGCTCATCAATTGTGGCATATTTATATACAACAGGACTGAATACTAGTTTGCAATTGAAAGTTGTTATTCTTCGTACGCCGGCAGCTCGCAAGCTCCTAACTCTCCTACATTGCATGTGGTATGCGTGAGCCATGTTTAGTGATGATGCTATGTTGCAAAAAAATGTGTTTTCTAATGTTAGAAAAAGATGTGAGAATATGCATATTGCAGCTATAAATTATGAACAACGTATGGGTGTGTCGTGCAGCCAGCTTAAACAGGAAATGATTTACCTAAATCGTCCACTGTGACCAAATGTAGTAGGTGCGTGCATACATTTCGCATTTGTTTCTTTCATTTTGCTACTTATTATATACATACTTATCTTTCGCTAGTACAAGATATTAAATAAATTTTGTCATACTTAACAGTTCCAATATTTATGGCATGTTATTTATTAACTTACCTTAAGCTATTCGCACTATCATCAATAATTACACATGAGATTTTATGTTGAGTATATCCGTGTATATTTATACAAGTAACATACATGTGTACATTCTCGAAGTATACTTGTATAATGACAATAATTGTTAAATGTAAAGATCAGCATTCCGCAGAGCATAAAAGTTGGTATATTGTACATAGATGATACAGGAGATTTTATGATGCGTACATCTGTTGTATTCACATTTAAAATCGTTCAATTGCATAGTATCCTAGATTTTAAATCTTTATACCATGTAATTTACAAGCAATAAGCCTTTGTTCGACAAATTCCGATATTACAAATCTAATCTTTACTGCTCTAATACAGCTTTAATCAAAATGGGACACATGTTTGACGAACTTCAACTCAGGAACATCAAATGCGATTTTTTAAAACTAATTTAATTCAAATGTGAGTACATGTTAGTTACGCAACTCAAAGTATAGGATTTATATACAGTTTACTACATATGTATGTATATAATTCTGTATGGGAAGTTCTTCCCTGGATCTCTTGGTGCAAAAGTAGAACACTAAACACTTTAACCCACTAAACACCAAACAAGTTTTAACTAAAACACCGACGCGTTTCAACAGCAATGCTG